>JAECZD010000010.1:9537392-9951063 GCA_024349325.1 Pogonomyrmex californicus
CACACACACACACACACACACACACACACACACACACACACACACACACACACACACACACACACACACACACACACACACACACACACACACACACACACACACACACACACACACACACACACACACACACACACACACACACACACACACACACACACACACACACACACACACACACACACAGATAGACAGACATACATATATATATATATATATATATATATATATATATATATATATATATATATATATATATATATATATATATATATATATATATATATGTGTGTATGTATATTATTATGTATGTATACATATATATATATATATATATATATATATATATATGTATATGTATATACGTATATATATTTATATGTTCATACATATATACACACATCCATTATACGTACAACATATATACTCATTCATGCATATAAAAAATTATTATTTATAATAAAATTTATAATAAAATTTACAATAAAATTTATAATAAAATATTTTAAATTAAAATTCACCTACTACTTCTATCTTTCTCTCCATCTGTCTCTTGTATTGTAGATACGTACACATGTATAATACATACGGACATACGTACATACACATACGTACATACATATATATACATACTGTGACGTGGCGTTTTGTAGCTGCCGATCACAAGGGGCGTAGGTCCCGACTGCGGAACACTTGACTCGGATCCGCGTCCTCCGATGGGAGAAGGAGAGCGGATGATTGCTATTTGGTCAGCGGGCCCGTTGTCGCGGTCGCGTGCGGCGACCGTTATTATTTTCAGGACGCGGTGTGACGGCTGCTTTCCGCATGCATTTTGCACTCACCGACAGGTGAAGACCAGCGTGGCGGATACGCGGATGCAGGAGGAATACCTGAGGAGGGAGCGACGTGGACGCGATGGAACACGCAGATCGCCTTATCCCTCTCGCACTTGCGTCAGCAGGAATGGAAGTGCCGTTGTTAAATAGATCTCTTTTCCAGCTGAGAAAATTATTACTGCTGATCAAGAGGCGAGCGGGGCGAGGACGGAGAAGGCGTCACCTCACGGAACAAAACGAC
Source organism: Pogonomyrmex californicus (assembly GCA_024349325.1). NCBI lineage: Eukaryota > Metazoa > Arthropoda > Insecta > Hymenoptera > Formicidae > Pogonomyrmex > Pogonomyrmex californicus. Next base: position 9,538,470 of record JAECZD010000010.1, read on the forward strand.
CCCGATCACGGAATGTCCCGGGGCGAGGCTCCGGATGGGAAACCGGCGAGGATACTAAGTTGACGAGATGAGATGTGAGAATCTCAGAGTATGAGGAGCTAAGAAACTGAAGGACGTGGCTGCAGATGCCGCCGCTTTTGAGTTTCCCGCGAGGACTTCGCGGCGCGTGGCCGATTAGGGCCACGCAATTAATCGATTTTTAGCCAATAGTAAAATTGCGAGAGGGAGATGGCGATCGCCTACGTGTGTCCCGCGAGAGTGCGAGAAATCACTTATCGTAGTGCGCTAATATTGGACGGACGCAAATCCGAGGAGACATAGCCCACATTGGTAAGCTGAGCGTTTAGTAATGTAACGCCATCCCCTCCGTCTCGTGATCGGCGGGTGTATCGTGCAATCGTCGCGGAAATGCCGGTGTCGCGGGTTAAGTGAGTGCCAATTAGAGTGCGAGAAACTGAGTGCCGGTGCCTGCAGTGGTCATGGCGATCGCCTGTCTCAAGAAAAAGATAACGTTTTCGCCTTCCTCCCTCCCTTCCCCCGGCCACATTAAGTCATTCTGTTAATGTTTCTTTTGCCGGCTCGTAATTGATGTACGCGATGTCTTTTCGTGCCGTTTCGACGGCTATTAATTGTTGTTTCGCGCTGTGAAATTGCGTCGTCTTTGCATGTCGAAGCGTTGTGGCGATTGCTAATCGCTTTCTATAGTATCGCGTAGATTTGAATTATCGTTAACGTGCGATTTCGCTGTTGTTATGCTATTTGCTATTTCATATACTGTGCTACCTTGCTTCCGTCGCGAGCTTAGCTGGCCGCACATTTTCGCTTGCGCGTGTCGTTATTCAGGCTGCGGATTGCCATGCGCTTATTTCCGCCCGAGTTGCGTTGATCTAATTATTAGCGCTAATTAATTGCATGCGGGGCATTAGATGTTGCTGCCAGTCCCGTTACAAATTTCGAGAGCTCGTGTGGCGAATCTCGCATGAGAAATTTGTTGTCGAATTGCCGCGAATATTGTTATCGGAGATCTCTTGGTACTGCCAATCATTTTTGTTTATATCGCGCGACCGGTGAGATCGAATTTGTGTTAACAGCCTCGGGGCCGCTCTGGAAGGTTCGCGAATAAACTTGTTATTAATTGTTAACCATTGACTTTAATTATTTACTCTCTCTCTCTCTCATCCCTCGAATAGCGCCGTGACTACTGGACCTCCCTCTCTTCCTAACCATTTCTGAGTAGCCGTGTAATCTGTCGCCGCGTGTCGCATCTCGGCCCGCAAACGAATAGAATTTCTTTCGTGCCGCGTGCCTGGCGCCCAATCGTGTCTTATGTGAGTAATTGATGAATCATATGGAGTCACTGTCGTGTGCCGGTTAATTACGGCCGGGAAGCGCGGACGCGTGGGGGACTTGGATTTACTCTCACGAGCGGCGACCGACGAATTCAGGGCAGCGGTCGCAATACATACATACATGTATCGTATGCGCAACATACGCCTATCCATGTTGCATGTATGTATATATGAAAATTGCATACATGCGTGTATTTTATATATATATAATATGCTTTAATAACTCCTCTATACAAAATATTTAAATAAAATAAAATGTAATATCTGAAAAATAATGCGTGAATAGAAATGCTACACGGCAGAAACTGCATGCTAATTGTATATTTATACATAGCATTTGTAGATGTTTATATTGATACAACAAGCGTTTTGTCTTTTTAGAAGTAATAAAAATGTATATGTTATTACTTCTGAAGCTATTAATACGTTTCTTATCATTGCAATTACTTTGTGACATTTTATGTAATTTGAACGCATTTCTTGAGCGCGTTCTTTAGACACATACAGTGTTCTATACCATGTTATTCGTCGACTAATCTTTTGCTTTTGACAGTCCACCATATCCATCTCGCGCACAACACACACACACACACACACATTATATATATATATATATATAAACGAATTTTTGTGATACTCTCCTATTCGTAATAAGTCCAAATCTAATTACGAACTCAATGTCGTCTCTTCCTATAAGCTAATAGTCCAGCAATAGTAATTGTGTAAGTACAGACTGCAGAACTTTTATATTAAGCACATACTTTCATCAAGTGACAGCTCTCGATAGTAGGAGATGATAAAAAAGATCTAAATTATAAAAAATTTCTTTCGTTCTTGGTATGAAATTCATATGCTAAGCACGTATTAATGCATAAATTTTAATTATAGAAAAGGATTTTCAGATCTATAAAGTAAATAAAAAAATGAGAGCAATACAAAAATTACTACGTTTTGTTGATAACAGACAAGTCCAGCATCCCCTTAGATATTTTCAAGCTATTACATTATACTATTTTTAAGATATTTTAGAATATGATAATGTTTTTTAAAGCATAATTATTTCTTTTTTCTATACTTCATTAGCAACCAAAAATATGACACATAATTTCAAATAATTTAACTGGATAATTTTACTTAATACTTTTTATTTAAAAATTATTATAACTTCAATATTTTTGTCTCTAAATTAGAATTTTTGAAAATATCTTCAATGTTTGAATGTCTTCAAATATTTGTCATTAATGATTGTCGCGTGAGGTCTGGGAATACTATATTTGAATGTAAAATATAACATAACTTATTTTTTGGTAACCTTCAGTTTTTGCAAATTTTAGTGCAACCGATTGTATCAATTTTTCGTTTGCTTATACCGTATATATAATTCTTTTGTCTTTTAAATAATAAATAAATAAATAATAAATAGAATAATAGATTTTACTAGAAAATCCATGAGTGGTTCTTCAGTTGTCAAAATCAATGTTTTGGGTGGCCTGCAGATACTAGGATCTGGATATATAAGTAGATTAAGTTGACGAATCCTGATGTCTTCAATGGCCCCATTAATTTCTAGAGCTATTATATCTTCGAGAGATAATCTATAGCCAAATGCACAAAAATGCTCTCCATTCACCGCAATCTAAAATATAGAAGCAAGGCAATTAAAATTAATTAAAAAAAATCTCAATCATCATTAAAACGTTACTTCTCTGATAAGTTATTACAAAGATTAAAATGCATCTGTTCATTTTTTATTCATTTATTTATAAATAAAAATGTTTTAATATACAGAAAGTCTCATTTTAATCTATCACTCCTACTATCTGCACAGGATGGAAACAAGAATATATTCAGATAAAAATTGTTCGATATTGAGCCATCTAATTTTCATTTAAGGATCAAAGTAAGAGATATATTTCAGGATTTATTTTTTATTTTATTTCTTCAAATAAAAAACCCTATTTTTCTTGCGTTTCTAAATTCGTTAAGTAAAAACAAATGTTCTTTGTTCTTAGCAATTTTTCATTAAAATTCTTAGTTTTGAAACATTTTACTTCAAAGCTTTAAAGTTACTAAAATCATATATTTACTTCAAACTGAAGCAAATTTATTCAAAAGCTAACTCATGAGCTAAAGCGCTACCACTTCTCCATCATCCCGATAGAGTGAGACGGAGAGTAAATAAAAAAAGATAAGCGATAGAGCTCCGCCAGACCTGTCGTAGGACAAAGGCGCCGAAAGAATTCTTCTCCTTAGTTTTTTATTATGAGAAATATAAATGTGTTTAACATACATTTTCAATTTCAATAAAATTATTTAATTAAAACAGACTAGATTTTTCTCGTCCGGAGATTGTGGATAATTGTACGGATTGAGCTCGCTCGGATTCGACGGGTTCGTAATCGAAATAATTATTGAGATTTGTATTTAATAATAAATTAAGTTTATTATAAACAAACGAAAATGTTAACAAAGATCGTTGTGGTTGTTAGCGATCGTGTACAATTAAGAAAAAATGTGAATTTTCAATGAAGAATCTTTCTACTCTGATTCAAATACTAGTCTTAACTCTTTACAAAAGAAAATTTTGTTTCCACATTGCTAATTTAAACAAACAAATTGGATTTATTGATGCTAATTTTTAAGAATGCACTTGAGCTTAAAAAGTGTCACGTTTGAAAGACGTCCTATACGAAAGATGAACAATATATTTCATGACATAATGATGATACAGTTCATGAAATTATTATTACTTTTTATATCAGAATCACGTATTTTAAGAGTAATATTATTACTTATTTCTCATATCAAAATCACGTCTTTTGGCGTGATATTTCTCAAAACATTAACAGTATTCTTTAGAATGACTAAGTAATATATAACATAATTATTTTAACATTTATAAAAAGTAATAAGAAATTGATAAATTTGTGCTCTAAAATAAATGTATTATAAATATTAAAAAATTATTATGTTATTAAATACATTTAGGAATTAGTGTATAAAGACAATGTAAAGAAATAAGAGCGTAAGTGAATAAAAATAATTTTAAACTTAAGGTACTATAATAATAAAATATATGAAGAATGAATAAAAAAAATTAATGTTTTTATATTGTTATACCTCGGATGAATTACGAATTTATTATTTGGGAAAATCAGGTTCGCTAAGCCTAAGGAACTCCGAGCAGGATCATGAGTGATGATGAATGGGAATAAGGTTCTTCTTTAAATCATTTTCACTCACTTTTCATAAACTGATAAATTTATTATGTTAATTATACAATGATTTAATAGTACACTTAATATTTCGTTTAACGATTTATAATATTTTCACACACGGGTTCAGATGTCGTCCGGCGACTCGGCGCGGCTTGCGATACTCGGGAGGCCAACAACCGTATATGATATTTGATATTCGGTTATCAACGTCTCGCGTGTAACTAACGATGGATTCTTGGTACTGTGACCGATCGCGAAAGATTCTCACTCCGGTAATTATTTCGTGTGACTCTCCATTCCCATCTTCGGATAACCGATTATATAATGATAATCGATGCCCGATCAGCGTTCTGAATTCATCGTTCAATTGCGCAATATTGGTCAATCGATATCGCGCACAATTCAGCTGGGCGTGATTAAGGAATTCGCTGATCGAATCTTTCGCAATCATTTCGTGCGATGCGTTTTCGTGATCTTTCGAAAGATTGATCACTTTTGCTGTTCCGCATTGTTTTGCATTTCTGCAATCTTTCGAAAGGTTTCTCGAATTTACTGTTGCCATGCGACTATTAATATATCTAGTTGTAGGTATGGCTACAACAATATGTATAATTAAAGAAAAACATTGAAAATTATTATTATTGTTATTATTATTTGTAATATATAAAGCAGAAAAACAATTTGCCACATAAATGCTACATAAAAGCACAAACGATGTATGTAGCGATATTTTTAGGTTATTTCTGAAAGTTGCGATTTTGTAAAATAATTTTATCATATACAAGTTGAATTTGGCATAAAAATTTGGCTCTTTAATTTTTATTCTTAGAAAAAAATTTAAATTATGTAAAAATAATGAGGAGTGAGGGTAGTTTGAAGAATATTAAATTTTTGAAAAATCTAAATATACAGTTATAAAGTACATAAAAAATTATAAAAGTTTTGTCGAAAACATTTTTTTATATATCTCACCGTTTCGTTGATAATTGATGAGAATCAAATACATACATTAGCCTTTGAGGGGTTGTTTTATTTTTTAAAATTCAGATTAGGCAGACATAAAAAAAATACGTGTCTCTTAACTTTTTGTATTTAATAACATATTTCAAAGAGAATTCGGATTCCAGACAATTGACAGGTTCCTTGTGAAAGCAAAGAAATTATGGAAAAGGTTATAAACCCCCCAGAAAAACCTGAAGAAGGTGTAGAAAATTATAATAAAAAATTCAAGTTGTGGAACGACTGGGACGGCGACAATTATGCGCGATAAAGTACGCGCGATAATGATAAACATAATGTAGTGAGTAAAGCGCAGTTACTCAAATATAGAATGAAAAGAGAGCGGATAAGCTATGGAGTTTAATAAAAAATAATATGGTTATAGAAACTAAGCAAGCGAAGGCAAGATCGCTGAACGAATTATCTAATCTACAAATGAATAAGAACAAAAATGTCGATGTGTATATAAATAGAACTGAAGCGTTAAGGAACCAGTGCGCGCAACTTACAAGAAATATAGAAGATTATGAACTAAAAATGTATATAATCAAAAGTTTAAGATTTGGGTTTGACCAAAATGTGTGAATAGTGGAAACACAGAGAGCTATCAATGAAATAAGATATATGCTTACAACAAGAATTATGCTCAAGAAAAGAAAAGAAGAAAGGACATCGAAAGACGAATATAAGAGCGAGGGACAAACCGAGAAACGACATGATACGTTGCAATTGCGGAATTAAAGACCATATATCAAGTGAGTGCCGTAATAGGCATAAATGTTTTAATTGTCAAGGATTTAATTATATAGCAGTAGATTGCAAGGAAATGAAGAAAAATACAGATCATGATTATACTGTGAAATTTGATACACATCGAACCATTGTTTACAGGAATAACAATGAGATAAAGATGACAGCTGTGTGAGGAAAACGCATACTATGTGAAATGTTCGACAATGAATCTTAAAAAAGTAGCGATCATCGGAGACACAGACACAAAAGGCTTGGATACGCAAACAAAAGAATCATCAATGAAATGAAAAAGAAAAATCTTGTTATAGGAATAAAGAGAACTGACGAAGGAAGGAAACAATGCGAACCATGCGTGGAAGGAAAGATGTGCAGAAAAGCATACCGAAGAATAATAAGTAGAACAAATAAAATAATTGAACTGTGGCACATAGATCTGATTGATCCCATGAAATCGTCATCTCGTGGCGGAAAGAAATACATATTTACAATAATATGATTACTTGAGGGTGATTTTTACAGAATTATTAAAAAAGAAAGGTGGCAGAAAAATTGATAATGAAATTGATGATACTAAAAGAAAATTAAACAAAATTGAGATTGAAAGTGATAAGATCGGATAACAGAGGAGAATTTATAGCGACAAATCTAGAAAAGTGGCTCACAGATAAAGGAATAAAACATGAGTTTAGTGCAGTAAAAACACAAAGCAACGAAATAGTTGAAAGAGCGAATAAATCTATTATAGAAATGACATGAACGATGATGGCAGATTCAAAATTACCATTGGATTTTTGGGTTAAAGCAGCATGGACTGCAACACATATAAAAAATGGAAGTAAATCAGCTGTACAGGGTGTTACATCAACATATTGGACAGTATGTCGGGTTGCGCTGCAGATTTTGGCAGGAGGAGGCGCGGTTCAATAGATAATGACAGCATTTACATGTATCGTTATAATTTATCGACTAGTGGATCACGCGCCTTTATATCAAATAAAGTTTGCATTGTCCAATTATGAGCTTGAATAATAATTGCTGATTATTGCAAGAGAAATCGAACGACAATTACAGATGAAAAATTGAATTTTAAGGGAATATGATATAATTTAACATTGAATTTAAAGTTAACATGATGAAAAAAACAAACATGACGACAAACTTTCTTCATCTCTTTACTTTTCATATTCGATAAGTTTCAATAGTAGTTTCAGATTCAGAAGAAAGAGAAGAAACATATCTATTGCAATTCCGTATTGTATTCCATTCTTGAATCAGTTCCTGAAAAAAATTGAGTTGATCTGAAACACACCATAGAATAATCGTAATTTAACCGACGATGGTCGACAAATGCTATGAATAATACAGCCAGTGTAAAAAATTGCTTCAGCAAAATTAATTCAATATTCAACCCTTAATATTGAATTTATTTGGTTTGAGACTCAGGCACAAAATCTTTTTCGGCAAGACAAATTTTGGAGGAAAAACTTTTGCGTTTTTGAAAGATAAGAAAGGGAGGGTGTGCGTTATGGCGGGAACCAGTCATGAAAATTCGTAATTATTATTTTTGCGAAAAATATCACCTGAGCCAAGAATCAAATCTGGATCTCCTGCTATCGGGCAGGCATCTTATTCTTTCGACTACCGAGGCATGTGATATTTACCGCAATAATGTGTTTAGAACATTATGTTAACAATACAATATCATATATATATATATATATATATATATATATATATATATATATATATATATACATTGTAGGATGACAAGTTATAAACGTGTTAACGATTATGAATAAGGTGGGAGAGGAATGCGTGCGATCTGAGCGGGCCAAACATCGGTAACGGAAATGTCGAATATCGGGGAGAGCACATGTCGGTTGAGGAGATCCGGAGTGAGGGTAGCCACAGAGAAGCTTAAAATTCGACGAAGAGCGATGAGAGAGGAACAGTTGGTCAGGAGATTAGCGAGCATTAATTAAGAGACGACCCTGACACATTCGCTCTAAGTCACCTCGAGGTGGAGAGAAACCGAAGGAACCTGGACTCCGTTGAGGAAGTGCAACCCGGATTCTACCTATCTGACTCGCTGGAATTGAGCCGCGCTGGTTGATAGGGGCGACCGTTCGATGCGAGAGTAGTGTCGACGTGCCCGACGGAGATGAACCTCGGTGCTGGTGCCGGATCATCGCTTAACGGCCCGGGGATTGGAGGACTGCGGAATCCCGTACTCCGGACTCCCGTAGCTGCTCGCGGCCAGATTCGCATGGTCCCAGATAAATTGATACGTATCAATTTATAGATACGTATCAATTTATCTTGTTCAAGCGTTACCGGACCCGTTCTGACTGATAGTGTCGCGTTCTTCTTGTCCTGCTTCTTTGGACGCGTCACATTCATTGTTTGCGACTCAGAACTCGAATCGAATATATTAATAAAGCCGATATCTTCATCCACGTCTCGACCATTCATTCGACCAGAACTCTCATTATCGTTACATTTGGCGCCCGAACAGAAAGAAAAAGTATAAAGATTAGAGAGAAGTAATGACAAATACGGTTGGATGCGGTGATCGAGGAGTGGAAATAAAATAAACGCGAATGATAACAACAGTGAATAAGAAAGTCTAGGAAAATACAGTGAAGGACGTCAGTCCGAAAATAGGAGTCAAATAGGAGATCAAATAGCGAAAAAATAAACATGGAAGAGGAACTTCGAAAAATTAGAGAACAGTTAGATCAAATTAATAAATTAAGAGCCAAAGTTAAAGAATTGCGGGAAAAACAGAGCAAATTTAGTGAAATGGATCAGGAATTGCAATCGTTGCATTTAAAATATAACGGGAAACGAGCGAGTGCAAAATCAGCAGGATGATGTAAATAGTTGTAATAATTCGATAATTTCAAATTTATTGTTAGATATGCAAAGGATTTGTCTTGACGTAAAAGTTTCGAAATTTTGTGACGAGGATAGTAAACCTCCAATCGAATATTTAAATGTAGAAAATTATTTTAATGTATGAAAGATTACTGACTCGGCCAGGTTATTAATAATAGGACACAGCCTCGAAGGCAAAGCAAAATATTGGTTTAACAATAGAGCGAAGCTAACAACATTTGATTCTTTTAAAGAACAATTTAAAAAAAACCTTCTTTTCAATACCAATTCAAATTAAAATAAAGAAAAAATGATAGGCTAGGAAATTTGAGAAAGAAGGCAAATCGTTGGAAATTTTCTTTTCGGAACAGTTAAAATTACCGCAATATTTCGAACCAAAAATGTTAGATTTCGAAGTGAATTTTAAAATTATTCAACAATTGCCATGGAGAGCGTTAGCAGGAGCTGATTTCGAAAATGCTCAGATAATTATCGACAATTATTGATTGCAATATCTCGATCTAAATCCAGTAGAAAAAGATCAAGAAAAAGTCATCAATAGTTCAAAAAATGATAGCCGGAACTTCCAAATTAAAAATTTAACAATGAGGAATAGCAGATTTAACGAGGACGGAAATAATAGACCATACGATCGAAATAGAATACTTGGAAATGTAAACAGATCGCGGAATCAATAGGCAAATTTCAGGAACCAAACAGAGTATAGACAATATCAGAAAAACCAGTCAAGGTTCTCAAATTCGCAACTTAGTAATATTTACGGAAACAATTCGAGGTATAAATATAAGTCAAGGGATGCCAAGTAATAACGGTGAAAGATTTAACTTTAATAATTCGAATAGATATATAATATCGAATAGATATATAATTCGAATAGATATATAATATATTATATAGATATATAATCTTATTGATATAATCAATGGGAAGATCGGCAAGATAATGTGAATCGAGATCGGCAAATAAATTCACAGGGTATGCAATCTGGTTTAACGGGTCAATCGTGAGATGAAGTAAGAAATTATGAGACGCCGTATATGGATCAGAGTAATTGTTGTGCAATCACGACTAATAATGATATTAATAATGTGACAAATGTTTCGCGTGATTCTCAGCCAACCAGTAATCGCCGAAGTCCGATAAATAGACAGTTAAATTAACGACGTGCTCGAAGGAAAGGGGTTCCTCTTCGAGTAGGAGAGATTTGGATATTTCAGAGGACTGCAATATGGGATTGAGATTGGTGAGGAAGGAAATGGGAATGTCGATGAGACGATTATCAGTTGCCCGATATTAAAGGTAGAAATTAATAATGATGTATACGACGCAGTGGTGGATACGGGAAGTAGCGAGACGTGCATTTCGAAGGTGGTATATGAAAGACTGTGTCGGGATTGCGAAGTGCGAAAATTGCCGGTAACCGGTACGAATATACAATCCTATCGGCAATAAATACGCGCAAATTAAAAAGTAGATTTACGTAGAAATCGAAATAAGCCAACAAAAGATTAATACGATACTCTTGGTTGTTCCGCAATTATCAGCAGAAATAATAATAGGGTCGAAGTGATTAGCCCGAAATAAATGTATAATAGATATGATTATCAAAATTTAGAAATTAGAATTCGTGATGTTGTGGTTTGTCCATCGTGGGTATCGTTTGAGCTGACATCGCCTCCCGGAACAGAACTTATGTAGACACATAAATAGAAATAAGATAAACAATATTATGAATTGTACAGACAAGGATATAAATAAAAGCAGAAATGAGGATTCGGATTTTGACGAGCAAATTATAAATATCGAAAATAGTGTAACTAATGAGAAGAATGTAATGTGATTATTGAAAAGAAAAATATAGATAGTGACATTATTAATTTAAATAAATTGTTTGTCGAGACGGAAAAAGATGAGATATTAATAAATAGATTAAAGACGACGAAGGTAGTGAACGATGAAAATGAAAAGATAATTGAATGCGGAGCCAAAAAACGGTTAGGTAATAATGAGTCAAATCAAACAGTGAGTACGGAATCAGATGCATGAAGATAAATGAAAAAGAGAATGATAATAGAAATGAAAACAGTGAGAGTTATTGTTGGGACAATGTTCGTTCGTGTGCATAAGCTTTCGACGCTTAATGATGGATAGATTGCCGCATTATTAGAAGTTTATAAATAAAGTTATATATAGAAATAAAGATGTGATGGAAGACTCGAGAGAATACATGTATATATGTATATTGTAATATACGTATATATATGTGTATCATTGTATTGTTGACGTGTTATTCTAAACATGTTATTTGCGATAAATATCATCACATGCCTCGGTAGTCGAAGGGATAAGATGTCTGCCCGGTAAGCAGGAGATCCAGATTCGATTCCTGAGGTGGTATTTTTTCGTAAAATAATTACGAGTTTTCATGACTGGTTCGTGGTCGGGCCCCGCCGTGATGCATACCCTCCCTTCTTATTTGGGATGATTTAGTGGGCACAAATATTTATGAGCAATTAAATTGAACACAAAAAAATCATTTATAAATAAATCATATCCGGTACCAATTCGTTATAGGGCTTCGGTTGACAAAGAAATTGAAAGATTAATCAGACAGGGCATAATTAAACATTCAAGTAGTGAATATTGTAATCCATTGCGAATAGTAAAAAAAAACGAATGGTCAGATAAGAATTTATTTAGACGCGCGAATGATAAATAAATACACAGATAACGACAGTCCACCGTTGATCAACGAAATTTTACAAAAACACGAAGGAGTCCAATTCATGACATGTCTTGATATGAGAAATGGTTATTGGCAAATCCCGTTGGATACCACGTCAAGAAAATTTACCGTATTCATGTATAATGGTATCGTTTATCAGTTCTGTAGAGTACCTTTCGGATTAAAAACAGCAGGTAGTACGTTCGTGCGCGCAGTAAGAAAGGTGTTAGAGAATGCTTTTGGCGTTCATAACAGTCTACATTGATGACATATTAGTAACATCAAAAAGTTTCCAAGAACATTTATAACACTTAAATGTTACTAAACAGATTAAATAAATATAATTTTAAACTGACTCTTGAAAAGGCGAAATTTTGCTATACTGAGATTCCTTTTTCCTAGGTGTAATTTTATCGAAAGAAGGGATACGCCCCGATCCCGATAAAATCAAAATAATACAGAATTATAGCACCCCCGCAAATAGAACACAGCTACAGCAATTTATTGACGTATGTAATTTTTACAGGAAGTTTAGTTTGAATTATGCAGCACTAATAGAACTGTTGCGCGATTTATTGAGTAATAAAAATAGCTGGAAATGGACAAAATGTCAAAAGGTATTTTGAAAAGTTGAAAGAAGCATTTATAAAAACTATATTTCTCTACCATTATATATCCGACAAACCTTTTTTTTGCAAACTGACTAGTAATAATGATATTTCGGGAATATTATATCAGATAGACGAGGAGAACAACCAGAGAATTGTATTAATCGTGAGTAGGTGTTTAACAAAATATGAGAAAAATTATACTACAACAAATTATACTACAACAGAAAAAGAAATGTTGGCGATAGTGTATTCAGTAATCAAATTAAGGACGTACTTGTTAGGACGGCATTTCTGTGTCGTTATCGATCACAAAGCGCTGATTTTCTTTACGTCCATATAATTCTCGGATGATGCGATGGAGCTTATTGCTACAGCAGTAGTCCTTATCGGTACACTTTTGTCAAGGGAAAGATAATATTAGTAGCCGATTTCTTTAGTAGAAATTTATTAAATAATCAAATCATGTCAAACATAATGAATGTACGATATTGAATTTACAAAGGCAAATAGGAGAAGAAAATTAGTCAAGAAAAATTAGTCAAAACATAACGATTTATCAGTTGTGCAGCGTCTTTCCAGAAGCAGATTTAAAAAACAAAAAATATCCGAAAATTGCAACAGGAAGATGATAAAATAAAAATAATAATACAAAACATAAAAGACAACAAAATAGTAGTAGATTACTGTCTAAAGGAAGGGGTGCTATTTCAGAGAGCGAGACTTGCAAACATTTGGAAATTGGTAATTCCCAATGAATTTGCTAAGAGATTGATCGCTGAGATGCACACGAATTTGAGACATGTCGGAATTTATAATATTATTAAATATCTTGATAAGCTGTATTTTTGGAAGGGCATGCACAAGGATGTCAAGAAAACAATCAAACAATGTGATCTATATCAAAGAACGAAACCGAATAACGTAGCTATGACAGGGGAATACTGCGCAATCGCTCCATCAGCACCATATAAATTGGTAACGGTGGATTTATATAGCTCCTTTCCAAGATCAAATGCAATATATATTCGTAATTATGGATGCATTCTCGAAGTACGTTTCGCTGTACTCGATCAAATGAGCCACTGTTGAGTCGTGTGTGAGGAAATTCTTTAAAGATTATATAGTAAAAATTGGAAAACCTCAATCGATCTTAAGTGATCATGGGACGCAATTTACGTCAAAAATTTGGAAAACAAAAATTGAGGAGATGGGCATCAAGGTATTATATTCGTCAATTCGACATCCGCAATCTAATCCTACCGAAAGAGTAATGAGAGAGTTGGGGAGAGTATTGCGAATATTTTGTTACAAAAGACATTCTGCATGGGTGAATCATATACGTAAAATTGAACAAATTTTCAATATCACGACACATCTTAGCATGAGATTTGTTCCATATACTTTACAGTATGGAGGGGATCCTGTACTTAAGAGAACTAATAAGAGAACTAATAAAATACTCCGAGAATGAAGAATGTCCTTTGAATAGAAGAATTCAAATGCCATCAGACGTAATGAAAAGAAAATTTGAACAACGTAAGAAGGGCCAAAAAGGCGTAAAATAGTTCTTGGAGTCGATGATCAGGTGTTGTTAAAAGTATCTTATATTTCTAGCGCAATTGATAAAACCGTGAAGAAATTTTTTCATTTATATGAAGGGCCGTATATGATAAGTAGAGTTCTAGATAATAATGCGTTCGAGTTAACTAATATTGACGATCAAACAAAGATTAAGAATATATAATAGACACTCGCTCAAAAAATATTATAAACCTGACGATTCTTAGATGATAAAATGTAAATATAATTTATAATGTCAAAGATAAAATGTAATTGAGAAAATGTAAATACAATATATAACGTAAAAAGTATAAATGTAAATATAATATATAACGTAAACGGCAAATGATAAAATGTAAACATAATTAATCATGTAAAATGTAAAATATAAATTATAAATTGTAAACGTAATGAATAGCGTAAGATATAATAGGCAAATTACAAAATGTAAAATAAAATTAATAACGATAAGCGAAATGAGATATTAACACAAATAATTTGTAAAAATCAATGACGAGTTCACTAGAAGGAATGTTAGCAAGCGAAAGAATTTCAGCATGAATCTTAATGTGACAATGTAGTGTAAATATTTTTATTCGACGTGTAAGTCCCGTCAAATAAAAAGAGGGGGGCTATGTAGGATGAGTTTATAAACATGTTAACGATTATGAATAAGGTGGGAGAGGAATAGCATGCGATCTGAGCGGGCCAAACATCGGTAACGGAAATGTCGAATATCGGGGAGAACACATGTCGGGTGAGAAGATCCGGAGTAAGGGTAGCCACTGAGAAGCTTAAAATTCGACGAAGAGCGATGAGAGAGGAACAGTTGGTCAGGAGATTAGCGAGCATTAATTAACAGACGACCCTGACACATTCGCTCTAAGTCACCTCGAGGTGGAGAGAAGCCGAAGGAATTCCGAACTGCCGTGGGGCGCGACGATTACAGACGTTCTATGGTTGAGGAAGTGCAACTCGGACTCTACCTTTCTGATCCGATGGAATTGAGCCGCGCTGATTGATAGAGACGACTGTCCGATACGAGAGTGGCGTCGACGTGCTCGACGGAGGTGAACCTCGGTGCTGGCGCCGGATCATCGCTCAACGGCCCAGGGATTGGAGAACCGCGGAATCCCGTGCTCCGGACTTCCGCAGCTGCTCGCGGCCAGATTCGCATGGTCCCAGATACGTATCAATTTATAACTTGTTCAAGCGTTACCGCTCTGACTGATAGCATCGCACTCTTCCTGCCCTGCTTCTTTGGGCAGCGTCACATTCATTGTTCGCGACTCAGAACCGAATCGAATATATTAATAAAGCCGATATCCTCATCCACGTCTCGACTATTCATTCGACCAGAACCCTCATTATCGTTACAATATAAAGTAAAAGCACAAAGTTATATGTTGATTTTTATTAAAAATACTGACAGGGGGAGGGGGGGATTATTGACACATTACAGCCGGCATGAATCTTTGAATTGGCTATTGCAAAATCTTTTCATGTAATTGAAATACGCACAAAAAATGAAGTGCGGGATGGTCGAAAAAATCGATAAAAAATTAAATCACTATTTTTTTATTTTAGCAAGCAAATTTATTAAACGTTTTATCGATTCCGTCGTTTGTCCTTGGGTTTCCTTTGCAGCGCCATCTATTGCAAAATCTGTCAACTACAATTACTGCTCTATTTATCATTTTATACCTGCGCCAAGCATATATATAAAATACACAGCGTAAAATACACAGTCTGTTCAAGTGTTAAATTTTTTCTAGCTAAGCTTTCAATCATAAATCCAAAAATTTTGCATCTATCAAGCCAATAAAAAGTTCTTTGGTGCACTGTAATATGTCGGTAATTCCCGTCACTTTAGGATCTCCTTAATAGCGGTTCAATAGTGATTCAAAGTGATTTGATAGCGGTTCGATAGTGATTTAATAGCGGTTCGATCATGTTTTATAGAAGGTAATATGATATAACATACTATTTCTATCTTCTCGAGGGTCCGACAGTTAATCAAAGTGATTCAATAGTGGTTTGACAATAGTTCGATAATGATAATGGTTCGATAGCGGTTCGATAGTGGTTCGATAGCGGTTTGATAATGGTTCAAAGTGGATCGATAGCGGTTCAAAGTGGATTGACAGCGATTCAATAGTGGTTTGACAGTGGTTCGATAATGATTTGACAGTGGATCGATAGCGGTTCAAAGTGGATTGATAGTGATTCAATAATTGATCGAAATAGTTTAATCATTGTATGATGATCTAAAAGCGGTTAAAACGAATTTTTAATTCAATACTTGAAAATGTGGTAAAAAATGAATACTGCTAAGTATAAGTATAAGTGCAAAAACTGCTAGCTTGTCACAAATGTAATAGTACATATATATATATATATATATATATATATATATATATATACACATATATATATGTACATATATATATATATATATATATACATACATATGAAATATATATATATATATATATGTATACATATATACATATGAAATATATATATATATATATATATGTATACATATATACATATATATATATATATATATATATATATATATATATATATATATATATATACATATGAAATTGAAATATAAAAACGAAAGAGAACAAGACTTTTGTCAGTAAGTGAATCTGACTTTGAAAGTACTGTTAGAAATTAAAGACATTATAGTTGATAATAATGTTATATTAATTAACGATGAAGAAGTAATAGCAAATAATCAAAACGAAATTGAAATGATAGATTTAGTGAATGAAGAAGTGATAGTAGCAAATCAAAAAGAAATTGAAGTAATTAATTTGGTAGATGAAGATAATATTGAGGAAAAAGTTATGGACATTGAAGATGAAGATGATGATGATGTTATTGATGATATTGTTGATGATAATGATGAAGAAAGCAAACATTGATGAAGAAGTGCTCGAAAACTCTGATTACGATAGTGATGATACTGATTTTAATATGAGTTTCAAGCATAAACTCTTGAATCAACGTAAAATTAATATAATAAATGAGTTAAGAAAAATATGCCGCGTTACATTTTATTATTCAGCGAATTCAGGGAAATTCTAATTCGAGATTTTGTACAGAGTGTTTTGTGAGAATTAGAGACTTGTATTCGTACATTAATGTTCTTCGTATAAATGAAATTGACTTTTTTGGCACAATGGAAGAACTATTTTGTACCGAGTGTAGAACTCCGCTATAATGTCAAATAATGTTGTGTGATATGTATCCTATTTGTGTAAATTAAAAAATTATGAAGCACATAAATGCTACATATAAATGCTACATATAAACTATAAAGGTACGAATAAACTATAAAGGAACTATAAAGGTACGAAAGGTATGAATATTTATTTTAAATTTACAATAATTTTTTACATTTTAAATAACTTCTTTGTTTTTATTTGTTATAGTTAGTGGAAAAAGAAGACATTAACATAAAAGTGGAAAAAGAAGACATTAACATAAAAATTTATCAACATCTCGCGATATCAACATGTGTTTATAAAAGATATGCAAAGCGTATCATGTATCAGTTGTAGGACGAAGGAAGTGTCATCCTTAACCGTCAGTAGACGTTCAGACTCGAAGCTCGATTCATTAAGTATTAAGTGCGAGTAAGTTCGATTGATTGAATATTAAGTGCATGCGAGTAACTTATAAGGTAAATATTGTAAAAGAAAAAATTTAAGTGAATTAAATAAGATATAATATTAATTGTAAAATAAAATCAAAAGATGAAACCGCCAACGGGTCAAGAAAGCGTAAACGTGAATCCGGACAGAGTCATCCCGGAGGAGTCATCCGGAAACTTATGAACTACTTCTGCTGAGAACATGTGTGAAGGCTATAAATCCTGATAGTGTGATTTACAGGGAAAGCGACGCTCCTTTTCGAAGGATATGCGAGGATACTGCTTTCATGCAGAAGTGCAAGATTTTAATTTTTTCCGAGTAGCGGAATAAGAAACTGACACATTATGTAAAGTAGTGCCAGAAAATTATGAACTAAAAAGACAATGTTGTATTTGCATAAACTTTTAATGGAATATAATATAACTTCAGATTGTTGTGTATTAAAGACTTTATAGTTAATAATGAAAAATATTATTGATGAGATAGATATATTACAAGACGAAAACAATTAAATTTAAGTTACTAAGTAATATTTTATAATATCTTTTATATTTTATATTTTATATTTTATATTTTACATTTTATATTTTATATTTTATACTTTATATTTACATTTTATACTTATACTTTTTAATACTTTATTTTATACTTTATATTTTAGAATTTCAGTGTTTTATAATTTATTTTCTAACATATGTTGTATTCTATCATATTATATTCTTAAATTAATATTTTTTATTTTTCGTTATGTTTAATAAAATATATTTCATACCATTAACCTACGTGAAATTGCAAATTTGTAATTTTTAAACGAATAAATGTATATTACGATAAATATTACTCTGTTTATTTTCCATTCTTTCTTTCAATTCAGCGTCAGCGGTTTCAGGTTGCGCTGCGATAGCGAGTCGCGTGCTGACACATCTTGTTACGAATAATAATATTAACCATAATAATAAATTTAAATTACTAAGTAATATTTTATAATATTTTTCAAAAATCTCCTTTGAAAAAATAATATTAAAAATTAAAATTACAAAAAAATATTAAGACAAAACGAAATACCTTGGTGGGAAGAGAGAGAACGCATAAGAAAAGAGGAAGAAAGAGAGAAGAAAAAATGGTAAGAGAAAGAATATGGCGGCGGCGGCGGGCGGCGGTGGCGGACCTCGCACCGTGTGACGTCATGCCGAGGATTCCTCACTTCGCGGATCGCCATATTTCCCCTCCTCGCCCCGCGGACCTCGCGCCAAGTGACGCACTTCCCCCCTCCCTTGCCCTACGGATTCCGCAGCCATCGCTTATGGAGTGCGTTCCTGCGTCGCGGGATCCTTCTGCCCCCCTCGGAGCTCCCGAATTAGAACCGGCCTTATATTGCTATTAACATCTGCTGATTTAGATATAACATTAAATCAAATTATAACTTTGGCACAAGAAACAGCATATGTTCAGACATCAGGATATTGACACTACTTTGAGTGAGGAGGATATTATTCATAAATATAAAAGCGCATTTAAAACTTTAACTAAGCGCTCCATGGCCACACCTTGATATGTTTGTGTGAGAGACTTTGTTACAAAAGAAATGTATCCGAAATTAACAAGTTTAAAGCACAAATAAATATTCTAATTTGGAGACATTTAAGGGGTCATTCTGGGTCTACATTTGCAAAATTTTAATTGTTCAAATAAACAATAGAAAAATAAATAAACACAGATATGATCGAAAACTCATTTGCTTTTATTATTTCAATCTTTGAGAAGAAAAAACAATTATTATAATACAAAAATATGTACGATTTCAGTCTTTTTTTAGCCAAATCCGTGTGTATCAAAAATGCGAATTGCCTCGAGGGCAAGATGAATATCTTTTCGTAGATTCAACGGATTTAAAAAATTTAAATAGATTCTTAATTTGCACGTCAATGGTTATCTCCGGAACTAGAATCAATCACTTTTCTGCAAAATTAACAAAATGGCGGATGTTTTAATGAAAAATAGTGGTTTTTGTTAAATTTCTGGGATTTTCTGAATAAAAAATAGGTTAAAATGAATCAAACAACTCGATTCTTGTTCCGGCAATAGTCAAAGATATACTGAGTAAGCAGTTTAAATTTGAAATCAATCAGATACATAGTTTCGAAGATTTTTATCCCGCCAGGTTGGAAAACACTATTTTCAATAAAAAGCACTTAAAGTTTTAGTAAATATTTTTCATACAGTATTCGTCTATATTTATCTGTCTCTTAATTAACCATTCCAGCTCCATATAGGACCTTCGACCTCTTCAAAAGCTTATAAAAGCTCATTATTATGAAAATAAGTAAGGATGAATCCGATTGCTGTTTTTCACAAAAATCAACTTCTGCACTCCTATGTATAAATAACTATAAAATTCAAAATACTTGGAATTTTTTCATGAAAATTGAACTACGTTTTTTTGGGATAGCTAGACGGTATTTTCAGAAAATATAATAAGAGAAAATTTGAATTTTGGATCAGAATGACCTCTTAATGGCATAAAGGAACAAAGTATTAACTCATTCATATATGTGATTATTGCGAACGCAAATTCCATAACGAGTTAATGCCTGCATATTGCGTTTTAAATAATCTCATTGTACATGATGTACCTGATGTAATAACATCTCTTAACACATTCGAAAAAATTCTCATACAAAGAGCTAAGGCATTTCAAGCTATTGTTATATTATTAAATGGGAACTGTTATTAACAAAAAATTGCTTCAAAGGCAAATGATATAAAAAGTAAAAAGTAGAATTTTTCATTTACCACTTTCTTTACAAGAAACATAGAATAAATTATGTAAGGATACTGATCCAATAAATATAAATCATAAATTATACATTTTAGTTAAAAGTATTCCGACAAAATCCAAGATTATTTGGGAAGAAATGGTAAATGTTAAAAAAGTATTTGATGCTTTTAATATGGTTAAAGCATAACAATCTTCTTTATAGTCATATTATACTGTCAGAAACTCACGATACATTATGTTTAAAGAAATTGAATAATCCAAAATTGCAAATACAAGAAACAAAAAACAATGGTGAATTTGTTTTGGATAATAATAATCACATAATAATCACAAATTATTTAGTCCAAAAGATACAATGGAAGAAATGAATAATAACGTTGAAACTATTTTAAATAATCAATACAAAGCAATGTTAACTCAGATTGTTGATGACAGTGATGGTCATTATGACCAATATACTATTTATTTTTTATATAAAAAAAAAACACGTGAATCTGTTTACCATGTTAAAATTTTAAGATTTGATTAATTACCAGGTGTATGCATAAGTTTTTTCTGGTTTTTTAATAAAAAAAAGACACGTAATTTTCAAGGGAAATTAATTTTTTTTTTATTCAAAATATTGGCCATCGGCTTCTACACATTTCGCCCATCTTTCAGGTAATTTATGAATACCATGCCAGAAAAACTGCTTGTCTTTTACGGCAAACCATTCGTCGAGCCATTTTTCAACTTCCTCGAAATTGCTGAAGTGCTGCTCTGCGAGCGCGTGCCCCATTGATGCGAAGAGGTGATAGTCAGATGGCGCCAGGTCTGGGGAGTACGGCGGATGCGGAAAGATGTCCCATCCAAGCGATTTCAAGGTGTCTTTCACTGGTTTTGCTGTGTGAGACGGCGCATTGTCGTGTAACAAAATCACTTTGCCATGTCTTCTGGCCCATTCCGGCCGTCTTTCAATTAATGCGTGGTTTAAATTAATCATTTGTTGGCGATAGCGTTGTGTATTAACGGTTTCGCCGGGCTTCAAGAGTTCATAATACACAATACCGCTCTGGTCCCACTAGACACAGAGCATGGTCTTCTTGCCGAAGCGATTTGACCTTGGTGTTGATGGACCGGCTTCGCCAGGTGAAAGCCACGATTTTTTCCGCTTCGGGTTTTCAAAATAAATCCATTTTTCGTCACCCGTCACAATTCGATACAAAAATGATTTCCTTTCGTGGCGTTGAAGCAGCATTTCACAAGTGACTTTGCGATTTTCCATTTGACGTTCATTCAAATCGTGTGGGACCCATTTACCGAGTTTATTGATCTTTCCCATTGCTCGTAAACGTCTGCTGATTGTTTCTTGTGATACATGTAATGCTTCTGCTAATTGCCATTGAGTTTGAGTTGGGTCATCATCCAATAACTCCTGCAATTGCTCGTCTTCGCATTTTTGTGGTCTACCAGAGCGCTCACTGTCTTTCACATTGAAATCACCACTTTTAAATTGTCGAAACCATGTCTCACATGTTCTAATCGATGGAGCGTGTTCACCATATGTTTCTACCAGCAAACGATGACTTTCAACAGCCTTTTTCTTTTGATTAAATAAAAAAAGCAATGCGTGCCGCAAATGTTCTTTTTCAGGCACAAAACTCGACATGATCACTGAACGATAAAACAAAGACGCTAGTTTTTGGCGGACTCAACTTGTGTGTGTTTGTAGTTTTAAATGTCAGACAAACAAAATGATGTATGTGTCAAATTAATACGCTGCGTACTTTTCGCTGGCGACATCTCTTAATTAAACCGGAAAAAACTTATGCATACACCTGGTAGATATCGTGAAAAAGATTTAGATCTATTGTATATATGTTTTTCAGATTTATATCCTTTTAGTATTAATGGACGATGTCAAATTAGACCGATTAAACTTCATGATCATGAATTTATCAAATTTATCAAATGAATTTATGTCGTTTATAATCTAAACATCAACAATATAGATTAAACCAATATTTATTTTATTTTTTAAATAAAATAATGCGAATATGCGTCAATTAAGTCGTGATATTTAACATAAATTGAATATAATTAATTTGTGAAACCGTTACATGCTTCAGAATATTTAGAAGCATTGCAAAAAGATTTATTAGAAATCTGATTTAAGTACTATTTTTTCTACTTTAAGAAATACGGAACAATATTGACGTAAATCAAGAAGTGCCTCGGGAAAAAAATTTATATCTAAAAGGTATCAAAAGGTATATCAAAATTATATCTATATACTTAGATATAATTTTATAGATCTAATTACGTATGGATTTTGACCTGATCTAATTATATATAAATATATATTAATTATATATAAATAGATAAAATTGTTGTTTATGATTATATATGAACAGATCAAATTATGCATACTTATGACGATAAAATTACGGTTGCGTTCCGATATTGACTGCTAGTACTAAAAATCTATAACATATATGATACCCCTTACAGAAAATAAGTGAAAATAAAAAAAAAATGAGAGAAAGTGATGAAACATTTTTTATCTCGTATCATCGCATGTTTCTAAAATCAGTCACCCATCCATTTGGAGATCTTGCTCGATGTCACTTAACTTCTGTATTGGGATGAAACCTGCTGAAATGACGAGATAAGTGATTACAGAATTTCGGCTTAAAATATGATAGATCTGATTAATGAATGTTACTATATTGTCGTATAAATAGTCTCAATTTTAAAATCTCGATTGCATATGTAATTCTTGTAGATAATTTAATTATATATATAGAGCCGTGAACCTATTGTTTAATAAGAATCATTATTCTTATAAAAATGTTTATAAATTGTTGTATATATTAGTAGGCAAAAGGGAGTGAAGAGGAGGGGGGGTCATAGGATCCCCGGGGAATTCGCATTCGGGGGGAGAAGGTGGATCTCTCTGGCGGTCGCCGAGGTAAGTTTTTCCTCCTTGGTCGGTAAGGATGGTTTTCCCCTTTGGCGGTCGCGGAGTGGTTTCCCTCTTGGCAGTCGCGGAGTGGTTTCCCCCAGGCGATCGCGGGATAGTTTCCCCCAGGCGATTGCGGACCCGGTGGTCGGGGATGATTTCCCCCCGGCAATCGCGGGCCCGGTTTTTTCGACGTTTTCTGCGAAGACGTCGCGCGTCCCGTTTTTTTAGGATGCCGCGGTTAGGCAGGTCCTGTGTCTAGGCGTCTTCCGCGGGGCCTAGCGCGTCCTGTTTTTTAGAATGCTGCGGTTAGGTGCGCGTCTTATGTTTACGGTTTAAAGAATAAGAGCGAAGTCGAGATCAGTGCCAGCGACGATCACAATCGCGACGCGCGACACAAATGACTTGACGAACGTGGATCTGTGTGCAGTGTGACGCGTCGACGCGGTGTTGGTGTTAGAAGACAGAATGTACGTGGCGTATCGACGCCACTTATGGTCGGTCGACGTAAACGGAAAATCTTACGGCAGATCGTTGTTACTGACGAACTATCTGCGTTTCCTTCCCGATAATTTTACACGTTTGGCGGACGCGTATCGACGACCCTCGGGCCAACTCGTATTGTTCGTAGATGATACAGTTTACATGGCAGAATATCCGAGTTTAGAGCTGGTACCGGATTGGCCGAAGAAACTGAAGGATATAAAACTTCCTCCTAACGCGAAAATCAACGCTGTAGTCAATACTAATGCGGGACGAACGTTCGCGATTTACAACGACGAGTTCGTGGCCGAGATCGACGATTGCTCGATGATAGCCATCAGACATAACTCGTCGCGATATTTCCGGGGATTCCACCCGCCGTAACGTCCGCCGATCGATATATCGATGGTAATCTGTACTTTATCATTAAACGACAGTTCTTCAAGTACAACGAGTTTACTAGAAGTGTAACTATGGCCGGTAAATTCGACGCGGAGATTTTTGGTATCGTGTGTCCAAGGGACGGACTGTTAGAACAATTGCGCGCTCTTCTGAAAAGACTCAGATGAGAAATGTATTTTTGAGCGAGGAGGAGAGGGAGGAGGAGGCACGGAATTTTTCATACAGTGTATAGAGCCCCGTCGTGACGCACACCCTCCCTTCTTATTCGGGGGCTCGAGCCATGCTTGATGCAATCTCTTCTGTCGTGCTCCAGGAGGATTATTTGTATATTTGTCAATGGCGTTGGAGGGTGTCGCCGCTGCAGTCCGACCTGCATCCATCGAGAGAATAGGACCATCATCTCTCTGGAGTACCGGTCGTGGGGATTTGAAAGAATACATGTATATATATATATATATATATATATATATATATATATATATTGTAATATATGTATACCAGGTGTATGCATAAGTTTTTTCCGGTTTAACTAAGAGATGTCGCCAGCAAAAAGTACACAGCGTATTAATTTGACACATACATCATTTTGTTCGTCTGACATTTAAAACTACAAACACACACAAGTTGAGTCCGCCAAAAATTAGCGTCTTTGTTTTATCGTTCAGTGATCATGTCGAGTTTTGTGCCTAAAAAAGAACATTTGCGGCACGCATTGCTTTTTTATTTAATCAAAAGAAAAAGGCTGTTGAAAGTCATCGTTTGCTGGTAGAAACATATGGTGAACACGCTCCATCGATTAGAACATGTGAGACATGGTTTCGACAATTTAAAAGTGGTGATTTCAATGTGAAAGACAGTGAGCGCTCTGGTAGACCACAAAAATGCGAAGACGAGCAATTGCAGGAGTTATTGGATGATGACCCAACTCAACGGCAATTAGCAAAAGCATTACATGTATCACAAGAAACAATTAACAGACGTTTACGAGCAATGGGAAAGATCACTAAACTCGGTAAATCGGTCCCACACAATTTGAATGAACGTCAAATGGAAAATCGCAAAGTCACTTGTGAAATGCTGCTTCAACGCCACGAAAGGAAATCATTTTTGTATCGAATTGTGACGGGTGACGAAAAATGGATTTATTTTGAAAACCCGAAGCGGAAAAAATCGTGGCTTTCACCTGGCGAAGCCGGTCCATCAACACCAAGGCCAAATCGCTTCGGCAAGAAGACCATGCTCTGTGTCTGGTGGGTCCAGAGCGGTATTGTGTATTATGAACTCTTGAAGCCCGGCGAAACCGTTAATACACAACGCTATCGCCAACAAATGATTAATTTAAATCACGCATTAATCGAAAGACGACCGGAATGGGCCAGAAGACATGGCAAAGTGATTTTGTTACAGGACAATGCGCCGTCTCACACAGCAAAACCAGTGAAAGACACCTTGAAATCGCTTGGATGGGACATCCTTCCACACCCGCCGTACTCCCCAGACCTGGCGCCATCTGACTATCACCTCTTCGTATCAATGGGGCACGCGCTCGCAGAGCAGCACTTCAGCAATTTCGAGGAAGTTGGAAAATGGCTCGAACGAATGTTTTACCGCAAAAGACAAGCAGTTTTTCTGGCATGGTATTCATAAATTACCTGAAAGATGGGCGAAATGTGTAGAAGCCGATGGCCAATATTTTGAATAAAAAAAAAATTAATTTCCCTTGAAAATTACGTGTCTTTTTTTACTAAAAAACCGGAAAAAACTTATGCATACACCTGGTATATATATATATGTATCATTGTATTGTTGACGTGTTATTCTAAACACGTTATTTGCGATAAATATCATCACATGCCTCGGTAGTCGAAAGGATAAGATGCCTGCCCGGTAAGCAAGAGATCCAGGTTCGATTCCTGGCTGAGGTGATATTTTTTCGCCAAATAATTACGAGTTTTCACGACTGGTTCGTGGTCGGGCCCCGTCGTGACGCACACCCTCCCTTCTTATTTGTATATTTGCCAATGGCGTTGGAGGGTGTCGCCGCTGCAGTCCGACCTGCATCCATCGAGAGAATAGGACCATCATCTCTCTGGAGTACCGGTCGTGGGGATTCGAAAGAATACATGTATATATATATATATATATATATATATATATATATATATATATATATATATTGTAATATATGTATATATGTATATGCAAAGAATTCGAAACGGTTACGAACAATCAGTATCGCGCGATCTCTCCGGTCGTAAAGATGTACGTTATCGAACACTCGCAGGATTCCGAGACGCAGCGACGAGAGCGACGACGCGAGGAAGAGGAAGAGAACGCTCGACGATGACAGGCCGATCGTGTCGAGTTATAATAACGTCGGTGGTACGAATAATCCAGTCAGAGTTCTAGAACGAAAATATTCCTTGATTAAGACGGGATACAAGTTTCTCGACGTATGCGTCACTCTTGAACGTTCCTCGCGCGTGAACATTATCCTGGGAGATAGTCAAGGAGATTTCGATGTCGCCCGATACGTGGAGGGAGCTTCTCGAGCAACGACATGTTCTCTCGAAGTATCTGCAGAGTACCAACGGAGAACCGTCCTTTCCGGCCTCGTCGGAAATATGAGCGTGCGTTTCGGAAGAATCAACAACCTGACGATATTACGCCTGAAAACGCCCGCGGCTCGCTTGGCCATTCGAAGGAAATGGTGAATAACATGTTCGAACTCGAGCATTGCGTCAACTGACTCGTTATCTCATTGACCAAGATATTAGAAAAAATCGACGCGAAATTGGCATGTTGCAAGGATATCGCATCCACCGCTAAGGATACGGAGAATATCTCGAGAGTCATACGCGATAGCGATGCCTTCGATCATAACGACATTATCGATTGCGAACTCGTTGCTTTGTTCTTTGGGATGTAAGATTGAGATGAAATAAAATGAGAGAGATATTGTAAAAAATGTTTTTTTTATTTGTACTTCCCCAAGCATTTATGTAAGTGATACGAGCGATAGAATATTATATAGTATTTATTATATAGTATTAGTATTTTTCAGTATTAACTCGACACTATTTAATATTTTGATACGAATAAATAATTAATAGTTTAAAACAATCTGATTATAATATGATATAAGTAATAGTTTAAAAGAATCTGATATATAAATAATAGTTTAAAATATATATTGATGATATAAATAATAGTTTAAAAGAATCTGATATATAATATGATATAATTAATAGTTTAAAACAATCTGATATATGATATAATATGATATAATATGATATATGATATAAATCGTAAATCGTTAACGCGACATTATAGTTCGGTGATACATTCCTGTCGTTTCGACCACCAGTCGTATAGCTTGCGTTCTCCATGACGCAATTCTTCGTGTGACGCTCGCAGTGGAAGGCGTGAACGTCATCCAGGGTGTTCAGGCGCCCTATATCCTCAAAATCCGCGTCGATAGTCTCGACGAGCACGTCATGGTCCGCGATGACGTCGCCGAGAATCTCCTCCAACCACTTCTTCTCCAAGCCTTTGACGTACATTCTAGGCGCGTCTCGCGATCGGTCGCACACGCCGCTTCGAATCATGGATTTCGAGAATCTGTAGACGACGTCACCGTCGCTCCACTGCAGGCCGTGATGATTGGCAGTTATCCAACACGCTCTAGATTTTTCCGCCTTTGTAAGAAGATTCCAGGGTATCGCTTCTCGAAACACTCGATGAGTCAGCTCCTTTCCATTTCTCAATATCGCCATCTCTTTAATCGTAAATTTCTCCCGAATGGTAAAACCTTGCAGATCAACCGGTATGTTCGACATCATCGCGAGACGGGGAAACTCGATACCTTCGCGCTCCGCTCTTCTTCTTTATAAATTCGTTATCGATATTGCATAGGGAAAACCGCAGTTTCTTGTTTTTTCCGTGAGTTTACGTACGACGTTTGTCAGCGGGTTATACTCTATCACTCTATCGTGAATGATGAGACAATAGGCCGTTGTGTTAGCTGAAACGTTCTCTTTGCATTCAAATTTTACGCGAACGTCGACGGTGGCATTTCTTGATCGATTCGTTCTGGCGGGAACAATCGATGACCACGAGCGGATCGTATTGTAGAAATTTGGTGATAGTCAACGGTGATAGTGAACGGTTCGCAGGTCTCGCACCCATAATACGCCTTTCGAAATTTCATATCGTACAGCACGGTGAACTTGTTACACTCGAAATCTAGATTCATATCGTCATAGGGATAGAACTCGGAATTCAAATAGAGTTTTACATTAGTTAGCTTGCAATCGTCGAATTTAGAAACGTCTTCCAATGATACGTTTTTCTTTCCGGTCTGTAGCGCGAAGATCACGTATCACGGTTTCTCCAATTGCATCGCCGCTTTTACCGCCCACAAATGCTTAGTCGTACTTTGCAACAGCGGAAATTCGTACAGATTTCACAAATGAAAGCCCATGCTTAAATATCGTCCACTGTCCAACGTTCGCAACAGTTTGTTGATGTCGTTCAGTATCACGTGCGGCATTCGCCACTGTATCCTCAACAGCATGATCTTTGGTCTCTGATCCGAATGCGCTATGACGCAATTGTTATCGTTGCGAGCGCGTATCAGAATGAGTTCGTGCCGCGCGTTTATCACTATGAGCTTGTAATCCTCGTAGAAACCGAGGAGTACGTTAAGAGGCACGCAAAAGTTGAAATCGTCCAACGCTATAGGCAGTATCTCCCATCCGGAGTTCTGCAAACCTCTCTCTCGTAGCTCAAGGATACGTAGTTTTTCATCAAGGTTGTTATCCCGATGTTTCTGCTCTTATCGATCTCCACGCCATTGAGCTTGTATCGAATCTCGTCGAACATAACCGCGACACAGTTGTTGACTAGCTTCGCTCTCGTAACTTCCTTCGCTGTACCTTCCTTCGCGCTCTCTCTCGTCGCGAACTTTCCCTCGATGTACAGAAAACTTTCGCACGGCAACGTGTACAGATCCTGCTACTGTCTATACTGTCTATACCTATGTATTCGTATCTCGTCACTGTATCCGAACGTGGTGTTAGCGTATGGATTGTAAGTGTGGGTCTCTATTCTCATGATACGATCAAAAATCGGGGTACCTCCGATAATTAAAATGTCACTCGCCTGTCGATTCTTCACGACGAAACTTTAAGAACACGACGTTCGCGGCGTTCAACTCGTTTGCCCTTCCCTCACGCACTTTTCTCGTCGCGTCGTTCCGCGATAGGATCGCGGATGTAGCGTTTGCGTCTCCTCTCGCGTATCACTCATTCAGAACGAGCATCTTTCGCTCTCATGCATCTGTCTCTACTGCCTTCGTCGTCGCACGTAAAGTCGCATCGTTATCTCCTGTCGGAAAGTCAATCAGTCGCCTGTCTTGATCCACGACTCGAAGCGTGATATCGGTGACATTTCGCGCGATGATGGGGAAGTAAATGATCGACATCGGAGTGTTCGAATTTATATCCCGGAGGAACGTTCGGGGAAAACTCCTGTCGAAACTTCGTATCGTGTGAACCGGTTCGTCGTTACTGTACGCACCCGCGATGATATTACACTCCATCCGAATGATGTTCACGTTCATGATATTCACGGGTTCGTCGGACGTGTGTCATTTGTTCGGTCGTAACGCGCGATGACGAGAATCCTAGGAATGAACCGTCATCATCGCTCGTCCTCTTGTTCTCGTCGATCCTTCGCTTCTTAGAGATAGCGGCGTTCAGATCTGTCTATCGCGCTCAACTCGTACGAACCCTCGGGAATCACGATCGTTTTATCGTCGTCGTCATAGTAGAACTTATTATTCGTGGAATCGACGTTCGATATAATGTTGTACGTCTCGAAATTCGTGAGACCTAACTTGTAATCATCGTCGTTCAGATCTAAGGCTGGAAAATAGCACACCGTGAGGACTACTCTTACCGGTGAACGAAAGGCTCAACGACATCGCGACCGATCTTCGAGAGAAATCGCAGGCACAACTGACCGCAGATGCTCTGATTGTATGTCTGATACGATCCGCAATTGTACGTTTACGTCGCCGCCGAGATATCTCTCGAGTTCCCTCGGCGGTCGAAGATTGCCGAAACCGTCGAAGTAAACCGCGTCATTGCTCCTCTTCGCGTAGGTGACCCAGTACTCGAACCTGTTGAGTCGTCGAGATTCACGATGCCGCTCTCGTTGCGTCGCGCCTTTAACGGTAACGCGTTACGCAAAAACTCTGAAAAAGGGTATTCGCAGACGACGCGCAGAGCGGCTCAGCTGCTCGTTTGTCGTGATGCCGGAGAGCGGTAACTCGGATGATCTTAACGTTTCCTTCCACGATTTTTTTTTTCATTCTTCTGGTCACATTGCTGCCACATTTGTAAGGCACTAGGTGCAATTCATGACCCTCTATCGCTCGATTGTGATGTTGCAACTCCTCCAGTTGATGCCGAGCGGCCTTATCGGCGTTCACCGCCTTCGCAACGCTCGCCACGCCACCGATCAAAGAACCACCTAGTATCGGAAAAGTGGACAACAAGCCGCCGGAAATATTCTCCTTGTATCTTCCTCTTCTTCTTTCTCAAACCCATGCCCAACTTTTGCTTTCATAGCCGCCCATACGGCGATCGCGGCGGCCCTCTCGCCGAAGGTGGAATCTCTGGCCGTTATATGTTTGCGCGCCTTCTCGGTGAGAGCTGGATCGGTGACGTGGCGATCGGTGAGTTCCTTGTTTCACGATGTCGTGCTCGTGGCACGCCGCGTTCAATGGATTGACGCTTCGATCGTCGCGCGCCAATCACTTCGCGAGATGGGTGCCAGGTCCGCAAAATTGATACCCGGAAATATGTAGTTTGAAGGGAAGCGCGTTTATCGCCGTATCGAGTACTCCCGTGCCGTTGAGCATTCGCTACAGTTTTTGATGAGAGGCACAGGACCGTCTGCGATCGTTGCCACGAATGATTGTAATGCTTCACATACGCGACAACGTTGCACCTCGGAGTCCGCTCTCAGATGATCGGGTAATCTGTTCCACAGTAGCTCCACGTATCTGTCGAAATCGCGCACGAGAATGATCTTTGGAATAAGTCGCAACTGTTCGGCGGATAGATTGAGAATATCGCGTTTGTCCGTCAATAGGGAAAACATATCGATCATTGTGCGCGATCGAATCGCTATCGAGTATAAGTAGAGCGATTATCGGTCACGTCTCCTCGAAGCGAGCGCACACGCGTAAATACGATTCGTTCGATGGTCGGCTATAGGAGTGTCCAATCTCGACCGTAAGGTTCGACGAATCTCGGGCGACGCGGTCGGGAGGGCGCACAGACACGGCCCTCTACTACCAAACACGATACGTTGCATCATTTGTGCCCCCAACTGCGGTAAAACGAACGTTGATAAGTATGCTCGAAAGCCCTGCAACACGGCGCGCGCTTCGAGAACGTTACTCGAAATCCCTGCAACAACCGAAGTATCGATACCTGGCGGAGTTGCTTGAGTCGATGGACGAGATCGGCTATCGCGCGTTCTCGAACAATAGCGACCGAGCGAGGCGCTTCCCGATTCGATATTCGTATTCGACGACGTGGCCTGTGACAAGCAGAACGCGATCAGGGAATATTTCGCCATGGGTCGACACTCGAACATCGATTGTTTCTATCTCTGTCAGACATACGCTAAAATTTCAAAACACCTGATACGCGACAACGCGAATCTCTTGATTCTGTTTAAGCAGGATGGCACTAACCTAAAGCACATTTACAACGAGCACGTGAACACGGATATGTCGTACGAGGATTTTTGCGTCTTGTGTCGCGCGTGTTGGAAACGCAAGTACGGTTTCGTAGTCATCGATAAGGACAACGTGTTAAGGAATGATAGATACAGACGAGGATTTAACGATTTCGCTGTGGTGTAGAGCGATCAATTGTGCGACGAGAATGAACGTCGACGCTGCGGCGAATATGGACGTCGACGCTGCGGCAAGTATGGACATCGCTCGACGGAAAAAAACGGCGCGAGAGATCGCGAAGACTCAGGCTAGACTCTATATGTAAAAAGCGCAGATCGTTAAAGACCGGTGAGATAGAGGAGGAGATCGCGCTGGAGAGGCGACTCAAACCAATCGTTCAGCCGTTGAAACGAAACGTTGAATCGTCGAGAACACCGCACGAGACGAGTCAACCGAGGGAATCGATCGCATTCGTTGGCGCTAAGAGGAAACGAGAGACCGACGACGAGCCGCCGTTGAGACCAACGAAGAGACGCCTCTCGACGAGATCGCCCACGATCGTGACAGCTAGTTCCGCGACTAGAAGCGAATCGGAGGAATCGATCTCGAACGCGCAATGGGGATCATTAAGTCGCAAATATATGGGCGCGCTTCTAAGCGAGGACAGACAGAGCGAGATCGACCACGTTTACGGGGTATACTTCGATGTGGGCGGCTCGATGCTCGGCGACAAGCGATTCGACATGGCCGTCAATGACAGCGTGATCGTGAGTGACGCGCGATATCTGGGTACTCCGGGCTTATACGAGTTGATCTTCAAGAGATTCCCCGACGATGTCGTGTATACGGAGAACGACAAGAGTCTACTGTTGACTACGAACGCCCATCGGCGTGATCACAATGCGCTTATGCCCGTTCTAGGGAACAAAGGTTTCAAATACAAGCACATCATCGCGCCGCTTTTGCTCGATAGAGACAAAATTGGCACTGGTACTGATAAGGTGAGAAAAAGAGGGATCGACTCTATTCCATCCACTATGTGGGTGAGAAACAAAAGAATCGAGTACGTTCACTGGGACGATCCCAACGAGCTAGTCGATTGTCTTCGATTGCTCGACGCCTCTCGACGAGCGGGCAACGACAATGAGATTCTGTCGATAATCGAGGAGCTTCGCGAGATCGACGCGATCGAGTAAAATGCGGCTCACGGCGACCGGTATTCTCGTTATATTGGTGAACAAGTTCGGAAGACCGTTGGAGTCGTTCGGCGGAGGCGACAGGGTACGCTCGCGACCATCGATCGAGTCCCTACGTCGCTACGTGCATAGTAAAGCGCTCTGTCTGAGCGACGATTACTACGACGCGAGAGACAGAACCATACGGCGTTTAGCCGCACTGAGAACCGATACCGACGTCGCGAGGAAGAGCTACGTGGACAGCGCGTTTCGAGACGCGGAGACGAGGATCTCCGAGACAAACGAACTCTTGGCGAGCACCAGAGCGTTGCTGTCGGAGACGAACGAGAGCACGACCAAGTCGATCGGCGAATTGGAGGAATCTATGGCGCGCATAGCTAGATTGTTTCTAAAGTACGATACGCAGATCGCCGAGATTACGAGCAGATTATCGCGCGTGGTAGATTCGTCACCCGCGAAGACTTGATGTCCGTGAACAAATTCGGGAAGTCTCTGGAGAGGCAGCGCGACGTCGACGATCGTTTGACGATCGCATTCCTACGAGCGTATGTGCGTTGCAGCGCGCTCTACCTGAATTCGGATGACTACGACGTCAACAGACGCAAGATACGGCATCTGGACGCGCCGATCAACGACGTCGACGCGACGACCAAAGATTACGTCGACGATGTGCTTCGCGGAGCGAGGAGTCGAAAGCTCTAACGAACGAGCTACGAAAACAGCTAGTAGATATGAATAAGCGGATTCGGAATATTTTTCAGTATTACGACGTAAGAATCGAAGTGGACGTTCTGCGATACTTCGAAAAGAAGAGGGAGGCCTCGCTCGTCGATCACGACAAACGAATAGGGGAAACGAGAGACGCAATGAAACGAGCGCTCGAGAAGCGGGACGAACAACGAGGTAGAAATCTGATCATGATCCAAAGTGCAATAGAACGAGCGCTCGAGAAACAAGACGAATTACGAGTTAGAAACTCGAGCGAGATCCGAAGGGTCATCGAGACGCTCGTCGACGTTCAGGAGAAACGAACGCGGAACCTAGAGGAATCACTGCGAAATCTAAACGAATCTCTGCGAAATCTAGAGGAATCCCTGCGAAACGAGCTCGACGCGTCGTCGACGAGCCGCAAGAGGATCTCAACGGACGTGAAGAATCTCGCGAGTGACACATGATAGATCTGACGAGGATCGCGAGAGAACTGACAGACAAAGTGGTAACGAGAGAGACGCTGTACAAGACGCTGGCCTCGTTGAACGTGGATAAAATGATGACTAGGGAAACAATAGACGAATTACTAGTCGCGCTAAAAACGGATATCCCGAATACGAAATACGCAATTAACGTTTGGAATGAGGAACAAGAGCGAACGCGCAAAGCGACGAGCACAAATAAAATTAGCGCGAATCGCGCCTCCTCATAAATCAGTGACGAGCATCGAGAAGAGAAGAACAATGTTAACACAATGTTAACACGAACTCGTCGAGGAGCTTTATGCGTCCACGCAAAGAAACTTCCCGCGTCATCGCGTCGTGTTGCGCGTTTACGACCTGTGGCAGGCCGATGTCGTTGAGATGCGTCCGTACGCGCGATGAAACAAAGGTTACAACTATGACGGTTATCGACATGTTGAGCAAGGATAGTACGAGGATAGACTGAAAAGTTTTGAGCCTAACATAGAAACAAGTATTTTTTCGGTCAAATATAGTTTTATTTTTCAACATAATCTCCTTTTAAGTCGATACACTTTTCCCATCGATACTTAAACTTCTTTAACCCCTCCAAATAATAGTTGGCGTCTCGCTCCACAAAATAGGCGTTTACGTATGCGATGACCTCCTCGTTCGATGAAAATCTCTGTTCTCCAAGCAAAACTTTAAGCTTAGGAAACAGAAAAAAGTCGCTGGGGGGATCTGGTGAATACGGTGGGTGGTCAATCAATTCGAAGTGCAGTTCATGAATTTTGGCCATGGCGATCGCCGAAGTGTGAGCAGGTGCGTTATCTTAATGAAACAGCATTTTCTTCTTCTTCAAATGCGGCCGTTTTTTTGCAATTTCTGCCTTCAGCTTATCAAGTAATGATGCGTAATACGCTCCCGTTATTGTTTTATCTTTTTCAAGATAGCCGATACACACAATTCCGTGACTATCCCAAAAAACAGTTACAGTCGCCATTACCTTCCCAGCTGATGGAACCGTCTTCACCTTTTTCGGAGCAGGTTCACCCTTTGCAATCCAATGTTTTGACTGTTCTTTTGTCTCTGGAATGTAGTGGTGGATCCAAGTTTCATCTATAGTTATAAATCGACGAAAAAATCTGATTCGTTTCGCTTGAACCGCTCCAACAGGGCCTTGGAAATGTTCATTCAAATTCGTTTTTGATCCAAAGTGAGCAAGCGCGGCACCCAACGCGCGGATAGCTTGCGCATATCCAATTCTTCAGTCAATATATGACAAACGCGTTCTTTCGATATGCCCATAGCCTCTGCTATCTCTCTAACCTTGATTCGACAATCGTCCAGTACCATTTGGTGAACATTTTCGATGTTATCAGCAGTAGTCGCAGTTTTTGGCCGTCCCGAACGCTCATCATCAGCCAAGCTGGTACGACCACGTTTAAATTCAGCTGCCCATCTTTTTACGGTGGCAAATGATGGGGCAGAGTCCCCGTAAACAGCGTCCAACTCGATTTTAATTTGCGCAGGCGTATTGCCTTTCAAATGTAAGAATTTAATCACGGCACGATATTCAATTTTTTCCATTTTTACAAAAACACTGACATCGACTGACACAAACGACTGTCAAATAACAACTGAGCGTCCAAAATGGCTGAAATTTTCACAAAAGTGTTTCAAAGCATATACTATTGTAGTACTAGAATGGTTTTGACGAGTAATGTCATCTTCATGTTAAGGCTCAAAACTTTTCAGACTACCCTCGTATACTATATTATATATAAGGCAGCGTCGAAGACGCGCCAAACTGCGGCATCCTATACAATGCGCTAGATCCGCGGAAGACGCCTAGACACAGGATACCTAACCGCGACATCCTAAAAAAAGGGACGTGCGACGTCCTCGCGGAAGACGCCGAAAAAACCGGACCCGCGACCGTTGGGGGGAAACCACCCCCGACCGCCGGGCCCGCGATCGCCTAGGGGAAACCACCCCGCGATCGCCAAGGGGGAAACCACTCCGCAACTACCAAGAGGGAAACCTCCCCGCGACCGCCAAGGGGGAAAACTATCCTTACCGACCGAGGAGGAAAAACTATCCCGGCAACCGCCAGAGGAATCCACCTTCTCCCCCCCTGGATGCGAACTCCACGGGAATCCTATGAGCCCCCCCTCCCCTTCACCCCCTTTTGCTCCAGGAGGCTTAGGGCCCCCCTTGTTTGCCTACTTATATTTTATTTACTTGTTAATGAATTTGTTAATAACTGTATTAAATATGGAAAATATTTTTTCTTATTTAGTTGTATAGTATTATAGTTATATTACAATTATATTATAGTTAATTAAGAAAGATGATTAATAATATTTTTCATTATTTATTCATTAAAAATGACTTCAAAATGATTAAATGACGATATATTTATAACGATAATATTTCGTAACAAATGCTACATTTATTTTACGTCATTATTTAGTTCACTGACGTCGAATGACGAGAAATGACTTTAAATCATTATAATAACGTCATGTTGCTACTTGGTATATATATATATATATATAAAATTAGATAGAATTATATATTTTTAAATACAATTAGATCAAGTTTTTAATGGATCCATTTTTGTGGTAAATATGAAAAACTAATATATCTTTATAAGTATATTTATTTATAATACTTTTATTTGTATGAACAATCTCATATAAAATATTAAGTACAAAATAAACGAAGTAAATCAGTGTAATTATATTAAACTTAAAATTTTTCTTAAGGATCTTTTATATTTGATTAAAATTATATGTTCGTAAATTGTGTATATTCGTATATATGTATTGTTGTGGTCGAGCGGTGGTCCGCTCGCTTCTGGCCCCCGAGTAATGTTGAGAAGATCGTCCCTTGCCAACGCGTTGTTGTTTATGTATTATTGATTTATTGATTACAGAAATTTGACAGAGAGATTTGTGAGAAACGGTTTAGAGAGGTTTTGGAATTGTATAACGAGCTGTGTAAATTGTTGAGTTTATTACAGTTCATCCTTTATATACGGCCTCTATTTATTTATGCGTGTCGCGTGAGTAAGTATTGTGCGAGTGACCGCCGCGGAACCGCGACATTTTTGAAACACCTAACATTAATATAATAAAAAAAGCGGGTAAACAGGTGCTCTTGAAAAGGATATCCCGAAGTCAAAAGATAGACCCCAGAGTCTAAGAAGAGATATAGTGAAGAACGAAATAAGAGTAATCATCATGAAATAAAAGAATATACGCGTCAGTTCCGACGCTACAACAGCAAACATTTTTAAGAAAACTTATTATAATTCCAGAATTAACTTTATAGGCCATCATAGGTACTGAAGAAATCCAGGAGAAAATGCCATTTAAAATAAAAAGTTTTATCCTGGAATATATTTCGAGGAAATCGGATTTATGAATCAGGTACAAATTACATAGAAGTTAATTATCAAATTAGATACCACCACTCTAAGAATACAAGCACAGCAATTATAAGATTACTTAGAACAGACGGACCAGCAATGTAAAAGTATTATTGAACCAATCAGATTTACTTGCCAAAATATCCTGCAAGTACTGCATAGGGACAACGAGAAACTAACGACATTATTAACACGCTTACAAAGCGTATATAAAACCTCTGACAGCAAAAGAGGATTATTAAATGCAATGAGCAAAACATTATTTAGTACGATGGATGCCGATGACGCCTTATACATAGACGAGCAAATGCAGTTACTGCGAAACAACCAACAAATCTTAAAACATGCTGCAAGAAACGAGATAAAAATTATCAACGCCACATAGATGGATTAGAAAAAACCAGTTATAATGAAGATCGGTTAAAAAATGTAACAGCACGAATGGAATTGCAATTAGCAAAATACACGCAGCGAGAGGATATAGATGAAACTTTACTAATACTAAACAATAATGCTAAACAATAATGACGGACCTGATCAAAGATGTCGAGAACATTAATGATTATCTATCATTAGCAAAAGACAGAATAGTGCAAATCCGTCTATTACCGCTCGAGAATATCATAAGGGAATTGCAAGAAGCCGCGACACAGCTAACGGAAAGACAACGCTTTCCACTTAAAATTAGTATAGGAAATTGGCGAACTATCCAGAAATATGTGACTATAAACGCGTACTACAATAAAACAAATATCTACACGATCTTCCGATTTCCAATAATCGCTTTCCCGACATTCAAATTAATAAAATCAATACTGTTCCCGAACATACGCGAACACGCGAATATTTTTCATTCATATGGGTAAATCACACCTTAATAGCAATAGATAAAGAAAACGATCATTATATATTATTGGAAGAGCGTGAACTAAATGCGTGCAAAACGATCAAACTTACATGTGCAAACGAAATTTTCCCGTCTATCACATAGGTACGGACGCGTCATGCGAAGTGCAAATTTATATAAACGCGCCGAACAGCTCCAGAATTGCGAACAAGGACGTATAATTTCCGATACCTCATTATGGTTAACGCTAATAGAACCACAAGCATGGCTATATTCCGCACAAGTAAATCAAAAAATAGAAATTCAATGTGATAAGTCGGAAACAAGAAAACTAGAGATAAATGGGATAGATAAGGTAAAATTAAACGGCGATTGTAAATTAACGACGCCGCAAAATAACGATAGTCACGTGACGACAGATAGCGACCCGTTATGTACGAGCACATTTACCGGAATACAATTTAACATGTAACGGAGCGCATCCCTCCGCTCCGTTCCTCTTCCGATTTTCCCCCGACCGACCATCCATCGGGGACCGCCAAACAACAGGCGGAGTGCGGCAGTGGCCGCAAGAGGCATTTATGCCTCCTTTTTTAATTATACAATACGCGAACTCCGAAGCGTCGGAGAATACCACGAAAATATGTCTGTTTTCGTGGTATTTCCTCGCACCGCGCCACGCGTCGCGCCACCAAGCGCTAGCGCACCCCGTGTCGCACCACGCACCGTACCACCGAGCGTAAATGCGTCTCGCGCCACACCGACGCCGCGCCACGCAAGCGAGCGAGCATCCCGCACCGCGCCACGACCGCGTCTACAAGCGCGTGACCACCCCCGTACCGCGCCGTTACCTTCCCACCGAATTCCTTCCCTACTCTTAAACATCCCCCGCTCCTATTCCTTATAATCCCCAAAAAACCAATTATACCCGATCCTTTTTTCCGCTCCTGGGGAGAAGGATGCTAACCCCGAGATCGACCGATCCGACCGATCCGACCGAAAATACCGAGGTCGATCTCGGGTATAAAAAGGCATCGCTCTCCACAGGAAATCATTCCTCATTGACTCCTGTTCCTCGCTCGTTTTCCGAGAGCACGCCTCAAGGAAGCGAAACCGGTAGAAAGCCTGAGTTTTGTTGGGGCCCTCCCCAACGCGCCAAGTTCGCTTGGCCTGGCCGAAAGCCGTAGCTCCAAATCTCTCACGGCAAGCTGAGAGCTGTTGGGGTCTCCCCAGCGCGTCGAGTTTGCTCGATCCGACTCCGCCGTTCCCGAGATTTCTCCGCCGGGCATCGGGGTTCTCCCCGATACTACCGTTCTTCTCCGAGCACCGGGGTACGCCCTGGTCGACCGAGTACTCGGCACTGACGCCTCTTTCTCCGCACACAGCCGGGGCCCTCCTCGGCTGGCCGAGTTCATTCGGCACTCACTAAGACAGACGAGGGGTACACCCCCCATCAGCCGAGCCCTCTCGGCAGGGAACGGGCCCACCCGTTCTCTGATCTAAACAATCCAATGACCTCGCGAATATGTCACCCTCGCGACAACGCCCGCAACACGCGTGCACGTTTTAAATCACCGCTGATTTAAAGGTCCACGACGAACACGTGTGACACTGCCGCCGCCGCGCGCACCCCGCGCCACCGAACTTCGCACAGCGACCAGTATCGCGCCGACCGCCAGAGCGATACCTCATTTGTATCAAAACAATATACGCGCGCCGATCGCCGCCTCGCCCGTCCACGGCCACAATCATTCGCGAAGATCGGTGCATTCCATCGCACCCCCCATTGTTATTCCTTTATTTGAATAAATCATTGTTATTTCTTATAATTATCACCTAACAACTTGATAACCAAATTTCTGTCTCCAACGTCCTCGCTTCTTCCTCCTGGTAACCGACTGACCGCTCTCCGCGCGGGAAAGCGAGACCGTTTTAAACGTTAATATCAAAGGATAATATCAAAGGATAATATCAAAGGTGTTAATATCAAAGGATAATATCAAAGATGCAAAACAGCTCACAGAAAAAATAAAACTGCGACCGATAGTAAAAGACCCGTTAGAATTAACAAGATTAAGCACAAAAATAGATGAATTAAATAAACAAGATTAAATAAACTAGATGAGGAACCAAATGTGTTCCAAAATGTACATTTTACCTACCCCGTTGGTTTCAGCGGAACATTAATAATTATAATTGTAACAGGAATAATAAGTGTAATTATAAGAAAAAAAAGCAAAAAATGTAAATAAAAATAGCGAACTGCGCAAAAGAAACAAAAGTTTACGATTTTAAAATTTTATAAATGTATCGGATTGAATTGTAATGCGAAAAACTCCGTTTTTCTTTCCTGGCGAGAGAGGGGTGTTGTAGCCCGAATTACTTCTTGTATTATTTATGCCACTTATCATATTATATCTTATCCTCACGATCATTCTCGAATATCGGAATAGCCGGTGCTACGGAAGCGCCGGCCGGAAATGCAAGCATGCAAAAGCAAGTCCGCAAATTCCAAAGCAGATTGCGAACGAGGAATTTGCAAGAGCGCGCCGTTTTGACCATATATGGTTCGATTTAGAATTATAACGCGACACTACTAGAATATTATAAAAACGGCTGCTAAATCACCGAGAGCGGACAATCACAATACGTAACGGGGCAGTTGTACTTCGTCACGGCCAGTCGTTATCAATAACAGCGAGATTCACACGAAACATTGTCAAGAAGTCGTACCAATAAATCAGCTACTTAACAAAAGTGAGTAATAATATTTGATCAGAAGAATCTTCCACCTACGATCTTGCTCGGAATTCTAACTCCTAAGGCTCGGCGAACTCGACTTTTCCTAATTACAATCTTGTAACCCAATCCGGGCTACAACAATAGGATTTCTTTGAAAATAAGAAGAGTTTTTTATGCTATTTCCAGGTAGTTCAAAGAAAAAGAAAGAATATGTAAAAATATGTACAATATTGTTGGCATCCTTAAAAAGAAAGACTAGAGAAAAATATAACTATCTATAGTATTGTTAACATTCCTTATAGAGAGGATATGGTGAACAGAAGTATTTATAATAATTACAAAATTATCTTTTTAAAAAAAGATAAAAAAGAATGTCAAATAAAGGAACATATATGCCGGAGATATTACTACACAAAGATTTGTAAATTTTTACTTTAAGAAACGTCGTCATTATTATCTGTATAAAAGTTTGATATCAATACCTGGTGCAATATATCAATAACTGGTGCTAAGTTATATTTTATTACAAAAAATTGCGTACTATAGAAAA
Organism: Pogonomyrmex californicus; assembly: GCA_024349325.1. Classification (NCBI taxonomy): domain Eukaryota; kingdom Metazoa; phylum Arthropoda; class Insecta; order Hymenoptera; family Formicidae; genus Pogonomyrmex; species Pogonomyrmex californicus. The sequence goes on from JAECZD010000010.1 coordinate 9,580,558, forward strand.
CATCTTATTTTACTAAACCTAAATAATATGTATTATAAAAAATATTTTTACATAAAAAATAAAATAACTGGTAATATCTTTTATTTTAAGAAAATAGAACCTAAGTAGTATGTATCTTTGTATCTTCATTAAAGAGTCTTTTTACTCTAATTCAAGTGTTAGTAGTTTTAATTTAAAAAAAAAATTTGAATTTTCTATGAAGAGTCTTCCTATTCTGATCTAAGTGATACTAGCCCTAATTCTTTCAAAAAGAAAACTTTATTTCCACATCGCCAACTGAACTCAAATGATTGTAAGCCTATCTAAAAAAGGCCGTGCTGAATCGAATCGAATTGATTGTTACCTCTTTTCCACGATTGGTTCTCTCGATCTCGACATCTCAATATCTCGTATGCAACGAAAACGAATGTCATTGTGCATTGGTTAAACTTATTGATTTATTGAGAGAGGTTATTATTTAGTGAATAACTTCTGAAAGAAGGAAATTGTAATAAATCCTTATTATATATAATGATAGCTATTCATGAAGTTAGCGCAGCGAAAAAACCAATCCAAAAAACCAAAAAAGCATCGCGAAAAAGACAACAATAAACTTCGAAAGATGCGAGTAATCGATGTCATGTCTTTTTTTAGAAAGGACTAGAACAATACAGGCATGCACTACGCGTGCACCATTTATTTAGTTTTATAATGTTTAGAAGGGATGTACAACTCTGAAATAGATAGTACAACTCTGAAAGAAGGAAATTGTAATAAATCCTTATTACAATCATTATATTGACCTCACAGAGGATCGTTTTAACAATTGTGTATCAAGAAGTTAAAAGTATTATAGTGTAACAGTAGTATAATAATATTATATTAATTTTTGCTTTTGTGTTGAAAAAGATAAAGATAGCGCGCGCGCGTTTGTAATGTCTAGTCCTTTATAAAAAAAGAGATGTTACATCGATACGCATATCTCGAAATTTATTGTTGGCTCTTTTCCGCGATGCTGATTGGTACTCTCACGCGCTTACTTCGTGAGCGACTGTCATCACACATGACAGTTTTGCGTATCGAGAGGTTAATAATTTAATAATAATAATAGTGCAACATTAATAATAATAATAATAATTAATAAATTTAAAAAAAAAATTACATCATGATCTTACTGCGTTTATTTCGTGAGATATTGTCTTTGTGATATTTTGATGGATCAAGGCAAGTAAGAAAGAAAGAATTTTTCAAAACCGAAAATTTATTCTGCATGTAATATGACGAATCTAAATAATAGTATATACAATCATATATACAGAGTGTCCCAAAACTCCCGCATTTGGAGTACACTACGTGATTCTTTATGCTAAAAGAAACAACTTTTTCCTTTAGCAAAATTGCGTGCGACGAGTAGTTTTTACAGTGGATCAGATTAAAAGTGACGAATGAGCGCGCATATGCGTAGCGCATATGCGTAGCGGTCAGGGCTGGTGCGCGTTCCTCAGGCCGGCGCGGTCTGGTACTTAATCTTTGATGACTTCACTGTACTGTATTGTTTAAAATATAATACAAGTTAACAAAATAAGTATTTGTATTCATTCTTTACGTAACAATTCAATAAAAAAATTGTCTGATTTTGTAACATCTGGAAATAAAAATAAATGTAAATTATATGGTGTATAAGCTGAGTATTCTATTATTTTAATTATTTTTTTATTGTCGTATGCGCAATTGCATATAACAATAAAAAAATACTGAATTTAATGAATACTTATTAATTATGTGAGTACGTAATCACAAAAAGTAAAAAAAATTGATTTTTTTACTTTTAATTAAAGGATGAATACAAATACTTATTTTGTTAACTTGTATTATATTTTAAATAATACAATACGTGAAGTCGTCAAAGATTAAGTTCTAAGCCTGAAGAATGTGCGCCGGCCCTGACCGCACATACGCGCGCTCATTCGTCACTCTTAATTTGATTTATTATAAAAATTACTCGTCGCACGCAATTTTGCTAAAGGAAAAAGTTGTTTCTTTTAGCATAAAAAATCACGTAGCCTATTCCAAATGCGGGAGTTTTGAGACACCCTATATAAAGAAATATTAGCACAATTATAACCAAATAATAACTAAATAAGGATTGTTTTTATATACGACTTTTTGATTGAAAATATTAAATCGTCAATTTAAAATTAATAAAATAATGATGATAAAATAATGATGACTGTTAAGATTACATATAATAAGAAAATATTGATCGATATATGAAAACATAATCAATTAAAAACAAGCTTTATTCGATTATAGCTGGATATTCATGGTAATACGTCTTATGTGATTTTAAATATCACTTTTAAATATATCGAACTGTGCGCCAAATAAATTTTTTTAACAATTTTTTAAGAGGAAAAGTTTTATTACTGTTATCATTTTACATTAGATGCTTGTTAACATTATTATTAAATTAATCAATTTAATATCGATATTATTGCTCTTTTTTCTTTATCTTAGAATTTTTCAAAACCGAAAATTTATTCTGCATACAATTTGACAAATTTGAACAATAGTATTGTTACGTCCAGCCCAGAGTAAATTGTAAAATTAAGAATTAAGGATTTAAATGAATGAGAATGCGTTCAGAAGGACGAACAGCTGTTCTCTCGAGAATCAGGCGTGGAAACGTGATCTCAAATCGAACGCACTGTTTATGTCTCACTCAGCACTCAGTCAGCGATAAAAAATCGCTATGACACCTCGCTGTCCACCCGTCGATAAACAATACATTTTGCTTAGTATTTCCGAACGGAGATCTTTGGGAGGGTATTTTATTAAACCATGACAAATAATTAATTTGGTGAGTGCGTTGATAAAAATTAATTGTATTCGCGCTTTAATATTACTCCACGGTACGTTATTAATAAATTCCGTTTTTGCAATGCTAACAGTCTCTAATTTTATCAGTTAATTTGCGCAGATTTTTCAGAGTCGAAATTATCTAATTTAAGATCATTATACAGTGTTTCGAGAAGAAGGTTTATTTTCCACTTATACCGTTTTCGCGTAAATTTAAAAAAGCCACTTATAGTCTGAAAATCGTTTATTATCGTTTAGGTACACTTATAAAGATCCGCACGCAATCCATTATTCACACAAGCGTGATGAATAAATATCGCATACGCGACGATGCCTGAGGGCCGTAGCCCTGGGTCACGTAATGTGACAGCGCCTGGGAGCCTTAGCCCTGAGTCGTACTGCTTCTCAAAGAACGTTCGCATGATACGCTTGGATACGACAACGCCTGGAGATACTACTCTTGAGTCGTACTGATTTCGATCTTAATCGCTGGCCAACTATTGTATAACTGAAAGAGATTTCATTGGGCCCCGATTTATATAGATTTTTCGGTTGCTATCATTTACCCAATCGCTGACGAGACTCGCGGTGACGAAAACCGTGATTCGTCCGCGTCGCCGTTGTCGATATCGTTTTAGCAGCATTATTTTAGCATAAATGAAACTCGCGCAGCGAGATCATAAGCGATTCGCCGAATTGCGATTCATTTCAAGTATGCGCTCAGTCGTCGCATCTCGCAATATGTATGTATATGTCGATGTGTGTAAGAATGTTCGAATAATTCGATATTATATACGCCTTCGTATTTATCATACGCAATATACTCCCCCCGTTGAGATAGTTACTGATCAACAATACAAGATACTTTTAAATCTAGATCGCATAGATACAAATCTTTACAGTATTATTTATTGTATTATACGCGTTGGTCATCACTTTTATCCGGCTCAGTCGGAAGAGGATAGATTGACTTTACGACCTTCGTTACTTCTCCGGATGGAATCTTGATGGTAATCGTCTGGGTGATGCCATCTTCATCTGAGTGCAGCTTCGTAATTCTGCCTAACGCCCATTGAGTGCATGGCATCTTATCCTTGATGACACGACAGTGCCAATGTCGAGCTGTGGACCGTCTTTATTCCATTTACTGCTAACTTGTAATTCGTTCCAGGCTCCATCGTGCTCAGAAGTCTTGCCTTGGATATATGCTGCCAGGTATTGTATGGAAATATTTTGATTGTATGGAATAGCAGGTGGATAGCCGATTGTATGGAATAGCAGTCAAATTGCTCTCCGGCAGAGTCGTTATTGGTTTGCCAATAAGATAATGAGCGGGAGATAACACTAGCAAGTCATTCGGGTCTGACGAGATAGTAATCGATTTAGAGTTTAAAATCGTTATCGTTGACTTCGGCAAAAGTGTTCAATTTTTCGAACGTAAATAAAGAATCTCCTATCACATGCTTGAAATAATGCTTAAACAATTTTACCGTAGATTCCCACAATCCGCCGAAGTGGGGCGCGGCCGGGAGAATGAAATGCCATTTGATATGGTATTCGTTTGAGAATTTGGTTACACTTTATGCTCTTCGGAATTGATTAAGGCGTACAGTTCTTTGAGTTGGTTATTCGCGTCTACAAAATTGATATCATTATCCGAATAAATATGCTCCGGTAAACCTCGTCTCGCAGTGAAACGGCAACGCTCCAAGAAAGCCCTCGGATGTTAAGTCGCTTGCTACTTTCAGATGTACCGCCTTTATTGCCATGCATACGAACACGCAAATGTAAACTTTAATACGAGTCCAATTCCGAAATTTCCTCTCTTTAATAAAACGGACCGCAGAACTCAATGCCTGTGAATAAATGGAGGAGAGGCGCGTACACGTGCCGCTGGGAGATCCCCCATCTTGTATTCGACTGTGCCGACACGGTATCGAAAGCAATGCACACAAGCGCGAATGATCTTCTTGATTTTGGCCATCTAATAGCCAGAATTTTTGACGTAAAATATATAGAATTGTTTGAATACCGGTGTGGTAATGTTTTTTGTGTATCTCACGAATTATACAATCGACAGCGATTCGAAAATAAAATGGGATATTTTTGCGTCAAAGGAAGATCCGACCTTCGAAGACGCCTGACACGTATCAAGGTCGTTCGCCATAAATGGATTTAAATTAGCGAGTTTGCTCTTGATCTTGTTTGCATTGAATCTTTGTTTAATTCTTTGATTTTATTAGGGAAACGAGCGGCTTGAAGTAATTTCAAAATTCGTATTTCGACTTCGTTAATTTTCTCTGTACTCAATAGTCCGGCGTGTTTATTACTTCGGCGAATGCGGAGGCAATATGCAACGATCCTAAGCATTTTGGAATAGAACGAGTATCTGTCGAGAATATCGAGGTCCTTATACGCGGTTGTTAAACAGGTGTTTTTCTTCAACGAGTATTTCGATTATCGGTATAATTTCGTTAAGCCATTTGAGCTTATCTTCAGTTAACCAAGAGGGTCCTGTTGACCACGTCTGATTTCGTAAAAAATCGTGAGGTAGTTGATCCCTGAATATCGCGTCCGCGGGATCTTCTATTTTCACTTGTCGCCATTCACGTAACTCGGTAAGCTCTTGGATGTTCGCGACCCGGTTCGCTACATACGTTTTTAAGAGATGTGAGGATATACGCAACCAATGCAAAATAATAGTCGAGTCGCACCAGAAAATAGTTTTATTAACGACGATGTCTAATGTATCGCACACTTCGTGATACAACCGCGTAAGCAGCAATGCGCTGCAAAGCTCGAGCCGCGGAATCGTGACCGACGGTGACCGCCTTCAGCAGAGCGATCCGTGATTTCGCGCATAGTAATTTAACTTCGTATTTCTGTCGCTTATCGCCTGACTAACGTATATACACGCACCGTATCCGTATTTGCTTGCATCGCAAAACCCATGTAATTGTATATCCTGAAAATCTTCGATGAGTAATTTACGATGGAATGAAATGCGATCCATCATCTCCCACTGTCTCGCAAAACTCCATCCATTCGGTATGTATACTTTGGAACGGATTCGTCCCACTGCAAGCTGCAACGCCAAACGTCTTGCATTATTTTCTTAACGTGTAAAATAACCGGTCCTAATAAGCCCTAATAAGTGGATCAAAGATCTTTACTATTTCCGAAAGGATATTCCCTTTTGTTATTTTTCCTAAATTCTTTATCGAGTTAGTGAAGTAGTTTATTCTGTCGCGCGTACTCTACCTTATACCTAAGGTTTTCAATGCGTAATCCACGTTTAACATGAAGTTTGCATGTAACGAATTGAATGCTAGATCATTGACCACGTTCGTTATTCGAGGTCCATTGTCTGATAGTAAAACAGCCGCATGTTAATAACGCGATGATTTCATCTCTGATGATTCAGGCCTCCTCGATAGTCTTGACTCCGGTCAGCAGATCGTCCACGTATAAATGAGATTCGAGAACTCAGGTCGCCCGAGAGTGTGACGGGCGCTCATCGTCCGCGAGTTTTCGGATTGCAAGAAACGGAGACGAAGAAACGCCGAATGTGAACGTGCTTAATTGAAACGTTTCTATTTTGCCGTTCCGACGTCAGAGAATACGCTGGTATCGTCGGTTGTCTTCGTGTAATAGTCTTGTCTATATCATTTTCTCGATGTCGGCGGTAATAATGTAATTGTACGTACCGAATCAAGTGCAACATCAATCTATCGTCTTGTACCGTGAGTTCTTGTACCGTGAGAACCATTAATATATCATTTAAAGACTGTTACTCGTTTTCGCGGACGCATCGAACATCACCTGCACTTTCATAGTATTGCTTGTATTCTTGATTACCGTGTGGTGAGGCATATAATAATCCGTCCTCGTCGGAATCGATTATGCGAGATATATGTCCTAATTCCAAGTATTCATCTATTACTCGATTATATTCGACCTTCAAAATTACGTCTGCGTTAAGTTTGCGTTCTAGAGATGAGAGTTGTTTAAGCGCGATAGCTCGCGATTCGCCGAGGCGTTTGTTCGTATTACGAAATGGTAAATGTACTGTGTAACGATCGTTGTTAACTTGTGAGACTTTTCTCATACTGTATCTGACATTCGATTTCTTCCTCCGACAATGGTTTGTTTGACACGATTTCTTCAATCGTCCAAAACTTGACTATTAAATCCTCTAAACGCGTCGTATAGCAAGCTGCGGATCCGGATGAATTCTGTAATGACGCACCACTTGCCACTACCCAATCTAAACGCATCTTTTGCAGGTATAAATCCCTCGTGGTCCTCGTGTGATGAGTTGATTTGATCGACAGCAAACAATGACAACGACGCCCCAGCATCAATTAATAGATCGTCGACGTGGTAGATGAAAATCCGGATCTGCCAATTTGATATTAGCGGGTAATTTTATCATATTGCATGGAAAGACCTCGGAAGGAATCACGCCGGTGATAGCTGGTATTGTTAAACATCAGATCCTTCGAGAAGTCGTCTTATATGGATCTTATCATAATTTGTACCTCTTCTTTCGACTCGGTACTCATACTATTAATCGCACCGATCGGTAGTCTATGTGCGGCTAAGTGTATGTTCAAGCGGTTTGCAATTGATTCGGAAATAAAATTCGTAGTGGTGCACGTATCCAGCAAAGCATGATATCTCACTGATTTGCGCGTATTGTCCTGAACGTATACTAGTGTGCTCGTCATTAATTGTGTCGCCGCGATGGGCAGCGTTACCGGAATCGTTGATGTGTTGTCGATCGTCTCGATTTGTCAATCCGTTTGAACAGACATTGTGAGTTGTCCGACTTGACAGTGGTCGCACGATTATCAATGTGTAAGAGAGTGAGAAAGTTATGACGCTTCTGACAGATCGTGCAGCTAGAGAATTTGCAAGTGTTGCCTCTATACGACCGTAGGCAATTATAGCACAGTCTCGCGTTTTTTACATCAATCCGTTTCTACACGGATAATTGTTTAAATTTGTCACATAAATATAGAGATGTCGTTTTGCCTTACATACTAAGCAATTGCATGTGATGTTTGACGATACGAAAGCTCGTTTCGATGGTAATCCGTTTACATTTGATCGAAGGTTCGGCCTTCCCTCTTTCCCCTTCCGACCTTTCCCGTCTCGATGCGCAGATCGCGAATTTGTACAAGAATTCATACATTTGATCAGGTTTTGGGAATTCGTCTCTTTCGAGAGTCATTTCCCATTTTTCTAATGTATTCTTAGGTAATTTGCCTTCTAAACTGTGTACGATTATTTCTGGTCTGATAAAAACGCCTAGTGCACGATACGACATGTTGTTGTGTATCGTCGGCTAGATTAGACAGACCGGTCGCGGATTCTCTTTCTAACGCAGATAAATTCAAGATCGACGAGATGTGTCGCGAGATTAGAATACGCCTCACTTCGTATGAGCGCTCAAGTAATTCCCATGCTTTGGACTAGCTTACTTCGTCCGTGTCGAAAATCCGCATTTTGTTGGCGGCTTCGTCAATTAATGCCGATTTCAAATAGTGTAGTTTATCGATATTTGATAAGTCGTCTTGTGAATCTATCATGTTACGAAATGTGTTTTTGAATGATAACCAGCCTTCGTATTTGTTGTCGAAAGTCGATAAAGACGCCTCAGGTAACTTGATCCGTCGCCTCGTCATTAATGTCGTGGATCCGGCATTATCAATTCGTACATCGTCGTTTGAATTGCAAGTACCCGCTTCCGAAACGTTGGCCACGCGTAGAATGTTTTCAACTCTACCCGCAAGCGCAGTGCCGATCTTGTATATTCGTGAATTCGTTTTGATGTCTTTCGTTCGAATCTAATACCACGAGTTCGTCATGATCAAACGCGTGATACAAATTCGTCAGACGTTTGTAATCTTAATGTACTATTGTCTACTTTGCCTTTGTCGAAGATATTAACCAGACCTGTAATTTGGGATTTTAAAAAATCCGTTTTTGTACGAGAATCTTGATTCTATTGGCCATGGTAAAAAGATATATATGAAACCGAACGACTTATTTTAATCAGCTGTGCAAATCCCGTGTATCTTATCCGGCGTTCGTGACGATCGTAAACCAGGGGTCGTGAGTTCAAACCTCATAGGAGGCACTGAAAACTACAGCGTTTCGAGAAGATGATTTATTTCCCACTCGTATTTTCGCGTAAATTTAAAAGAGCCACTTATAGTCTGTGAAAATCGTTTATTATCGTTTAGGTACACTTATAAAGGTCCGCACGCAATCCATTGTTCGCACAAGCGTGGTGAATGAATATTGCATACGCGACGACGCTTGGGGGGTTGTAGCCCTGATCATAGCCCACGTAGTGCGACAACGCCTGGGAGTCTTAGCTCTGAGTCGCACTGCTTCTCAAAGAACGTTCGCATGATACGCTTGGATATGACAACGCCTAGAGGTACTACTCTTGAGTCGTATTGACTTCGACCTTAATCACTGGCCAGCTATTGTATAATTGAGAGAGTTTCATCGGGCACCCCGATTTATATAGCTTTTTCGGTTGCTATCATTTGCTCAATCGCCGACGAGACTCGCGGTGACGAAAACTGTGATTCGCCATTGTCGATATCGTTTTAGCAGTATTATTTTAGCGTAAACGAAACTCGCGCGGCGAGATCATAAGCGAGACGCTGAATTGAGGCTCATTTCAAGTGCATTCAGTCATCGCATCTCGCAATATGTATGTATATGTCAACGTGCGTAACAATGTTCGAATAATTATTATATACGCCTTCGTATTTATCATACGCAACAGTCATTGTCGGACTTTCCCGTTGTTCTTCACTAACTGTTAGGATTATGTAATAGTAATTCTTATATTTTATGGCTTGAGCTTCTCCTAAAGTGAGGTTTGTTATTTTTGATAATTCGTTTCGTTATAAATAGTTTTTGTGAGCCAGAGTCTAATGGTTTACCATTCGTATCAACGAAATATGCTATGTTAGCCTTACGTAGAAACAATAATTCTCGAGAGTCGATAATATTATTTTTTAGTGTCTGGTTTACAATAACCACAGACTTGGATTTTCTTTCATCACAATTTTCATAGATGTTTGAGTCATCTTCACTGTTATATTTTTCGTCATTCTCTTCTTCTTCTTCTTCTTCCATAGTTTTTTCTTTTTTTTTCTTTCAGTAGATATATTTCTATTTGCAGAGTTAATTATTCTTTTAATTTCAATTTTATTTTGAGAATTCTGTTTTGGATTTTCTGAATAATTAAGTTTTTCTTTTATTGTTTAGCTTCTCATTGTACTCTTTTGTATTCTTCGAAATGCGGGTAGATTATAAATTATTGTATTTTTCTTGATTTGTAGTTTAGGTGATTTATTTAATTCTTGTTGAGTAAACGGTATTGAATCTGTATTTTCTTTATCATCAGTTATCATATTGTCAAATTATTCGCTCTTCGAAAGACGTAGTTCAAAATCTCCATTTTCGGTTTTTTCATCGTCGAAAAGATATAATTCAAAATTCTCGTCTTCTTTTTCGTCGGATTCTTCTGATAATTCAGCAATTTTTTCTATATTTTCAGAATTTAAGATTTTCATCAATTATTCTACATTCGGTAAATAATTCATCATTTTTATTATTAATAATTTGGTCCTCTTCTTCTTTACTTTTTTGTATTTATTATTACCTTGCAATTCTCTTTTAAAATTAGTATTATTGGTCTCAAATTTTGGGATATAAATTTGCTTGTGATTCAGTCAATTCTTCCTGATTATCTAGCGTCTCTATTTCCGGTTTCATGGGTCTCAAACATTTCGTCTAAGGGTTTAAGAATTACGGTCGGCACTCGGTCGAAACTTCCACTTCTTCGTTCAGTGTATTTATGATGTTTAGGTATGCTTTTCTTGACATGTTTTTCACAACTGTCTCCTAGAAATTCCTTGAGCTAATTTCAATTTTGGTATATATTTTGATATATACTTTAATGTCAGGATTGCACTCTTAATACATAAAATAATGACTCTGATTTTGGTGGTGCAACAATAGTTTCCGGTAAAAGAAATGGCACATTGATTCCGGATATGTCTATGTATCCTTGCGCGTAGTCAATTTTCGACAATGTATCCTAGTTTTCGTCTATGTATCCTTGCGCGTAGTCAATTTTCAATTTGTTTGTTTGAACAAATCGTTAATATACCGGACTGTGAAATTGGAAAATCTTCCGATACTATATGGAAATTTACCAGTTTATCGAAAAGAGTTAAAGTGATTTCTCCGAGAGTATAAACGGGGTAATTATTTATGCGATTTAATTTAAAAAATTTTTATAATTAATCATTTCGTTTTCGGGTATAAAATTTTCTTTAATTATATTCGATCCGGAACCGGTCCAACATTAAAGTTATATCAGAATTTATACTAATAAAGTTATAACAGAATTTATACTAATAAAGTTATAACAGAATTTATTATTCGTGAATATTTACTTAAACGGTGGGTACACGACTATGCTTATCGAGGTTACCGGACGTATCTCTCTGACTACTTCGTTTCTTGAGGCTTGGTTGGGTGTGAAGCCCTTTCGGCTCCCTTTTGCACCCGTCTTCGAGGGGTCGTTGGAGTTTTCCGGGTTATTTAATTTTCTACGGTTGTTACTTAATTCTTAATTGATAATCTTCAAGAAGATGCCTTTATTCCTTACAATAACGACAATTTAAAGTATTTTTAGACTCGGACATCGGTTGATTTAATTTTGAGCGACAATCTTTAGCAACATGGCTAAAATTATTGCAAATTTGACATGCGATTTTACTTTTATTATCTATAGCTCGTTGTTCGTTTTGTTTTTTCCAATTATTTGCTGTGTGACCCGATCTATCGCATCATTGACAAATAACGGTTATTAGATTGAGATTTCATGTTATTATTTGCATGACAAGTTTTAGCATTGTGACCGGATTTAGAACATAATTGACAAACGATAATATTTTCGCGTATTACATTTACCGGTTGACGTGATTGAGGATCGCGAAGCCGGCATTTATCGGCACAATGTCCACGTTTCTTGCAAATTTGACATATTAGAATTTCAGTTCCCAAAGTGAGTGGCCTTCCTTCCGGCATATTTGACACGTTTCGCGTGCGTCATGCTCTCATTGTTTAGCTTGACCAGACCTGAGCCCGGCTCGTTATCGTAAATCTGTCATCGCTGGTAGCTTTCTTTCTATCCTTAACGCGTACAGTCTCTTGCACGCTTAAGCTTTCTAGTTATTCTTTGCTCGATTTCGAATTTCTCTAATGAAACATTTACACATGTCTCTTTCTAAGGATGTTTTTATATTTTGATCCGGAAGAGTATTCCCTGAATTTTTATAATCTTCTAATATTTGTTTTCCTAACAGTTTTACTCTGTTAGCGTACGTTACATCTTCATCAATTTTTTGATATATGCCACCCAGTTCTACCTGGAGTTGATAAACATTTTGATCCGTAGATTTGATTCAAATATTTAGTTAATTGAGATACGCTATTAAAATTTTGATCTTGAATAGTACAACGCGCTTCACCGACTATTCTAATTATTTTAGTAAATTGTGGTTCGGCTTTATCCGGTAGCATAGATTTTGCTTTTTCACAACCTTCGATAAAATAATTTACTGGAATATTTGTACCACTAAAATAAGGTACAGCTTCAACCGCGAATTTAAGTGTAGCAAAAGAATTAGGATGTGCCATTTTTAAATCTTTAATTTTATTTTCTTAGTTACTGTTTGCTCTCGAAATTATTATTATCAAATATATTTGCTCGTAATATCGTCGGAAATGACGGAATCTCCGGGCAATCTAAGAACAATCATGAATTTATCTCCTGAAATTATTGTTTCAGCCAAGGAAAAGGTGATGTTTTTAGAATCGGATTCAGAGGTTCTTGTTGGAATAGAAGTGTATAGTGTATTTTGTATATTCGTTTTGGACTTTGATTTTGCTTAGTTTTCTAAGGCAAATTTGTAGTATTTCTACCTCACCTTTATTCGAATTAGATCTCGTGATCCTTCCCACTTCCAAAAATTGCACTTTTCATCCCGGACAAGCTGTTACAGCCCGAATTACTCCTTATTTTTGCCATATTATATTTTATCCTCATGATCATTCTCGAATCTCGGAATAGCCGGTGCTACGGAAACGCGGAAATGCAAGCATGCAAAAGCAAGTCCGCAAATTCCAAAGCAGAGCGCGAACGAGGAATTTGCGAGAGCGCGCTGTTTTGACCATATATGGTCCGATTTAGAATTACAAGATGACACTAGAATACTATAAAAATGGTCGCTAAATCACCGAGCGGGCAGTCACAATACATAAGGGCAGTTGTACTTCGTCACGGCCAGTCGTTATCAGTAATAACGAAATTCACACGAAACATTGTCAAGAAGACGTACCAATAAATCAGCTACTTAACGAAAGTGAGTAATAATATTTGACCAGAAAAACCTTCCACCTACGATCCTGCTCGAAGTTCTAACTCGACGAACCAGACTTTCCCTAATTACAATCTTGTAATCCAATCCGGGCTACAACATTTTGGTGGCAGCGGTGGGATTGTCGACACTATCCTCACGATTCCTACACTCTGAGAGGATAATCGCTAACCGAGCCAGCAGAAATCGAGAATAAGCCATAGCAGACAAAACGGACAGAAAGAGAAAAAACTTTTCTGGCAACTTTCATAAGACCTGCAATATTAGCCCCAAGGTTGCAGGCAGAAGAGAAACTTTCTCAAATTACAAGACCTGTGAAAACCAGGCGGTCGGAAAAGACTCTGTCAGAAAATAACAAGCATACAAATCGAAAGAATACGAAAAAGATAGCTGAGTGCCGACCTAGGACAACCCTACAGCTATCAGCGGCAGCAGAGCAGCGAGCCAGTATCGCCCAACGTATATCGACACCAGTCGACAAGAACACGCGGTAGAGCAGCCAGCGATCGCATATCAGCGACACCGGAGAAGGCACCGACCTACGACAACAACACGCGACAACGAAGCAGCATGAAGCTAGCAGCGATACTGTAAGTGAAAAAATTGCAGTAAAAATTATAAGCAAGCGATAGATGTCGATGGCGACATTGATGTCGAATGGCGAAATAAATGGAAACCGACCCCTCAGAAATATATCGTGATTACACGGCGAACGAACACAAAGAGCGCGAAGTCCTGTCACCTCCGTGCGTGTAGTCCAAGAAGCCGTACGCGATATCCGCGATAGTGTGCGTCGAAATTTAGAAACGCGACATCTCGGATGAGAGCTCACCTGAGTTGGTGCTCCATCCACATATAGTTATCGAGCGAGTATTTCCGTTCAATGTAGACGAGAACCTAATATCGGAACCAGTGAACGAACACAGACTGCATCCCAGAACGAGATGTTCTGAAGGAAACAAAAGCCAAAATTCACAATGGAGAGAGTAACATCGCTAACATCTTACGACGATAGCATTTTCGATCCGGAAGAATATTACACGGCTCCGTGTAACCTCGAGCATAGAAACATGACAGAACGACAATTACGTACACCTCGTGGCGAGGAAACTAGGGAACCGGAGGTAACCCGCGCAGAAATAGACACGGAAATAGAACGTCTCAGTCTTCGGCAGGCTCTTCACGCAGAAGGATAGAGCAATCAGAACCGAACAAAGAATTAATATTAAACGTGTTGCTAGTGTTGCTAGCAAAAGCGAATACAGTACGCACACTCGCCCGCGAAAATAAAATACCGCAATGCCAAAAATGCGGAAAAATCGGACATATCGGACGAGATTGTCGAACTAGTATATACACGAACCGATTTTCTTTACCTAGAGTCAAAAATCCGGCGTAAACGCGATGGAAAAATATTGTGCAAATTGTAAAAAGGCGGGACACGATAAAAAAGAATGCTGGTCAAAACCCAATGGATCAGAGAGAAAACAAGTAAGACGACCGAGACAAAAGAAAGAAACGAGAGGACAAGTAAATACTACGATAAGAGCAAAAGAAAACGAAACGTGCAAAGAAGACGCAGAATTGTCATTCAGTAGTAGCGAAGAAGAAGAGGAGAAAAACAGAAAGATAACACGAGTGCATCAAGTAGCTCAGATAACCGGCAAGACGGGTCAGCGCTACTCTAGATTTGGTAAACTTGCC
This sequence comes from Pogonomyrmex californicus, assembly GCA_024349325.1. Classification (NCBI taxonomy): domain Eukaryota; kingdom Metazoa; phylum Arthropoda; class Insecta; order Hymenoptera; family Formicidae; genus Pogonomyrmex; species Pogonomyrmex californicus. The sequence continues at coordinate 9,595,581 of JAECZD010000010.1, forward strand.
AATAAAGGAAATAAGAAAAGAAAAAATGAATTTCTTATTGGATACGGGTGCTATTCTAACACTTGTTAAAGTGGGAAATTTAAAGGGGAATACGCCAGTACGAGTGGAACAAATAGCTCTTACCGGCGTAACAGGACACAAGATTCACACTCTCGATAAGATTCGAGCCACGATCATCCTCGGAAGTAAGGAGATAAAACACATGTATGTGGTAAAAGATGACTTCCCGGTCGCCGTGTAATCACGAAGGAATTCTCGGCATAGATTTCTTAAAGAAACACCGAGCAAAATGCGATCATGCAAAGGAAATATTACGAATAGGAAGTGTAAATTTAAAATTGCATCCTTACAAGAAGTATATTCTGACGCCTCGCAGTGAAACTATGCTATTACTAGTCAAAATCAGATTGGAATAGTGAAATCTGAAGAAACGGAACCAGGAGTATTTATTGATAGTTGCTTGATAAAACCAAATGATTATATCTGCCTAATAAATGTAATTAATACAACTACCGAAACTATTGAAATTACGACGCGGAGTGTAACGTTAGACGCCGTGCAGCTGGGAAATGCTCACGTTACACGAGAGCGACGGCCGTACTCTACAGTCACGGAAGGAATACTTACAAAAATTGTTACGGACAGAACATCTAAATTACAAAGAAGAGAAGGCATTAATGCAGATGCTCTGACTTCTGTGATGTATTTCATGTAGAGAACGATTCACTGATTTACACTACGATACAATAGCACATGAAATAAACACACGTAGCAATAGCGCGCCTGTAAATGTGCGACCTTATAGATTGAGAGAAACATAAAGCAGAAGTAAATCGGCAGGTTGAAAAGATGTTAGATGACGGAATAATACGTCACAATACGAGTCAATGGAATGCGCCATTGCTAGTAGTATCCAAAAAGGTGGATGCATCTGGGAAACAAAAACTACGCATCGTAGAGGATTTTCGAAAATTAAACGATCTAACAATCGGAGATAACTTATTCGTATGATGATTACGTACAAGAATTACGAGAGAAGATCCGTGCAACGAATCAAGTAGCGAGAGAATGTGTAAAGAAAAGATAAAATCGAAATAGTACTACGACCGAAACGCGAGAATAAAAATTTTTCAAAGTTTGTCTCTCAACGAGACAATTAGACGAGGACGCTCAAAGAAATTAGAAGCGCAATGGATCGGACTGTACATAATTATCGAAAAACTGTCCGAAGTAAATTACAAAATAAAAATGGACCGCTGTACGATAACCGTGCATGCAAATCGAATGAAAGCATTCGTGAAAATCTAAAACTATTTAAATAGAAATAAAGAAGACTCACCAAAATAGGGTTCCAAGGAAGCATCCTAAGAATATCCAATAGCATAAAATAAAACTTGTGCACTACACACTACACAGTAAAAGAATAACCCAGCTTGCACTAAACAAAAAAAAAGAAAAAACAGGCAAAAAACTAAAAGTAATTATGTAATGGTTAATCCCGAGTTAAGTAAGAGAGGAGAGATTTTCAAACTCCTTCTCCTCCGGAAAATCAATTAACAAGTCTTCATCACCAAAAACATCAGGAACCATAGCCTCCTCCGGAAAATCAATGGATCCGAGAGAAGTAATGAAACGGGCAGACTCCAACGACCACAGACTGGGCATCGTCGTCCGTTTTACTACCAAAAACACTCTCATCTTTCCCAATGCCCATAAAAAAAAAGTCCATGGACAGAAAACTTGATTGTGTCAGAGTATCACCGCGTTCGACGTCGTAACGCGCCAAATAACACACACACTTCATCACATTTCTTTCATGGAAACCTCCATGAAACAACGCGAAATACTCGCACCAAATATTTCCCTCCTCAGAGTTTTGAAATACGATAGCACTCCTAGCGCTATCCGAAACGTAGGATACCGTAAAAAAATGTCTGTATCCAATAAATTGTCCCCTATTCCCTCCTCACTTAACTCGCGAGCATCGCATGAGCGAACTGTCAAAATATTAGGTGTACAAAAAAGTTCTGAGCTTTAGATTTCATACAACCGAAATAACAATTTAAATTTTATATATCTTCCCGCCCTTTTGCGGTTTTAAAGCGTTGACATTTGGCCTTCTAAAATGCCATACAGTTTGGCGTTTGATGCACATAACCTCAAAAATCAGTAGTGTTCACGATGGCAATAACAAAAGAGCATATTCGATTTTCCATCCACTTCGCGTTTCATCTGAAGAAAAATGCTGCTGAAGCCACTGCAATAATTTGTGCTGCATATGGAGAGAACGATGTAAGTCATACTACATGTAAAAGATGGTATCAAAAATTTCGCCAAGGAGATTTCAGTCTTGAAGACGAATCGCGTGCTGGACGCCCTCAAAAGATTGAAAGCGGATGAATTGCAAACACTGCTGGATATAAACTCTGCGCAAACTGAAAAGGAACCGAACGGAATACCGCACGGCGCTGCTAAGAAATAATCAATATCAATCGATAAGAGTTTGAATAGAAGATCGGACCTTGGCAACGCGTCGTTCTCCGACTGTTTTACTGATTTTACGGCCAGATTTTGCGGTGGCCAGACGCGTTTCTGTACCGTTGGTTTAATAAAGAGTGAGTCTTGCCTGAAACAGTGTTCTTCCTTTCCGAGAGCGCTCCGCCGAGTATCGCGATTACGGGAAATAACGCCGCGAACGCGACAATTTTGGGGGCTCGTCCGGGATCGAATTTTTTCGATTCGTGTGTGTGTGTGTGTGAGAGATAATGGCGGAGCGACAAACAGAAGAGACGGGGACTGGACAGGAAGAGATGAAAGGTCGGAGAGTGATCTCTGCAAGGAAAAGGGCCTGTACTCGTGCGGAAGGGCCGGAGGCGTCTCCGAACTTAGAGGAGATTCTTCGCTTAACGCTGGAGGAGCTTCGCTCTCTGAGGGAGGAGCGCGCTCGTCGAGAGACGGAAACGTTCAAATTTTCAATGCTCGGTCCGCAGGAAGAGATTTCGCAACGTCCGATATCAGGCCAGTCATTTCCTTTTTCAAATTTTAATTCCGACTTGAAACTTAAGCCCGATATTTACGACGGTAGTGTTCCGTTGCGCGAATATCTTACGCAGTTTAATTTAATTGCGCGGGCGAATAATTTGGGAAACGCGGAGAAGGCTGTCGTATTAGCGTCATGTCTCCGAGGAAAAGCGCGTGCGATTTTGGAAGGAGGCACGGATTTTGAGAATTCTCAATTTGAAAATTTGGTCGCGCGTTTAGAGCTACGTTTTGGGGAAAATTTATCCTCGCAAAATTATTATTATCAATTTACGAATCGAAAACAAAAATTCGGAGAAGATTTAGCTGCATTAGGCTCGGATATCGAGCGTTTATCTCGATTAGCTTATCCTGAATGTTCTCCCGGAGTTCGTGACAAAATTGCTTGTTCTCAATTTGTAGTTGCATTGTCTGATGTGAATGTTAAACATTGCAGCTAGAAGGGTTAACATCTTTGAGGGCCGCGGTAGAAAGAGCTTTGGCTATTAAAAATATTTGAGAGAATTGTTTAAAAGAGCGGAGAAATTTTAATTTTAAGGAGGTTAAAGATTGCTCGAATTATAAGAGCAATCCTGATTTAAACGGGTTCAAAGTAGAATCTCGTGGAACGAGGGGATTAAATTTTAAGAAAAAGAAGAATTTTAAAATTCAGGAGAAAAAGGAATGTTGGCAGTGCGGAAAACGAGGGCACTTCCGTTCCGAGTGTCCATCACTTTCTGTTTCACAGCAGGGAAAATAGGTTTTGTCGAACTTACAGGGGCGGGCTCGACAAATGGAAGAAATGCCCCAGGTGTTTATAGGCGTTTTGAGAGAGGGTGTGAAAAATCAGGAAATTTTGTTTTTCAAGGCTCTCTTAATGGGAAAGATTGTTTTTTTAAATTGGATACGGGCTCCGATGTGACCTTGGTGAGTAGTAAATTTATAGGGAGAAAAGGGAAGCGTTTTTTAGCAAAGGAAGAAAATTTGAAATATCCTACGGGGGAAAGAGTCCCGATTAGTTTTAAAATATTTGCTAAGATAAAGTTAGGGAGATTTAATTTAGAGTTACTGATTTTCGTTGCCGATATTGAAGAGGATTGTATTTTGGGCGCGGATTTCTTTTCACGAATAGGGATGCAAACTGTAATAGAATCTTTTCTTCGTGGAGGTCATAGGGAAGGTTTTTGTCGTCGGATTAAGCAAGAGGACGAAGCTGTGCCCGCGGAGTTGGAAGAATTCTTTAATAATAATTCCCGAGAGTTGGAGGAAGATCAGAGAATAGTTTTCGCTTCATTGTTGCGAGAATTTCGTGACGTGTTTTCGGAGCAAGCTGTTGCAGGAAAGTGTGAAGTTCTTCAACATAAAATTGAATTACTGGATTCTTGTCCTATCAAACAGGCTCCTAGGAGAATTCCAATTCATATACGTTCAGAAGTTGAAAAAATTATGGAAGACATGAAAGAACAAGGAGTAATTGAAGAATCTTCAAGCCCTTGGGTTTCTCCAGCAGTTTTGGTAAAGAAGAAAGATGGATCTCTTAGATTTTGCATTGATTTTCGGAAATTGAATGCGGTTACGAAAAAAGATACTTATCCGCTACCAAGGGTTGACGATCTTCTTGATCAGTTATCAGGAAATGCCTGGTTTTCTACTCTGGATTTGAAGAGTGGTTATTGGCAACTGAAAATTCGTCCCGAAGACAGGGAAAAGACTGCTTTTTCTGTGGGGAATGGACTTTGGCAATTTGTTGCAATGCCTTTTGGTCTGTGTAATGCCCCGACTATCTTTGAACGTCTTATGGAACGGGTGCTTCGGGGTTTACTTTCGAAAATTTGCCTGGTTTATTTAGATGATGTGATAGTATTTGGCAAAAGTTTTGAGAAAATGAAAGAGAATTTAAGAGAGGTTCTTCTGAGATTTCGTGCTGCAAAACTTAATGTTAACCCAAAGAAATGTGATTTATTTAGGAGACAAGTAAAATATTTGGGTCATGTTGTTTCTTCTGCCAGGATCGCTACGGATCCTGAGAAAACTGAAGCGGTCACTGAGTGGCCAGTTCCTCAAAATAAGAAACAGGTCCGAAGTTTTCTGGAATTTTGCTCTTATTATCGGAAGTTTGTTAAAGGATTTTCTTCAATTGCGACGCCTCTGTTTAAGTTGACTGAGAATTTGACTAAATTTGAATGGACTGAGCAATGTCAAGAAGCATTTTTGAGGTTAAAACAGGCATTAACGTCTGCACTTCTTCTTTCCTTTCCGAAGGGGGAAGGAAAGATGATTTTGGATACGGATGCTTCAGGTTTTGGAATAGGGGCGGTACTTTCACAAGTTCAGGACGGCTATGAGAGGGTCATTGCTTATTATAGTCGGGTTTTGAACAAACCTGAGCGGAATTATTGCACAACAAGAAGAGAGTTATTAGCTTTGGTAGATTCGATGAAACATTTTCATCATTATTTGTACGGAAAGAGTTTCTCTATTCGTACTGATCATGCTTCTTTGAGATGGTTGATGTCCTTCAAAGACTTGGAAGGACAATTGGCTCGTTGGATGGAAAGGTTACAACAATACGATTTTGATGTTGCTCATCGAAAGGGGATTATACACGGTAATGCCGATGGTCTTTCGAGACGCCCTTGTGTAGAAGAAAAATGTAGATTCTGTTCTAAAGTGGAAGTTCAGAGAGGGCTCTTTGAGGATAAAGTAGTTGCTCGTATTGTTTTGCGTGAGGATTCTTCTGAGGATTGGCAAAAGGCTCAAATAGAGGATCAAGAACTGGCAATGTTTTTACTTGCCAAAGAAAATAATTTGCGACCTTCTTGGGAGGAAGTTTCTTCGAAAGGATTGTCAGCCAAGATTTATTGGCATCAATGGCATGCCTTGGAAGTCCAAAATGGGATTTTGCATAAGAGATGGGAGGCTCCTAATTTGAAAAATAGTTTTCTTCAGTTGATGGTCCCGCGAAGCAAAGTGAAACAGATTTTAGAAGAAGCTCATGATACTCCTTCTGGAGGGCATTTCGGGATCAATAAAACGCTGGAAAAGATCCGGAAGCGTTTTTATTGGGCAACCTGTAAGAAGGATGTTGAGGAATGGTGCAGAACCTGTAAGATTTGTATTGCAAAGAGGGGAGCTGCAGATAAGGGGAAATCTCCTTTGCAAACCTTTAATTCGGGAGCTCCTTTTGAGAGGATTCAAATGGATATTTTAGGCCCGTTACCTGTTTCTTCTTCAGGTAATAAGTATCTCCTAGTTGTTGTTGATTGTTTTACTAAATGGGTAGAGGCTTTTCCTTTAAAAAATATGAGAGCTACTATAGTAGCAGAAATTTTTGTTAATCAGGTTGTTTCTAGATATGGGGTCCCGTTGGAACTTCATACTGATCAGGGAAGGAATTTTGAATCACAACTCTTTCAAGAATTGATGAGAATTTTGGGAATTAGGAAAACGAGGACGACCGCTCTTCATCCTCAGTCTGATGGTCAAGTTGAAAGACAACATCAGACAATTTTACAGTATTTGTCAAAGTTTGTTAAAGAGAATCAAAAGGATTGGGATCGTTGGATTCCCATGTTTCTTCTTGCCTATAGGACCTCTAAACATGAGGCTACAGGTGTAACTCCTTCAGAATTGTTTTGCGGAAGAGATCTTACTTTACCGATGGATTTGCTAAGAGGTACTCCTCCCAGTTATGTTTTTTCCGAATCATCGGAGGAGTACGTTCGAAATTTGCGGCAGAAGCTGGATGAAATTCATCAGAGAGTAAGAGAGAGATTAGAATCAAGATCTTTGAAGATCAAATGCCGCTATGATCGAAAGGCTAGGCATCTCGTTTTTGAGGAAGGACAGAAGGTTTGGTTATTTAATCCTCATCGTAAGAAGGGTAGGTCTCCCAAACTACAGAACGATTGGGAGGGGCTTTTTGAGATAATTAAGAAAATTAGTGATGTAGTTTTCTGTATTTTTCGTTCAGGTGGTCGGAAAAGTAAGGTTGTGCATGCCGACAGGTTAGCTCCGTTTAGAGAAAGGGAAGAATTTTAAGTAGAGGTTTTCGGGGCCCGGTTTTCCAATTTCGACTTGCAGAACAGCTTGGCGTTACGCAGCAAACCATTTCCGTACGTTTACATACGATGGGAAAGGTTCAGAAGGAAAGCAGATGGGTTCCGCATGAATTGTCCAAAGACAACAAAAATCGTCGGCGTGACACTGCACTCACTTTGCTTTCAAAGTTCCGGAAAAAAGATTTTCTGCACAAAATCATTACAGGCGATGAAAAGTGGATTCTTTATGATAACCCTAAACGTAGAAAATCATGGGTTGACCCTGGTCAATTTTCGATCGACGCTAAAGCCCAATATCCACGCCAAAAAGGTTTTGCTGTATCTGGTGGGATTGGAAAGGTGTGTTGTATTACGAGTTGTTACAACCGAGTGAAACAATCACGGCAGATCGCTACCAACAACAATTGACCAATTTGAGCGATGCATTAGAAGAAAAGAGGCCAAGGACGGCGTAAAGTGATCTTGCTTCATGACAATGCTCGACCACATGTTGCGAAAACGACTCAGGACCATATCTTTGCGTTAGGCTGGGAACTTCTCCCGCACGCGGCGTATAGCCCAGACATGGCGCCTTCCGATTACTATCTATTCCGATCGCTGCAGCACCATTTGGCTGATACATTTCGTGAGATTTGAAGAGATACGAAAATGCATTGATGACTTTATCGCTTCGAAGTCGGTGAGCTTCTACCGTCAAGGAATTCGCAAGCTACCCGAAAGATGGCAAAAGGTCGTTGATGCAAACGGGGAATATTTCGCTGATTAATATTTTTTTGTTTGTTTTTGAATAATGATTGAATTTTACAAAAAAAAGCTCAGAACTTTTTTGTACACCTAATATTTGGAGGAGTTAAATAGATTAGAGTATCGATGGGAAAAGTGTATCGACTTAAAAGAAGATTATGTTAAAAAATAAAACTATATTTGACCGAAAAAATACTTGTTTCAATGTTAGCTCAAAACTTGTCAGACTACCCTCGTAAATGGAGATGGATTATTGGCGCTATTCTTTGGATCTGCTGGGGTTTTTCTTCTAAGTCCCACTGTTTTTTATTTTTATAATTTTATATTTTTTATTATGCGCTTTTATTTTTTCTTTTTAATTTTCAACAAACGTCTTGATTCGGTTCGCGTGCATGTTTATTGTTCGGCGGCCCATTATTTTATAATTTACGTCCGTTTTTTCTAAAATTACATAGGGTCCGATCTAATTTTTTCGATCGCCCTCGTCGAACTGTTTCGTCGTGTAGTAGTACTTTGTCTCCTACTTCGAATGTGCGTATTTTTGTTTTTCTATCGTAGTTTTCCCTTGTCGTAGTTTTGCTTTTTGTTTTTCCTCTTTGACGCTTTCTTTAGCTATTTGGTTCGCGGCTCATATCCTTTCGCGGAGTTCTTGTGCATAATCATCGTATGTGTACGATGGTTTAGGTGAGCTGGTTAGGGCCGTAAACCAGTTCGAACGGCGTGAAATCCGTAGCTGTGTGCGGTGTCGTATTATATGCAAACATTGCATACGGTATCCATTCATCCCAATCTGTCTGATCATCGTTAATGTCGTAAATATAATGTCGTAAATATTCGGTTAATTTCCGATGTGATCTTCAAGTGCTTCGTTTGTTTCCGGATAATAGGCCGTTGTTTGCAATTTTTGTATTTTTAGTAATTTACATGTGTTTTTAAATATTAAATTCACTAGTGAAGTTTGTTCCTTGGTCGGTTAGGATTTTATCTGGGATTCCGATATGATTATTCTAATATGATTTTTGTTACAAACTCTTTTGCTATTGTTGTCACCTCTTGGTTTTGTACCGGTATTCCTTTGCTAAATTTTGTTAAGCTGTTCTGAAATGTCAATATATATTTGTTTCCCATCGTTGTTATAGGCAAAGGTCCTACGATATCTAACGCGCATTTTTCAAATGGTTTTGTTGGCGTATCTGTTAGCATTAAAGGTGTTTTAGCGCGTCGTTGCAATTTATTCTTCTGGCAATGTTCGCATTTTGAGATGTATTGTTCAACATCTCGTTTTAATCCTGGCCAGTTGTGATGTAATCGTATTCTATTTATTGTCCGTTCAACGTCCTGGTGTCTTCCTACAGGTGCGTCGTAGTACTCGTATAATATTTGTTTTTTATTTTCTTCTTCGTATTGCTTTTCTGACGTAGCGTCATCAATTTGTTGTTCTTCTGTTATTGCCGCTACGTTACGGCTTAATGCGGCAGCGTTAGCGTTGGCTTTCCCAGCTTTGTATATTATTTCGTAATCGTATTCTTCCAATTTGAATTTCCATCTGATTAAACGTGATCCGGGATCTATTACGTTGAATAACCATAATTTACGGTTTATGGTCAGTAATTATTTTGAATTTTGTCCCGTATAAGTAAGGTCTGAAATGTTTTACTACCCATACTATTGCGAGTAATTCTTTTTCAGTCGTATTATATATAATTCTGTTCCGCTCGTGATAATACACGGCTGGCATACGCGTCGGTCTTGATCTACCTCGCCTTGCATAGTCTGATGCATCCGTGATTAGGAGGAATTCTCTCGTGAAGTCGGAATATTTCAATATCGGTGCCGTCGTTAATTTATTCTTTAGCGTGTCAACACAGCAAATGCATTTTGCTGTGTTTCGGTCCATTCGAATTTCTCTCCCTTTTTTGTGAGTTTTGTTAATGGTTTTGCAATTCGTGAGGAATCTTCGATAAATTTTCTGTAGTATCCGACTAATCCAATGAATGATTGCACGTCTTTTATTTTTTTGGGCGTAGGAAAGTTTTTTACGGCGTGCAATTTTGATTAATCTGGTGAAATTTCATTTTCAGTAATTATATGTTCTAAATAGGCTACTTCTTTTCGTAAAAATTCGCATTTATCCGGTTGGAGCTTTAAATTGTTCTCTCTTAGTCTTTGAAGGACTAATTTTAATCTTTTGTTATGTTCTGTAAGGCTAGGACCGTATAAATACAATGTCATCGAGATATACTAGATATTTAATTCCTTGCAAACCTGTTAAAATTGAATTCATTAAGCGTTGGAAGGTTGCAGGTGCGTTTTTTAAACCAAATGGCATTCTATTAAATTTGTAATGGCCGTAATGGCATTCTATTAAATTTGTAATGACCGATTTGTATGGCGTAGAGAATGCAGTTTTATTTTTATCTTGTTCCGCCATTGGTATCTGGTGGAAACCTGATGCGAGATCCAATGTCGTGTAGTATTTCGCGTTGCCCAACTGGTCAAGTATATCTGTTATGTTGGGCAACGGGAATGAATCTGTGAGATCATTTAATTTTCTGAAATCTACTACAATTCGTAATTTTGTTTTTTCTGAAGCATCTGTCTTTTTCGTGACTAATAGTGGTGCGTTCCATTGGCTGACGCTCGGTCTTATAATTTCCTGCATTAGCATTTCTTGAATTTGTTTGTTTATCTCGTTTTTATGCTTTTCAGATAAACGATAAGGTCGTACGTTTACTGGTGACGAATCTGTTCGTACCGTTACTTCGTGCTTAATTTTTGTTGTGCACGTTAATGTGTCTCTTTCTAGGTGAAATACATCATTATACTCGTGACATAATTCTAATATCGATTTTCGTTCTTCTGTATTTAAATGTTCTGTGCGTAAGAAATTGTTTATTTATTCTTCTCGAGAGATTTGTATTTTTATTTCTTGTCTATATTGCGTTCACAGATTCTTGTGTTATCTTTTCTTGTATATTTATCTCTTTTAATATTACTTGCGGTATCTGAACGGTTTTTTCTTCTTCAATAATATTTAGTATACTAATTGGGCATGTGTAATTTCGCGGTTCGACTAGGCAACATCCAATAAAAATTCCAGGTATCATTTCCTCTGGTTTTGTCAATCCAATTATGTTTTGATTAGTCGTGACTTGTACGATTGTTTCACTGTGCGGCCCTAAAGTTACGCGCTTGTAGGTAAAGTTTGAAATTCGTATTTCTAAATTGCACAGAATTTGTTTTTGGATTGAACGCAGTTATATATTACCAAATAAAATCTGCTCCTAGGATCGCGTCGTATTCCATTGGCGCGTTATCTTGCACTATGTATACAGGATATCGTATCTTTTTTCGCGACAGTTGAATCGTAATATGTGTTTTGCCCAATGTTATTATCTTATGTCCTGTTATGCCTGTTAGCTTAATTTTGTCCTTGTAGATTAGGACATAATCTAGTAAATGTTTTAATTTTATTATTGTTGCTGATGCGCCCGTATCAAACAAGAAATTTATTTTTCTATCTTTGGCTTCTGCAATTGGTAATCGCGTTTAGTCCGGTGTTGACAAGCGATGTCCCCTTGACGTGTGCCACCCGATACTCTGACGCGGGACGTGGGACGGTCGGTTTACTTTCGCCGATTTCGCTCTTTTTATTTTTAAAGTTCTTCGCGGAATTTTCTCTTCGCGAATTCGAAAAAATTTTTCTGAATTTTTACTGTTTTCTGGTTTTCCGTTCGTGGCGCAAATGTCCTATCTTTTTGCAATAGCTACATTGGTTTTCGATTGTATTTATTCGTGGTTGTCCTTCCTTTAGGTAGGGTGTTTCTATTCATGAAACGGTTAGTCCTGCAATCGCGTCCGTAATGACCGATTTTTTCGCATTTCTCGCAACGCGGACTTGGTGGATGCGCTTTAAATATTGGCCGGTTTCGATAGATTTGCGTTCGAGTGCTAGGCCCTCGCGTTTTTTCTTCCGCGGTTGCTCCTGCGATCGCTTCCTGTATTGTTTGGTATCGCTGCGATTGTACAATCAATTTAATCTCTTCCTGTAACCGTTCTGGTAATTGTAAATTGTTCTTTTATATTTTCTAAGATCGCGCGTTGTGGCTCAACTGTATGGCTTTTGTCTTCTTCTATGGATTCGTACAATTCCATGGCTATATTGTCTGTTCGTCTACCGAATTCTTGCGCGCTCTCGTTTGGTTTTTGTTTGAGCGAGTTAAACTCGAGTTGCAAATGTGCGGTGCTTCGTTTGCTCAAATATTCTTTTTCTAATTCTCGTTTTAATTGCTCGAAGTTTACTATATCTTGCGTACGGAAATCCATCATGGCCTTGCCTTTGAATTTGATGCAAAGGATGGCTTCTAATAAAGAATGTTCATCCGCAGCGTATTTTTTATCGCGTACGTGCTTGTGTTTAGAAATTCGTACATGCGTTCTCGTGACGTGCCATCGATCTCTGGGATCATATTACGCGCGTCTTTCAATGTTAGAAATATCAGTTTCCTGGTTGATTTCGTATGTTCTAATACAAACGTCCGTAAGTTATTATAAATCTAATGGGTGCGGCAGAAAATCTTGCGATACTCTCGTTCATTCGCCCAAAGGTAATTGTGCCTGCCGGCTTAATCCGTTCACTTGTACGGAGATCGCGTATTTCATCTATTAATTCATAAAGCATGATATTTTCGGGCTGTACATCAATTGTGACGCGGCGGTTTATTCGATTTTCTTGCGGTCTATCGACCGAATGCCGTAGTTGCAAAATTTTATTGTCGATTTCGTTCTGTTGTTCGATGGGTGAGTGGGCTATTTCGTTTATTAATGATTGGTATATGTTGTAAGAGTCAAATAGGCTTCCGTCTCGTAAGTTTGTTTGTGTGTGTTTGCGTGCCTGTATGTGTATGTCAATGTGGGAGTTGGTGTCGTTTAATGCGAGCTATAATCTTCTTCGTCGTATGGAAATTCGCGCTCGGTTATAACGTGAACGTCTTCGTCACTTTCGTATCTTAATACACGGCGCACGTTATCGCATATTTCTTTTAACGCGTTTCTCGCGGTATTTATCGCGGAGCTAGTGTGCGGAAATTCTACGGGGTTGTTTGTTGGCCACGATTTTAGCCAAGTCGCATATGCTAGGCTGTCCTTCGCTGCGGACATTCGCTTTACAAAATGTGGTTTTTCTAACTTACATTAGAAAACAGATCGAATACGCTCGCATGGTCGCTGCTTGTGCTGGCATGTCAGTTGGCTGCGCGTAGTAATGCGTGTCGGTGAAGCGTCCTCGCTGCCTGGTGTCGGTGTACGGTCGGCGCTGGCTGGTTCTCGATGCTCGTAGAATATCCGCTGCTGTCGTCGTTGCTTCGCTGCCACTGGACACTCGTTGTCGTAGGTCGGCACTCTGCTGACTTTACACTACACTGACACAATTTCGTGAACGGCTTATTTTTTGACGGGGCCTTTTCCGTCCGCCTGTTTTCTACAGGTCTTGTATTTTCGACTTATAGGAAATTTGATTCTTCTGCCTGCAGCTTGTAATCTTACTGCAGGTCTTATTTTGTTTTGCCAAAAAATTTTCTCACTTTTTCTGCCCGTAATGCAATGTGTCGGAGCTTACTCTTTCGATTCTGCTGGCTTGATCAACGATCCTCTCAAGTTGTTCTTGGGGGATGGTTTTGACAATCCCACTGTTGCCACCAAAAATGTTGTACCCCGGATGGGTTACGACGTTAATATTCGGGATAGTCGTGTTCGCCAACCCTAAGGAGTTGGAACTCCGAATAGGATTAAAGAAATGTAGGGGTCTTCGTGAAATCATGGACACATACTTCCTTTAATTTAATTGATTTATTTTAACAGTGCACAAATACTTGATATTATAACGATTATATTTTACACACGTGTCGTCGGGCGGCTCGGCGCGTCTCGCGTTACTCTGGCGGCCGACGACCGAGTGTGACATCTGAGCTGCTGATAATATGGCTCGCGTGAACTTCGCGGGATGCCGTAATATCTTGCGCGACTTTTATAATATTGATTCCGCACGACTTATAATTTCGATTCTCCTTTATTCCGCCTTGTGTAACCGATTATATAGACTGATCGATGCCCGATCAGCATTTCGGTCGGTTGCGTCAATTGATTGCGTAATATTGATTGATCATCTTTTATGTCCAGCCCAGAGTAAGTTCTAAAATTAAGAATTAAGGATTTAAATGAATGAGAATTGAATGAGCTCGGAGGGACGAACAGCTAATCTCTCGAGAGTCAGGCGTGGAAATGTGATTTCGAATCGAACGCACTGTTTATGCCTCGGCACTGCGTCAGCGATAAAGAAAGAATCGCTATGATTCCTCACTGTAGACGTACGTTCGTCGGTCATTTTTCGGTAAAGAAACTTAATTTTTATTACCAGGGAAAGATCTTATGCGATAAATGGGAGAAAAGAGATCGAGGCTTTTTCAAAAAAATTAAAATTAAAATTAAAATTTAAACATTGATTTTAATTAGTAAAATAAAAAAACGGAAGAAACAAGAGAAAAAATATGTGTGTAGGTGTGTGTATGTATGTGTGATATCGCGGGTGTTACATAAATACGAAGGCCATTGGGTAGGATTCTTATGAGGGAAAGTGTGAATGTATGAGTAAATCTTTGGTATGATAACCCGGTAATACAATTATTATTCTTTGATTAGCTTAAGTAGTGATTACATAATAAGCAAAATGGAGAAAAGATTATAAAAATATAATAAGAAAAATAATAAGAATTGTATATAATATATGTAGGATGGAACTAAAGATTGATGTAACTAAAGATGAGGATTAAGGAGGGGAGCATTTTCGATGTTTCTTGGAAGGTGGAGTTATTAGGTCGATAGAACGGGATTCTTCGTCTTCTAAATCTAAATCTTCAAAGAGAGATTCACCATCTCGGAATAGAGGACCTAGGGGGATAGGGCGTAGAAGTCGAGAAGATATTCAGCATCGAATGGATGCACGGGAGAATAACTAGATGCGATTGATATTGATATTGATTGATATTGACGTTGTATCGGAGCGGAAGGAGGAATAGAGTTAGATGAAGATGGTAAAACTGGTTCAATGGACAGGTGAGGAAGCGATACTGAAGGTTAGTTGAGGGAGGATTCAGGAGCAATGATATTTAATGTCGACTTTCGATATCTGCTTAGACTTCTTGATTTGGCCATGACATTTCCGTCGATTCCAACTGTAACAACGACGATGGGACCGTTTTTTAGTATGATGTTTAGTATAGTCGAATTTTAGAAGTTGGGACTTCCGTTTGATTAGGGGGAAAAGGATTGATAAATGAAGAGAGATGTGAATGCGTATGAGGGAGAGGAAAGAAAGGTCAACCAGGAGCTTTATGTAACTCAGACCATTTAAATAAAGAAAGAGTAAGGAAAGCAACCGGGAGCCTTGAATAGCTCAAACCAGTTATTGAGAGAAAAAAGAAAAAGAAAAAGCAACCGGGAGCTTCGTATAGCTCAGACCGGTTAATAAGAGAAAAGAAGAAAAAGGAAGAGCAACCGGGAGCCTTGCACAGCTCTAACCAGTAAAATAAAAAAGAAGGAAAAACAACCGGGAGCCTTGAATAGCTCTAACCAGTTAAATAGAAAAAAAGGAAAAACAACCGGGAGCCTTGTACAATTCTAACCAGTTAGTAAGAGAGAAAAAGAAAAAAGAAGGAAGAAATAAATTTGAGTAACATGGAATAAAGAAAAGAAATAAAAATCCGAACTTTATAATTGAAATAGATAAACAATAAACTTAGAATTTATTGTCAATTGGCCGGTTATTTCGAGAAAAAAAAAAAGTTTTCTCCAGCAAATTAAGATTTAATGCACTGAGTTGAAATGTTTTAAACAGTTAACTGAGAAGCTATGATAGTGACGAAAAATATATTTAATAATGCTACCGCGGTTCGAAAGGAGCCCTATTTATATGGGATGATCGGATCTTGATTCGAATCTTGGTTGAGGAGTGAGGAGTGACGGTAACAAAAAGTCTGAGGTAGTGTAAATAGGATGTTTATATTAGATATCGTTTTCGCTCGTGTTTGGCACGTGCCAATGTACAGTATTAGGACAATTACAGTATTAGGACTTGCGACAGCTCTAACTCTAACTGCGACAGCTCTAATAATAATATTTCTTTGCGTATTCTTTTAAAATTAAGGGTATCATAATAATAGTCAGAGTGGTTGCAAATCTTTCTCTTGTTTCTTGAAATTCAGTATAATTCAGTATCTTATCAATGGAAGAAGAAACCAATACTTTTATATAAAGAAAATTATATTATTCGTCTTTTTTTGGAAAGAAAAGAATCGTGGAGTCCATTGGACATAACAGTATATAAAATCACTAAAGAAACATTAACACAAGTATCCAGTTACAATCGAATAAAGATTGTTTTTATATACGATTTTTTTATTGAAAATATTAAATCATCAATATTGACACGGGGATACTGAAACCTAAAACTGAAACCTCAGTTTCCAGTCTCAACTTGTACGCCTTGAACACACACATACGCACACGCACACGCACACGCGCACGCACACGCGCACGCACACGCACGCACGCGCACACACACACACACACACACACACACACACACACAAAATACAAAAGAGGTGTAAATCCGGGCAACTTCCGCGTGGTAAATCTTGAGTAATGCTAATGTCGGCGATGCTGTAAATATACCTTATAACTCGAAAAGTAACTTAACTTAATGAAAAAATATTTTGTTATAAAATATGTTAAAAAATATATTATTGTTTTGGAAAGCTCTCGAGGTAAGCTACAAGAATATGTAATAAAAAATGGGAGGTTCCATTTAAAAAATTCAAAGTGACCTTGCCTTCATCTTGACAACGCCCAAAGTCAAAGTAATGGTACTATCTTATGTCTCCCTCGAAGTCACAAAACTTTTGTCTAAAACATTTTTCTCTTAAATGCATTGTTCAAGAGAAATTTGATGTCGTCATTTAAAATGGGACACCCTGTATATATATATATATATATATATATATATATATATATATATATATATATATATTGCAGCCACGCTGTGGCACGTGATGGGGATAGACTGGCACACACGCTAGCATAAACGCTCGTCCGTGTACGCACATGAAATGGCATCCCTGCATATGGCTCTACTTCACTCGGCCGCAGAAGACTCGCGCGGGCATAATACTATATGTATATACTCGTATATTGTACATGAATTGGCATCCTTGACCGTATGAAAAAAAAAGCGAAGCGAAAAGCGCTCTCCGGGACAACGGAGTGTTTGTTTATGTGATTGTTCGGCGCGGTGACTCGTGGCGTGTATCTGCCGAATATCTGTAGTTGTTCTAATTTGAATAAAACCTTTGTGTTTTATAAAGAAGTGTTGTTCATTGCCGAGCGCAACTTCCTTCGGATTACGCGTGTGCGCGGTGACACAAAAGAGTGCGAGAATAGTGACCGCCGCGGACGTAACATTTTGGGAGCTCGTCTGGGATACCACGGCAATATTTTGACGATGATATTAAACAATGGGTTCAATAACGAATTTGAGGAAAAGGCCTGGAGACGCCGGAAGCGGCAACATTGACGTCGATTTTGCAGGCTATCATTGAGGAGGTGTGCCTATTGAGGAAGGAATCATCGCGCAGAGAGATTGAATTCGCAGCGTAGTTATGACAGCGCGACGAGGAAATCAACAGCTTAGAAGAGCAATACAGATAAGTCCTTCCAATAATAGAGTCGCGTTAGAAAACGAAAATGTCGCGCGCGGACACGCGGAGTTATAAATTAAACACGCGTGGTTAAAGCCCGATTTTCATGACGAGGGAGTTCCGTTGCGAGAATTCTTTTCGCAATTCGAGTTAATTGCACGGGCGAATCAATGGAATGATACCGCGAAAGCGTTGACTTCATATTTGAGAGGAAAAACGTGTTCGGTTCTTGAGGGAATACGCGAGGGAGAGAATTTTGGATTCGCGGAATTGAGAGCCAGACTAGAATTGCATTTCAGAATGCGCGAAGCGCATTCTTCAGACCTATTACTCTTTATTTACGAATAGGAAACAAAAATTTGGTGAGGATCTGGCAACATTCGATTCCGAAATGGAAAGGCTGTCGCGATTGGCATATTCGGAAACACGCGATTCAGGATAAAATCGATTGCGCGCAGTTCGTTTCGGCGTTGACGAATGGTTATGTGAAAAGGACACTCCAACTGGAGGGAGTTACCTCACTGAGTGGTTATCAAAGAACAAAGACAATCGAAGTTTTGCAGGAAGAAAATCTAAATATTAAAAGAGAAAATCTAATTTTCGGAAAGAAGAGAGTTTATTTTGAGAGACACTCCGACAATTTTTCAGAAAAAAGTTTGAAAGGAAGAGAGCGCGGAAATTTTATAAATAAGAAGAGCGAGGAGAGAGAAAAGATCCTCGTATAAAAGAAAGGAAAGGTCCAAATTATAAAGAAAATTCTGAAAAATGTGCGCAATGCGGGAAAACGGGGCACTTCCGGTCGGACTGCCCTGTATGGAAAGAAAACTAGGATTGGTTGAATTTAACGGGGCGGATTCAACTAACAGGAAGAATAATGTTAAGAAAAGTTATTTGAAACTAGATAAATTTAAGAAGAGTTCTGAAGCTGTTAAGTTAAATAGAATTGAGCAAGATTCCAATTGTTTTTGTTATCAAGGAAGAGTGAATGAGCGAAATATATTTTCAGAATTGATACGGGCTCTGATGTTACAATTTTGAATAGAAGATTTGTTGTTGGAAATGAGAGGAAACTTGGGCAAGAAGATTTCGATCTGAGATACCCTACTAGAGAAAAAGTTCCAATAAAGACAAGAGAATTAATTCAAATTAGTTCGGAAAAATATCTTAAAGAATTTCCAGTATGGCAAAGATTAAAGACGATTGCATTTTGAGTAGACTTTTTTAGAAAATTAAAATTAGAAAATATTTTTTATTCAAAAATTAATCCTGTAGAGGTGAATGAAATAACAATTCTCTGACGAAAATAAGGCGGAAATCAAGAGTTGAGCGTAAGTTGAATGTAAAAGAAAAGTGTAAACAAAGCTTCTAAGGAGCGTAGATTGGAACAGCGAAACGTAAAAGAAATGTAAAATGTTTACGAAGCGTTTTAATGCTTCTTTTACGTTCCATTGTTCCAATCTACGCTTCCTAGAAGATTCGTTTACATTTCTGTCACTCTTTAGTTACATTCGGCTTTCGCTCAATTCTTTATTTACGCCTTATTTTCGCCAGAGTTACAGAGTGTCGAAGAATAGAGAGAACTTCTCTTAGATGTTCTGGTAATATTGAAGAAAAAGTCCTTATGAATTTGAAAGAACTTTTTGCCCAAAATTCTTCTAGTTTAAATGAAGCCCAGAAGGAGGCTTTTGTTAATTTTCATTCGAATTCCAGGACATATTTTCCGAATATGTTGTTGCTGGAAATTGTGAGTATGAAAATAAATTGAAGGATTGTCGTTGCCAATAAAGCAGGCTTCTCATCGAATTCCTATCCATGCAAGACGAGGTGGCCAAAGCAATTGAAGAAATGAGACAAGCAGGAGTAATAGAAGAATCGCAAAGTGGATGTCTCCTGTATTAGTGAGAAAAAAGGATGGTACAATACGCGTGGATTTCAGGAAGTTGAATGAGATTACGGTAAAAGACTTTTACCCCCTTCCTAGATGATATCCTCAACCGTCTTTTGGGTAACTCTTGGTTTTCCACTTTAGATTTAAAGAGTGGGTATTGGCAAGTTAAAATTCGTTCGAAATAAAGATAAGACAGCTTTTTCCGTTGGGAACGAGTTATGGCAGTTTACGATAATGCCATTCGGTTTGTGTAACGTTCCTGCTACTTTTAAAAGATTAATGGAACAAGTTTTATAAAATTTACTTAGGAAAATTTACTTAGTTTATTTGAATAACATAATTATATTCAGTAAGAGTTTTGAGGAAATGATAGTGAATTTAAGAAAAGTTTTTCTTCGATTTCGGGAAGTAAACTTACGGGTCAACCCAAAGAAGTATAATTTGTTTGGTAAAGAAGTTAAATATTTGAGGCATGTTATTTCGGCAGGGGGAGTTATCACGGACCCAGAAAAGATTGTTGCAGTGAGGGATTGGCTAATTCCACATAATAAGAAGCAATTGCGAAACTTTTTTGAATTTTGCTCTTATTAACGAAGATTTGTGAAATTTCTCTATATTAACAAAGCCCCTGTATAAATTAATGGAAAAAACTTGATTAATTTTTCTTGAGGGGAGAAATGTCAAGCAGCTTTCGAACAAATAAAACAATATTAATATCTTCTCCGGTGTTGTTTCCATGTGGAGAAGGGGAATTTATTTTAGACACGGATGCTTCGAATATTGAAATTGGTGCAGTCCTATCACAGAAGCAAGATAGATGGAAAAGGTTATAGCTTATTTTAGCGAGTTTAATAAAAGTGAGAAAAATTATTGTGTTACTCGTCGAGAACTTTTATCGTGGATTCGGTGAAACCTATTCATCATTATCTTTATGGGCGGAAGTTTTTAATTTGTACAGATCACATTTCGTTTAAATGGCTATTGTCCTTCAAGAATTTGGAGGATAGTTAGCTTGAAAGATTACAGCAGTATAAATTTGAAGTCTTTTATCAAAAAGGTCGGGCTCACAATAATGCCGATGAGTTATCGAGGCGACATTGTAAGGCGACCAAATGTAATTATTGTTCTAAGATGGAATTAAAGGAAGCTACCAAAGAGAAAAAGAATGTTGGACCTGATCCTTGAAGGCCTGATTCTTGAAGGAAATTTAAAGAAATGGAGAAAGGATCAGGAAAAGGATTTGGACTTAGGAATCATCTATCGGGACAAAGTCGCAGGGGAGCGGCCTCCTTGGACGGAAATTGTTTCTAGGAGTACTCCCACGAAAATTTATTGGAGTTATTAGGATGCCCTCGTTTTAAAAGATGGAGTTCTTTATAAGAAATGGGAAGCTCCGAATTTAAAAATAAGCATTCTTCAGCTAATTGCTCCTCGAAAGCGGATTGAGTATTTTAAAGGAAGTCCATGATGCTTCGACCGGAGGACATTTTGATGTTAATAAAATGTTGGATAAAATTCGGAAGCGATTTTACTGGGCCTCATGTAAACGGCACGTGGAATATTGGTGTAAATCCTGTGAGGTTTGTGTTTCTAAGAAAAGCTGTTCTGGAAAAAGAAAATCGCCTCTACAAATTTATAATGTTGAAAAATTAACGAACAAGGGGCAATGAGAAAACGCGCGGTAAACAATGCGCAATGAACTTTATAAATCTTCTTAAGATTAAGAAATCTTCTTTATTCAAATCAAACGTTTCGGCTCTCGTATTGAGCCATCTTCAGTGATAAATAGTATTGGTCAGTAGACGCCGAACTCTAATGTGGCTTGATAAAAAGTGTGTTGCTCAAGTCGTGTGAGGGAGCAAATCTTTCCGTCTTGTCCCTGATAAAGCGGCACACGAATATAATTGGAATCAAATTCTAATAATTTAAGTAATATAAAATTTCCTTACTCACCACATTAAAGCCAAGCTATACATGGTAGATCGTGTAAGCACAAAAAAGTTAGAAACGTTACAGAGATGTTAAAATCAACGGTACAATTATTAAAAACGTATCAGTCAAAAGACAGTCATATACTGTGTGAAATCGAAAAACCGTGATGTGAAAGGAATTAAGTTGAAAATAAAAAACAAGCTAGAGGTCAAGAATTATATATAAAATTATAATTTGTCAAGAACAAAGACACAAGCATGATGAAGGCATTAACTAAGGGTATCGATGATATATCGTTAGTTTGCGAGATGGAGAATCAGTCTAATGTTCCGGAGAGTCAATTGAAGGATCCGGAGATAATATCGCTTTTAGACGAACCGCTCGAGCTCTCGAGAGAGATGGAACGCGAGATGGTGGAACACGAGAAACGCGCGATGACGATGGAACGAGAGATGGTGGAGCACGAGAAACGCGCGATGACGATGGAACGAGAGAAACGACAATCAAGCTGGAAGAGGAGAAGGATGGGGTATCGGCGGAAACCGAGAGCGACGCGATCTACTCGCTCAAGTTGATGCGCGCGATGTGGACGTCTATGCATTCGACGACGTGTAATTTGCGGCTGATGATGGCGTTTCTGTCTAGACATCTGGCGTTTCGTCGAGGAACGGAGTCGATCGCGCGTATACGCGAGGCCGAGCGTATGAGAAGCGCTATACGTATCATCACCGTGTGGAGTCGGAAAGGCCCGTTGAACTCGTACTGTTCTGGGGAGAGCATGGTTCGTTTCGTCGAGAGTTCCACGCGTATACGCGACGCCAGACGAGCGCGCGTCGCTCATGGAGGTCAAGATAGCGAGGGAAGCTTCCTCGAGTTGGACAAGAGTACGGGGAGTATCTGGTGCGTCTGAATACGACGAGGAAGAATCTCGACGACAAGTACGAGAAGGAGTATCTTGCGCGTCTGGATATGGTGAAAAGGAGGAGAAACGACGAGAGTTGTGGCAGCGGTTTAGACGCGTTATTCGCGTTCCTATCTGGAGACAAGGAGGAGACTGATCGATTCGTTCAGTATGTGACGAAGTTGGAGGATGGACGACAGCTCGAGGCGAGATCTCCGGGCGAGAAGAGGACCGATTGCGAGTTGATTCGAATGTACGTGTACAACGTTAAGAATATAATCAAGAAGAAGAAACGCAACTGGAAACACGCGAAATTGAGAGTTCAATTTTTAAACTCCGCGTCAGCTCGGAAGGAGTTGGTACGATAGTTGATAGATCGGGCCGCCGACGATCTGGGGAGAGTGCCCGGAATGCACGGGGAAGCGAGAAGTGTCGAGTGCGACAGCGAATAGGGATGTATCGCTATGACGTACGAATTATCGCGAGAGAGCGAATTTGTGCGAGTATATGTCTATGTATAAGATTATATAAATATATGTATACCAACATGAATATATGATAAGAATATGAAAATATATAACGAATTCGTATAGGTATGTGTTGAGTAATAAAAAAAAACAATGAATATATGTACGAGATATACTGAAATAAAAAAAAAACAATGTGAATCGCTATTAATACGCATTGTTATTGTAGCGATTAACTAACCGCGAGAGAGACGGAGTTCCTTTTCCCTTCCTCGTTCGTTTACATATCATAAATATGAGAGGCGGATCGGTAACGCGCCGGAAGTTTTCAATTTGCGATACCGAAAGTGACGTTATCGGGAACGTATGAGAGAGAGACGAGAGGTGTTGCCCGAGAAAAAATCGTCGTAAGAGTGTTAATAATAACGAGGGATTCAATTTGCGGTATCAAGGGCGACGCTATCGGGAACATATGCAAGACGAGAGATAGGAGTCTCGCGAGGAGGAGATCGTCGTAGGAATGTTAATAATAACGATGGAGAGAATATTTTAATAGGAATGTAAAAAGAGGAAAGAGGTTTTTATAGGATGCTGCGATTAGGCACGCGTCCTGTGTCTAGGTGTTTTCCGCGAGGTCTAGCGCGTCTTGTTTTTGCGGCGACGGGAAGGCGCGTGTGATTATATATAATAGAATGCTGCGCGTTCTGTCATTTCAAGATGTCGCGATTATCACGATTTGGTGCGTCTCCAACGCTGCCTCGGAGTATATATATCTAGTCGCGAGAGACAGTTTTTTCCATTGTTAAGAACGTGGAAGAAGTCGCGCTTAACGGTGGTTCGTCTTCGAGCAAGAGCGACGATCCGCTTTTATGCGCGTTCGATCATAACGTGACGCATCGTGATCTCGACGGCAGACGATAATTGCGAGTCGGTTACCGAGAGTGACGATAGTTTAGAGTGTCACGAGACTATCGCGCCTAGCAACGACGAGGAGTGGATCGCGGTGAGAGAGGACGTTCGCTGGAATGTGGCCACGTATCACTTGCGACGGGAGTCCGATCGGTACGGAGAGCCCGCGAGAAAAACTGTGAATCGAAACGTTGCTCGCTCTGAGCGACAGAGCTGTGATCTACGAGAGAACAGCGAGAGAGAGAAAATTTCGAGACATCAAATTCGTCGTTCCTACGGACGGTCGGGGTAACACCGTGTGGGAGGTTGCGATATGGAGAAGAATCGCGATTTTCTCGAGCGCGCGGCGAGAGTTGAAGGGATGTGCGCCTATCGCGTTTGGGAACGGGAGTGCGTCGAGTGTCTCGAGGTTTTGAAAAATAAGTACGAGAATAGAGTCGATCCTACGGTTACCGGAATAAATTCTCTGATCTCTCGAGTAGCGCAGTTGGAGGGTGCGAGATTCGCTCAGAGTCGACGTTTTGACTCGGGTGCGGGGTATGACAGTTCGAAGGGATTTGAATGGGTGGATATCGAGATGACCTTCGCGAATCGCGTACAAACAAGTGCGGTGGAAAACATCGAGTACGTTGAGCCCCGACGATTTCTCGAGGACGCGAGGGACACGATGCTCGAGCGAGTGCGCGTCGATCTCGAGACGCACACGTGTTTGAAGGTCAACACCGCGTTTCACGGGGAGTTCGTCGCGAATAATAAGAGCACTGTTAAGAGCATTCGTACGAGGAATCGTCAGCTATTCAGTATGTCCGATCTACAAGAATGGTACGACAAAGACGTTAAGGATGTTATTTTGACGTCGCTGGAAGAATTTCAGGAACGCGACAGCGGTTGGGCGTTACTTCGGATTAAATTTGATGATCAATGTGAACAAGTGTAATCCTATGCACGCTGAATGTTGGATGTCACTTTCTCCGAAGATAAGATATAAGAGAGTCGTGATTAATGTATAATATGTTCAAATGACAATGCGCGTTTTGCGTGGGCGGTGATGGTCGCTCTATATTCTGTTGATCTACATCCGGACAGGTCTTCGTCGTATCATTTGTTGGTGTTGAATTTCAACGGTATCGACTTTCCTATGACGCTACGAAACATCGCTAGATTCGAATGTCTTAACGAGTTGTCTGTCAATGTATTTGCCATTCGAGAGAAAAGGGAGAGGAACGATATCATAGTTGTTCCTTTGTTGCTCACGGGGAATAAGAAGTCTACGCACGTGAATTTGCTCTATCTGTCGAACGAGCGGCGTAGCAATAACATTAGTCACTTCGTATGGATAAAGCACCTGTCTCGACTGTTAACGTCACAAATAAACAAGCATAAGGAGAAAAAGTATGCGATCGGTAAGCGTAAGAGAGAAAGAGACTATGCTCGTCGCAAGATAAATTTTGTATTAATTATAAATTGTTTTTTCAGATGTCTGCATTACTTTTACTCGAATGAGAAATTGGTCGCGCATAGCGTCGAGTGCGGAAGAGCGAACGACTGCGCCGTTATTCTTCCGAGCGAGGACAAGTAGCTCTCCTTCCGCAATCACGACAGAAAAGAAAGATTACGATTCGTCGTGTACGCCGATCTGGAGTGCGTTTTAGAAAAGGGAAATCGACGGTTCACGAAGAATCTTGACAATAGATTCGTCTATCAACATCACAAGGCATTTAGCGTGGGTATTATTTGCATAGCACGTACAACGAAATCGCATCCGCATATAAATCTCGTCGAGGCGACGACTGCGTCTTGTGGTTCGTCGAGGAGCTACGCGCTCTCGCGTGTCGCGTGAAGAAGGTTCTTTGCGCGGGTGTACCGATGTCGGAGCTCACGCCGGACGAACGGAGCGTCTTTTCAAAGGGCGACAAATTGTCACATGTGCGAAAGGATCTTGGGCCGTACGACGTTCGCGTGCGCAATCACTGTCCTCTTACCGGACGTTACAGAGGACCCGCGCACGCGAGCTGCAATTTGAACTATCAGAACTCGTTCGTTATTTCCGTTTTCTTTCACAATTTATCCGGTTACGACGCGCATTTTATTATCAAGGATGTAGCGAACGTTTTCGAAGGTAGAATCGATCTGTTACCGCTGATTAAAGAGAATTACATCGCGTTTTCGAAAACCGTCAACGATTCGATGTACGGAAAAATTGCGTTAAGCTACGTTTCGTAAATTCGTTTAAGTTTCTCAATACCAGGTTAGAAAAAGTAGCTTCGTATCTAGATCGGCAAAAATTGAGGATCGCGCGATTCGAATTCTCCGGTCTCGTCGCGGAGGATTTCGAGTTGCTCACGCGCAAGGGCGTATTTCCGTACGAGTACGTCGACAGCGTTGATAAACTATTAGAGACCAAGTTACCGCCGATCGAAGCTTTTTACAGTTCTTTAACTGACGAAACTGTGAGCGCTAGCGATTACGAGCACGTGCGAAGAGTATGTGAGCGTTTTCGCGTGAGGACTCTGGGCGAGTACAGCGATCTATATTTGAAAACGGATGTGCTTCTTTTGGCGGATGTTTTTGAAAATTTTCGGGATACCTGTATGGAGAGTTACAATTTGGATCCAGCACATTATTTCACGCTACCGGGATACACGTAGGACGCTATGTTGAAATACACGAACTTTCGATTCGATCTGCTTACCGATATCAATATGATGATGTTCGTAGAGCACGGTATACGCGGTGGTATATGCTCTGAGTCAATGCTCGAACAGGTACGGCGAGCTAACAACCAATACGAATCGTCATACGACTCGTCTCAACTGTCGTCGTATCTCATGTACTACAATGTGAACAATCTCTACGGCTGGGCCATGTGCGAGTCCTTACCGTACGCGGAATATCGGTGGATCGAAGACGTCGAAGGTCTCGACGTTATGTCTATGCCATCTGGCTCCAATATTGATTATATTCTAGAAATCGATCTCGAGTATCCGCGATATCTTCACGACAACCACGCGGATCTTCCGTTCTATCCGACACGCGAGAGATCGCCGGGAAATTGAAACGAAAAGCTACTCGCT
This sequence comes from Pogonomyrmex californicus, assembly GCA_024349325.1. Lineage (NCBI taxonomy): Eukaryota > Metazoa > Arthropoda > Insecta > Hymenoptera > Formicidae > Pogonomyrmex > Pogonomyrmex californicus. The sequence continues at coordinate 9,622,324 of JAECZD010000010.1, forward strand.
ACGGTCTATGACAAGTCGCGTTACGTGACGCACTATCGCAATCTTCAGCAGTGCGTGCGACACGGTTTACGCATGACGAAGATCTATCACGCGTTACGGTTCGTGCAGTCTCCTCGGTTGCGCGCGTACATCGAGCTCAATACGGAACGGAGAACTCGCGCGAGCAACGAGTTCGAGAGGAATCTGTATAAGCTGATGAACAATGTGGCAAGTTTTCGGCAAGACAATGGAGAACGTGCGCGATCACGTAAACGTAAGGCTTGTAACGCGTTAGGACGGAAGATACGGCGCGGAGGCGCTGATCGCGAAATCAAACTTTCTCCTCGTTGCTATCGGCGGCGAAGTCGCTATCGGCGGCGGAGTAGCGAATCGCCGCGATAATGGCTATCGCGCATGCGACTACGGCGATCCCACGCGTGGGCGTCATCACGCGAGGCGGAAGTCGAATCGACACTGCGCGTCGCCGACCGAAATACGCACGAGCCGCTCGATCGATATCGCTATCGATCGCGAGGGGCAGAGGCCGACGCGATGAATCGCTCTGACCTTTCATTGATCGCTTAGATCGCGCTTAGTTCTACGCGAAGTCTTATTTTTTTTACTCTCGTTCGATCGCGCGCTTCTATCTCTAACGACTCGCCAACTCCAACAACGAAGATAGTTCGCTCTCCTACTCTTCTCGCGCTTTACTCACGTTATAAAAAAACGCATCCATCTCTATAACTCTACATACGGGAACCGAAAATTTCAACCGCGATTACGATAACAGTTTTATTAGTTCCTATTCTCTATTGCTCGATAGCGAGATCATTCTCACCGAACGAGGGTAAATAATAGAGAACAAAAAGTAAAAACATAAATAGCGATAGAATAGAAAAAATAAAGAACGATAAAGTAAACGATAGACGAATCTCCATTGCGGTCGGGCTTCCGGTAGCCGCGCGTAGCGAGCGCGGAAAAAATACGTCGCGAAATCATCTAGATATCCTTTTTTTTTCATTACTCTTTACCTCTTCTCCCTTTTTCCCATTCCTAATAAAATATTCTCTCGTTATCATTCACACTCCTACGACGATTTCCTCCTCTCACCTCTCGTCGCCCACGGTATCGCAAATTGAAAACTTCCGACGCGTCGCCGATCCGCCTCTCGTATCTACGACATGTAAACGAGGAAAGGAAAGGGAACTCCGCCTCTCGCGGTTAGTTAATCGCCGCAACAACGATGCGTATTAATGGCGATTCATATTTTTTTTATTTTAACATTTTATACATATATATTTATTAATATATTTATTAATATATTTAATAATATATTTAATAATATATTTAATAATATATTTATTAATATACTTGTTAATATATTTATTAATATATTTATTAATATATTTATTAATGTATCCATGATATCTAGCGCGTTCCGTTTTTTTCGCGGCGACAGGAAAGCGCACTTCCTGTGTCCGGGCGTTTTTCGCGGTTAAAACGTCGCGGTTTAGCGTGTCAATCAAAGTGATTCTCGAGTAATACCTTTTGTGTCGTGTTTTGTGTCGTGTTTACGATGGCGAGAACCATCAAAGTGCCAACTCGATGTCGGCGAGACGCGAATGATCGACGACGACGAGATGTGCCGGTGTCATTCGCTGGACGAACTGACATCTTCCCCGTTGCGAAACACAACGGCACATCCGTCGGTCAATATCACGGAATACGTCTTGAGAAGACAATGCACTTCTAATCGGATAAAGAGGCGCGACCGCTGATTTCCGCCTCAGCATTGGGTTTCGCCCGAAAGGTTAATAGAAGCGTGCGTATGCCATCACTATCGAGGGATAGCATACAATCTGCAATTAGAGGTGCTTTACAAAAAGGAGAAACCGATCGAAATCAGCAGACGTCAGGAGTACTCGGTGAACTTTCGCGAAATCAGCTTCTACGACGTGTTCAACGACGACGACGACGAACAGCTTCTTTGCGCCCATCGCAAGTTCGGGAGGAAATCCTTCACCGTCTTGTTGGCTGCGTGCGAAGAGGAGAGGAAGAGAAAGGAACGCGTCGACATCGATTGAAAGAAGAAAGGAGTTGACACGACAATTGCTAGGCGATTCGTTCACCGAGGTATGTGTATGTGAATGTATATGTTTGAACCCCGCACCGGATCGGAATCGCGGAAAACGTCCTGACACAGGAAGCGCGCCTTCCCGCGCAAACGGGACGCGCTAGGTCTCGCGGAAAACGCCCTGACATGATATCCTATACCTAGATACGATATCCTATGTTTCGGATAGTGCTAGGAGTGCTATCATATCTCTGGGGAAGGATTCTGGGAAAGAAAATATTTAGCGCAAATATTTCGTTATGTTTCGCGGGTGTTTCCTTCACGGAAATGTAACAGACTATTTGCGTTACGACGTTGAACGCGGTGATACCCTGATACCACCAAGTTTTTTGTCCACAGACCCTTTTATGGGCATCGGGGAGGATTCTGAAAGTTTTTTGATGGTGAAACGGACGATGATGCCCAGTTCGCGTGATCATCAGAATCTGCCCGTTTTTTTATTTCTCCCAGGCCCATTGATTTTTCGGAGGAGGCTATGGTTCCTAGTGAAGACTTATTAATTGATTTTCCAGAGGAAGAGGAGTTTGAAAATCTCTCCTCTCTTAATTAACTCGGGATTAACTGTTTCATAGTTACTTTAATTTTTCGTTTGTTTTTTTGTAGTATTTTAGTGCTAATTTTTTTTGTGTAGTGCGTAAGTTATTCCTAGTGTCTATATTTGGATATTCTCAGGGCGCTTCTTCGGAACCAAATTTTGATGAGTCTTTTTTATTTTCTATTTTTTATTTATTAGTTTTAGTTATTAGTTTATTTATTAGTTTATTAGTTTTATTAGATTTAGTTTTCCGCGAATGCTTTCATTCGATTTGCATGCACGGTTATCGTATGGCGGCCCATTTTTATTTTATAATTTACTTCGGACAATTTTTTGATAATTATGTACGGTCCGATCCATTGCGCTTTCTTTGAGCGTCCTCGTCTAACTGTCTCATCGTACAGTAGAACCTATTCGCCTATTTGAAATGTTTTCATCCTCACGTTTCAGTCGTAGTACTGTTTCGATTTTATCTTTTCTTGTTTTACACATTCTCTCGATACTTGGTTCGTTGCACGGATCTTCTCTCGTAACTTTTCGTAATCGTCATACGAATAAATTATCTTCGTCGATTTCAGGGTCAGAGCTGTCGGTAATTCCGCCCATAAATTAATTCAAATGTGAATCTCGTCGCTGTGTATAGTGTTGTATTATACGTAAACATTGCATAGGGTAGCCATTCGTCTCAATTTGTTTGGGTCTCATTTATGTAATGTCGAAGATATTCTGCCAAAGTTCTGTGTGAACGTTCTAATGCTCCATTACTTTCGGGATGATAGGCTGTTGTTTGAATCTTTTCGATCTTCAACTTGCATGTATTTTTAAATATTTCACTCATGAAATTGTCTTGTCTTAATCAATTAAAATCTTTTCAGGAATCCCGTGTTCGGCAACTATTTTGGTAAAAGGCTTTTGCCACCGTATTTGTTTCTTGATTCTCTATCGGAATCGCTTTACTAAATTTTGTTAAATTGTCTTGAAAAGTTAAGATATATTTGTTTCCGGCGTTCGTAATGAGTAGTGGTCCCACTATATCAAGCGCACATTTTTTAAACGGTTTTTTCGGCGTGTCGATAATGACAATGGCAGTTTGGTTTTTGATTTAATTTATTTCTCTGACAGAATTCGCATTTATTAATATAATCCTCCACGTCGCGCGTTATACCGCGCTAATTATGTAGTTTAATTCGGTTCAGAGTTCGTGCGACGCCTTGATGCCCCCCTATCGATGCATCATGATATTCATAAAGTATTTGTCGCTTTTCTTCTGCAGTGTATTTTCGTTTTATTTCTTCCTCTCTTTCATCGTCATCGTTTCTCTCTTCGTTGTGTGCGACGGTGTTTAACTGTGAGTTAAGAGTGATCGGATTTCTACTTAGTGCATCTACGTTTGTATTTCTTTTGCCTGCCTTGTGAATAATTTCGTACTCATATTCTTCTAGCTTGAGTCTCCATCGTATCAATCTAGATCCAGGAGCTGTAACGCTGAATAGCCAAACTAATGGTCGATGATCGGTGATTATTTTAAATTTCGTTCCGTATAAATACGGTCGGAAGTATTTAACTCCTCATACTATCGCTAGAAGCTCTTTTTCAGTCATATTATATAATAATTTCGTTCTGCTTTATTTAATACTCTGCTGCCATAGGCTATTGGACGATCTTGGCTTATCCATCCTTGGGATAATATTGCTTCGATGGCGTAATCGGACGCGTCGGTGGTCACAAAAAATTCTTTAGTAAAATCTGGGTAATTTATAATAATATTGGTGCCGTAATTAATTTTTCTTTTAGTGTCTGGAAAGCATATTGTTGTTCAATACTCCAATTAAATTTTTCCTCCTTTTTTGTTAGTTTTGTTAGAGGTTTGACAATTTTCGAAAAGTCTTGAATGAATTTTCGATAGTATCCAGTCAGTCCTAAAAATGACTATATATCATTCACTTTTTTTGGTATCGAAAATTTCTCTACCGCTTGTAATTTACAAGGATCAGATTGTATTCCATTTTCCGTAATAATGTCCTAGATAAGTAACTTCTTTTCTGAGAAACTCGCATTTATCCGACTGCAACTTGAGATTGAGATGATCTCTCGTCGAATTATTTCAGTTAGTCGTTTATTGTGTTTGTTCAATGTCGCACCGTATATTGCTATATCGTCAAGATAAACTAGACATCTGAGTCCTTGAATTCCGATTAACACCAAGTTCATTAGCCGTTGGAATGTCGCGGACGCGTTTTTAAGTCCGAATGGCATTCTTAAATTCATAATGTCCATACAGTGTAGAAAAAGCCATTTTATTTTTATGTTCTTCTTTTATAGGAATTTGATGGTATCCGGATGCGAGGTCTAACGTTGAAAAATATTTTGCATTTCCCAGTTGATCTAGGATGTCTGTTATATTTGGTAGTGAAAAAGAATTTCTGATTGTTAGATCGTTTAATTTTCTAAAATCCACTACGATGCGTAGTTTTTGTTTCCCTTTACTTGTTTGTTAGATGCATCTACCTTTTTGGGTACTACTAGCAATGGCACATTCCATTGACTCGTACTGTGATGTATCATGCCGTCATCTAACATTTTTTCAACGTGCCGATTTACTTCTGCTTTATATTTCTCCGGCAATCTATAAGGTCGCACATTTACAGACGCGCTATCGCTACGTGTATTTATTTCATGTGCTATTGTTGTAGTGTAAGTCAATGGATCGTACTCTACGTGAAATATGTCGCAGAAGTCAGAGCATATCTGTATTAATTCTTCTTCTTTTCGTGATTTAGATGTTCTGTTCGTAGCAATTTTTGTAAGCATTCCTGCCATGACTGTACAATACAGCCGTCGCTCTCGTGTGAGCATTTCCGCGGCGTCACCCAGCTTCACGGCGTCTAACGTTACACTCGACATCGTAATTTCAATAGTTTTACAGGTAGTTGTATTAATTATACTTATTGAGCAGATATAATCATCGGGTTCATCAGGCAACTACCAATAAATACTCCTGGTTCCGTTTCTTCAGGTTTCACTATTCCAATCTGATTTTGACTAGTAATAACACAATGGTTTCATTGCGAGGCGTCAGAATATATTTCTAGTGAGGATGCAATTTTAGATTTACGCTGCATATTCGCAATATTTTCTTTGCATGATTGCATTTTGCTCGGTATTTCTTTAAGAAATCTACGCCGAGAATTCCTTCGTAAGCAACTGGGAAGTCATCTCTTACCACATACATGGTGTGTCTTATTTCCTCATTTCCGAGGATGATCGTAGCTCGAATCTTACCGAGAGTGTGAACTTTGTGTCCTGTTACGCCGGTGAGAGCTATTTGTTCCTCTCGTACTGGCGTATTCCCTTTTAAGTTTCTCATTTTAACAAGTGTTAGGATAGCACCCGTATCCAATAAGAAATTCATTTTTTCCTTTCTTCATTTCCTTTATTGGTAAGATTAGGACCAGATCTAGAATAGCGTTGACTCTTGTCTTGCTGGTTGTCTGAGCTTTTGATGCTCTCGCGCAGCTTGCGTTGTTCTTATCTTTCTGCCTTTCTTTTCTTTTTTTTCGTTACTACTGAATGACAATTCTGCGTCTTCTTTGCACGTTTCGTTTTCTTTTGCTCTTACTGTAGTATTTATTGGTCCTCTTGCTTCTTTCTCTTATCTCGGTCGTCTTACTTGTTTTCTCTCTGATCCATTGGGTTTTAACCAGCATTCCTTTTTATCGTGTCCCGCCTTTTTACAATTTACGCAATATTTTTCCATCGCATTTACGCCGATGAGTTTTTCGGCTCTGGGTAAAGAAAATCGATTCGTGTATCTACTAGTTCGACAATCTCGTCCGATTTTTCCGCATCTTTGGCATTGTGGTAATTTATTTTCGCGGGCGGATGTGCGTATTGTATTCACTTTTGCACGCCCAAAATTTTCCATTGATTCCTTAAATTTCTGTTCCGCACTCGCGCTAGCGATGGCATCTTGCAGCGTTGTATAATGTTGTGATCGTACCAATAGCTTTATATCATCCAGTAATCCGAGTTGAAAATTGCATAGAGCCTGCTGCTGTATGGTTTCCAAGATTGCTCGTTTACTTTCTATTATGTTATTTCAACCTTCTATCATGAACTCATATAGCTCCATAGCTAGCATTTGCCCGTACGCAATCCGAACGCTCTTGCCGATTATCCGTTTCTTTACTTTAGCGTATTGAACTCTAATTGCAAGTGTGGTACTTTGTGGTACTTTTTTTGCTAAGATAGCAAACTTCTAACTCTCTTTTCAACTGAGCAAAGTCGCGCATATCTCGCGTTTGAAAATCAGCCATAACTCTGCCTTTTAGTTTAATACATGGTATTGCTTCTAGTAGCGTTCCTTCTTTCATCGGATTCGTATTTTTCATAGCGTATGATGCGGCACTCAAGAATTCCGACAGCTTATGAGAGGTTCTATCGAATCATATCGCGAGCTTCTTTTAATCGTAGATATCCCGCTACGGTCTCGGGTCGGTTTCGTATGTCTTCGAGTGTCCGTCCGTAAATTATGTCTAACAGTTCATCATGGGGTTGTTCATTAGGCACTTGTGCGAATCGATTTTCATTATGGTCGAAAACCGTAATTTCTAGTCGATCCATTCGTTCTTGTAGCGCGCGAATTCTTTCTAGCAACACGTTTAATATTAATTCATTGTTCGGTTCTGATTGCTCTATCCTTCTGCGCGAGGGGCCTGCCGAAGATTGAGACGTTCTATCTCTGCGTCTACTTCTGCGCGAGTTATTTCTGGTTCCTGAGTTTCCTCGCCACAAGGAATACATAATTGTCGTTCTGCCATGTTTCTATGCTCGAGGTTGCGCGGAACCGTATAATATTCTTCCGGATCAAAAACGCTATCGTCGTAAGATGTTAGCGAGAACTCTCTCCGTTGTGAATTTTGGCTCTCGTTTCCTTCAGAACGTTTCGTTCTGGGATGCAGTCTGTGTTCGTCCACAGTCCGGTATTAGGCTCTCGTCTATGTCGTTGAACGGAATACTCGCTCGATAATTATGTGTGGATGGAGCACCGGCTCAGGTGAGCTCTCATCTGAGTGTCGTTTCTAAATTTCGACGCACGCTATCGCGGATATCGCGTACGGCTTCTTGGACTACACGCACGAAGGTGACAGGACTTCGCGCTCTTTGTGTTCGCTCGTCGTGTAACCACGATATATTTCTAAGGAGTCGGTTTCTATTTATTTCGCCGTCCGACATGAATGCTATTGCTTGCTTATACAATTTTTTACTGCGATACGATTTTTTTTTCACTTACAGTATCGCTGGTAGCTTCATGCTGCTTCGTTGTCGCGTGTTGTTGTCGTAGGTCGGTGTCTTCTCCGATGCCGCTGATATGCGCTCGCTAGCTGCTCTACCGGGTGGCCTTGTCGACTGGTGTCAATATATGTTGGACGATGCTGACTCGCTGCTCTGCTGCTGCTGATAGCTGTAGGGTTGTCCTAGGTCGGCACTCAGCTATTCTTTTCGTACTCTTTCGATTGTAGGCTTGTTATTTTCTAACGGAGCCTTTTCCGTCCGCTTATTTTCCAGAAGTCTTGTATTTCGAGGAAGTTTTTTCTTCTGTCTGCAGTCTTGGGGCTAATATTGCAGGTCCCAAATAAGAAGGGAGAATGTGCGTCACGACGGGGCCCGACCACGAACCAGTCGTGAAAACTCGTAATTATGCGTAATTTTGCGAAAAAATATCACCTCAGCCAGGAATCGAACCTGGATCTTCTGCTTATCGGGCAGGCATCTTATCTTTTCGACTACTGAGGCATGTGATGATATTTGTCGCAATAACGTGTTTAGAACAACAAGTCAACAATACAATACATACACACATATATTACAATATACATATATATATGTATATATGTATATATGTATATTTTCTCGAATCCCCACGACCGGTACTCCAGAGAGATGATGGTCCTATTCTTTCGATGGATGCAGGTCTTATGAAAGTTGCCAAAAAAGTTTTTTCTCTTTCTGACCGTTTTATCTGCCAGGGCTTACCCTCGATTTCTGCTGGCTCGGTTAGCGATTATCCTCTCAGATTGTATGAATCGTGGGGATAGAGTCGACAATCCTACCGCTGCCACCAAAATGTTGTAGCTCAGATTGGGTTACAAGATTGTAATTAGGGAATGTCAGGTTCGCCGAGTCTTAAGACTAGAACTCCGAGCAGGATCGTAGATGGAAGGTTCTTCTGGTCAAATATTATTACTCACTTTTGTTAAGTAGCTGATTTATTGGTACGACTTCTTGACAATGTTTCGTATGAAACTCTCGCTATTACTGATAACGACTGACCGTGATGAAGTACAACTGCCCTGTTATGTATTGTGACTGCCCGCTCTCGGTGATTTAGAGGCCGTTTTTATAAAATTCTGATAATGTCGCGTTATAATTCTAAATCAGACTATATATGACCAAAACGGCGCGCTCTCGCAAATTCCTTGTTCGCGCTCTGCTTTGGAATTTGCCGACTTGCTTTTGTATGCTTGCATTTCCGGCCGGCTTTTCCGTAGCACCGGGTATTCCGAGATTCGAGAATGATCGTGAGAATAAGATATAATATGATAAGTGGCAAAAATAATGTAAGAAGTAATTCGGGCTACAACATCTCTCCCTCGCTAGGAAAGAAAAACGAAGTTTTTCGCATTACAATTCAATCCAATACATTTATAAAATTTTAAAATCGTGAACTTTCGTTTCTTCTGCGCAGTTCGCTATTTTTATTTACATTTTTTGCTTTCTTTTTTCTTATAATTACACTTATTATTCCTACTATAATTATAATTATTAATATTCTGCTGAAACCAACGGGGTAAAATGTGCGTTTTGGAACACGTTTGGCTCCTCATTTAATTGCTTATTTAATTCATCTATTTTTGTGCTTAATCTTGTTTCTAACGGATCTTTTACTATCGGTCGCAGTTTTATTTTTTCTGTGAGCTGTTTTGATGTCCTTTGATATTAACGTTAAATTGTATTCCGATAAATATGCTCGTACATAGCGAGTCGCTATCTGTCGTCGCGTGACTATCATTATTTCCGGCATCGTTAATTTACAATCGCCGTTTAATTTTACTTTACCTATACCATTTATCTCTAGTTTTCTTGCTTCCGACTTATCACATTGAATTTCTATTTTTTAGTTTACTTATGCGGAATATAGCCATGCTTGTGGTTCCATTAGCGTTAACTATAATGAGGTATCGGAAATTATACGTCCTTGTTCGCAATTCTGGAGCTGTTCGGGCGCGTTTATATAAATTTACACTTCGCATGATGCATGTCCGTACCTATGTGATAGACGGGAAAATTTCGTTCGCACATGTAAGTTTGATTGTTTTGCACGCACGCATTTAGTTCACGTTCTTCCATAATAATATATAATGATGGTTTTCTTTATCTATTACTATTAAGGCGTGATTTACCCGTATGAATGAAAAAATATTCGTATCGGGGACGGTATTGATTTTATTAATTTGAATGTCGGAAAAGCGATTACTGGAAATCGGAAGATCGTGTAGATATCTGTTTTATCGTAGTACGCGTTTATAGTCACATATTTCTGGATAGTGCGCCAATTTTCTATACTAATTTTATATGGAAAGTGTTGTCCTTCCGTTAGCTGTGTTCTCGCAATTCCCTTATGATATTCTCGAGCGGTAATAGACGGGTTTACACTATTCTGTTTTTTGTTAGTGATAGATAGTCAATAGTGTTCTCGACATCTTATGTGTTTTGTAGAAATAATGAAATGACTTTTCAAAAATGAATTACAAAATAAAATGTATTTCATTGTAAACTTCTTTTTATTTTGTTAAATTAGAAATTGGCGCCAGTACTTAATATCACATCTTTTATATCAATATAAAATTATTAATAAAAAGACTTTTGTAGATGGAAATTTTTGTATAAAATTCTTTCTTTTACATAAATAAGAAAAAAGATACATGAACTTATTTTTTACCTTTTTTAAAAGGTAATTTTGTTAGAATATCACTCATTTTTTAAGTAACTAATAATATTTATTATTTAGCATATTTGAAACATTTTTATACTTTATATATACTAGAAAGAACATACAATCAATAATTATATTTTAATAATCTTTTGCAAAAAAGTATATATGCATATTTTTTGCTCTTTTAGGCCATTTTTTCTTGTTAATTTGTGCATTGTCAATGTCTATCCATTAGACGTTTCATCTCTACATATATTATATTTATATAATGACCATCTTCAATGATCCATGATGAAAACTATTCATTATCTTATAAAATTGTCCTCCTACTGATATTGTAGTTGGTACTGTATAAATTAAATTGATCTATTTTTACTAATTTATCATTTTGTAATATTTAATAATAAATAATAGTAAATAATAGTAAATAGTAATAATATATACAAAACTTGTTCTTGGAGTATTTAAATTTTGGAAGAATTGTTTTTAGTTCTTGTAAAAATTGAATTTTATGCAATCTTAGAATCAATTTTATTTGTTTTTTGGTAATATACAATATATTAAAATTACAATTAAAAATTACCCGGGAAAAAAAATGTTGCGAGGCAATCTGAATAACGTAATCCGACCTCGCGATATCGCCGACTAGTCAGAATCCCAAGGATTTTGACTAACCCGAGAATTAAAATATGTAATTAAAATACGAATTAAAAATAATAAAGAATAATGCGCGAACGTGCCGATTGCAACCGATGTGCAATTTGGCAAGAACGTTGACTCCGACAACACGTGTCGAAACGCTGACGCACCAAATAACGTTTCGACACGCGCCGAGGCCGCGTAACAGCGGACCGATAAAAGAACAACAAGAGTATCAGGCGCGGGCTTAGATTCAGACGCGCGGACGCACGAGTACCGAAGCGTAGAATCGTAAGGAAGTGTGAAACGATAGTAGTGGGTATCTCGAAATTAGCGAACACCCAAGTCCGTTAAAATAAAGCGCTTTATTGAAAACTAGTGAGTGGTTGTGACTCCCCCTTCCCCCTTCTGACACGCACTCCCGTGTTGCGCCCGGAGCGGCACAACAAAAGTTTATATCTAATTATATCATATTAGATATAATTATATATAATTATGTATAATGAGATCTACTAAATCTAATATTACAAATTATATGCAATTATATCAAAATATTTATAACTCCATATCAAATTATATAAAATTTTTTTCGGGTAAAAAGTTTATATCTAATTATATGCAATTATATCAAAGTATTTATAATTTAAGTATTATATCAAAATATTTAAAATTATATTGAAATTTTTTTCGGGTAAAAACTTTATATCTGGTTATATGTAATTATATCAAAATATTAATAATTTTATGTACAATTATGTAAAATTATATTGAAATTTTTTTCGAAGAAAAGTTTATATCTAATTAGAAATGATTATATCAAAATGCTTACAACTTCAAATTAAATTATACAATACTATATTTCTTTTTCAAATAGAAAGATATACATTAAATTATATAAAAATGTATATATAATATATTATGATGCATCAAATTATAAATAATAACATCTAAATGAGAGACATTTCCAAGATATTACGAGTTTAGTTGATATTGTACGATTTATACGTACATACATATATACGAATATACATACTTTACAAACACATGATTTCAATCAAATATAATGGATAAAGGAGCCTTAAGGAATATTTGAAGTTTAATATAATTACACTGGTTCACTTTATTTTATGAAAAATTTAATATTTTATATATGAGATTGTTCATATAAATACAAGTATTATAAATAAATATACTTGTAAAAATATATTAGTTTTTTATATTTACTATAAAAATGGACATATTAAAAACTTGATCTAATTGTATTTAAAAATGTATAATTATATCTAATTATATATATATATATATATATATATATATATATATATATACCTAAGTAGCAAGATGACGTCATTATGATGATGATTTAAGGTCATTTCTCGTCATTCGATCTCAGTGCACTGAATAATGACGTAAAATAAATGTAACATTTGTCATAAAATATTATCGTCATAGATATTGTATATTGTCATTTAATCATCATTTTTAAGTCATTTTTAATGAATAAATAATGAAATAACATTATTAATTATCTTTCTTAATTAACTATAATATAACTGTAATATAACTATAATATAACTAAATAAGAAAAATATTTCCCATATTTAATACAGTTATTAACAAATTTATTAACAACAAATTCATTAACAAGTAAATAAAATATATATAACAATTTATAAACATTTTCATAATAATAATGATTCTTATTAAACATAGATTCACGGCTCTATATATGTAATTAAATTATCTACAAGAATTACATATGCAATCAAGATTTTAAAATTGAGACTATTTATACAATATAGTAATATTCATTAACTAGATCTATCATGTTTTAAGCAGAAATCCTATAATTACTTATTTGATCATTTCAATAACAGATTTCATCCCAATACCGACGTGAAGCAGGATCTCCGAATGGATGGTGACCGGTTTTAGAAACATGCGATAATACAAGATAAAAAATGTTTCATCGCTTTCTCTCATTTTTTTTTCATTTTTTTCATTTATTTTTTGTAAGGGTATTTTATGTCACACATATTATAGATTTTCAGTACTAGCAGTCAATATCGGAACGCAATCATAATTTTGTCGTCATAAGTATGCATAATTTGACCTGTTCATATATAATCATAGACAATTTTATCTATTTATATATAATTAGATCAGGTAACAATCCATACATAATTAGATCTACAAAATTATATATAATTATATATAATTAGATATAAACTTTTTTCCCGGGTATTTATATTAAGAAACGTAATGTGGAAAATTCAAAAATTTTTTATTTATAATTTTTTCTGTAAAATTTTCGCAAGATTTTTAGAAAATTATAAGATTTTTTTAACATTTTTAGAAATAACATTATTATACTTCTTATAGATCATGATTATGAATAATAATAATTATGGATAATAATACCATTAATAGATTTAAGTAAATATATTTATATAATTAGGTTACATTATGATATAAATTAATTTTAGTCAACATTTTCTTATAATTTAATGTAAAATTATTTATTTTGATGGATTTGACTATTTCTTCAATGTATTATATATTATATTATTTACTATATATTATATTATTATTCAATATTATTTACTATTATATATGACACATGTTATATCTTCTTTTTTATTAATCAATACAACTTCACACGAAGGACATCTGTCAAAGACATATCAAATAGAAAAAATGAGCGCTGCAAGAGCTGTCATACAGAGATGTTCATTAGCGCTTCTTGCGACAGAAAAAAAGAGAGTCACGACTAGGACTTTCTTAAATTTATCAATTCGAATTTTGCGTCACGATTACGTCGCGATATCTCAGTTTGTAAAACACAAAGAAAAAAAATAAAAACACTTTTCTTATATAATTTGATACTCAGCTATCAATTAAGCATAGTTAAAACTTAATCGATGCAGTCATTGCTGAGATATGAAAATGTAGACCGAATTCATTCCGGAGTCTCGGGTAAATAGAGCCACGGGCATCTCGCCGCCGTTCTACGCGAACTTCGCTGCGCTTGAACTTGGCGTCGAGACACCACCCGTGTCTTTTGATAAACATTTCTACTACGTTCTTCTACGTTACTATAATACGTATACATTTTAGTCGTATAAGGGTTATAAGAAAAAATCATAAAGTTTTTAAAAAAGTCATGTAAACGTTTCTACGATTATTATACGACCAGATTGTGCTACTTGGTGGATACAAGAAGAAAATTTAAAGAAATAATAGAGAAACTATGTGGAAGATAAGAAGGATAAAGAGGGATATACAATAAAAGGAAAGTGAGAAAGAATTAAGAGGAGTAATGGTAAAAAAGAACATAAGAAGAAAGAAGAGAAAGATAGAACAGAAGGATTGGTGAAATAGGAACTGTAAAGAAAAAGGAAGAAGTAAAGAGAATTTATGGAAAGTGAAGACGGGAAAATAAACAGAGAAAAATATACAGAAGAAAGAAAGAAAATGAGAGAATTAATGAAGAGAAAGGAAAAAAAAAGAAAGAAAAGGAGGAATTAAAGAAGTTGAGAAGAGAGGCTGAAATTTGGAAATTTATAAGAAGAGAGAAAGAAGAATAAGGTAAAAAGTAAGAGGAAAGAGAACAGGATACAGATGAAGAACAGATGGAAGACGTATTGAAAGAAATTATGAAAGTATTGAAAAAAGTAAAGCTGAGAAAGACGGTGGGAATAGATGGAATATTGATTGAGACGTGGAAATACGCAGAAAAGATCCTATGGGAGAGATTATTAAAATGTGAAGATGGTCTGGAGGACAGCAATTTCGCAAGAATGGAAAAAGAGCATAAAAGTTCCTATATATAAGAGAAGGGAACAAAAAGAAGTAGGAAATTATAGAGGTATATCGCTACTATGCATGGCTTATAAGATATGCAAAGATACTTAGGAATAGACTGGAAGAAGACTAGAAGAGGACTAAAAGAGGACTATGAAAGAGAAGAGACTAGTATCGGAGAATCAAGTTAGTTTTCAAAAAGAAAGAGTAGATCAGCAACAAATAATATCTTTGTACTACATCATATAATACAAAAGGAAGGAGGATAAGAAGGGATGGAAAGATATATACATTATTTGCAGACTTGAAGACAGTTTTTGACAATGTGGATAGAGATACGTTATGGAATATAATAAGGAAGAAAGGAATAAAATAACAAACGGTAAAAAAAGGTGGAAACAGTTTATGAGGAGACAGAAGTAAAGATAAGGACGAAAGAAGAATTCTCGGAAGATTTCTACACAAAGAAAAGAGCACGACAAGACTGTGTAATGAGTCCATTCTTGTTTAATTTGTATGGCGGATATAGATGAGATATTTAGAAAGAAAGGAATAGAAGGAATAAATATAGGGAAGAATAGATTAGTGAAACTTAGCGCATGCAGATGATATTGTATTATGTGCGAGAAATAGGAATGCAATATTAGATGTGATAGATATGTTTAAGAGCTTTCTGAAAGAACGAAGACTAGAGTTAAGTGTAGATAAAATGAAAAATAGTGTGGCGGTCACTGCCACTCCGGCCCATCAACAAGCGCGCCGGCGCGCGCCACCGCGCGCTGCCGCGCGCCGACATTGTAGGCCCGCGCACGGGAGTGATCCACGCGCTCGCCACGAGATGGCCAACCGCTCGATTATCCACTCGCGCGCGGAATCCGTCCTCGCCGCTATATAAGAGCGGCCAACACCACCGCTCAGAACTACCACCTCAGTGCGCACTGGAGCCCGCGCACGGCTTAAGCAAGCATTGAGGACTGACCGCTTGCGGTCATTATACGGCCCTTTTTACAAGGCCGGCATTACCGACCACTATTGGTCGTATTCCCCCTCAGTGGCCGCGCACGCCATCGAGGACTTCCTCTACCCTACGACGCGGCCGCGCACGCCGTGCCTCCTCTCGCCTGAGTTCGCCTTAGCGGCCGTACACGCCGTTGGACGTGACGTGTTGGACGTGGACTCTTGGCATACCTGCCAAAAAGCAATCGACCGCGCCGAAGGAGCGCCGCCACACCGCAGGGACGCCACCGGAGTACGCCGCCCCGGGACCAGGACTTCGTCATCACGTCGGGACCGCCTCTTCACCGCCGCCGATCTCGTAGCCGCATCCGCCCGTGCCCGAGCAACCTGCTGGCAGCCATCACCGCGGGGAGACCTACCCCCGCTGCCGCCAGGACTTCTCACCGGCCAGGAGGACTGCGAGACACCCCGGCACCAACTCATCCCGGATCATCGGCGACTTCGCGCCGGTCAGGGCCTGCGTCGCCTGCAGTAAAGGGCAACCAACGCCCTCCGGCCTCCAGGGAAGAGCAGTTGGTGGAATTATTCGGCGCCCTCTCGACATCATCCTCTTCAGCAGACAGCCACACGTCGGGACCAGCACCGCGGACACCGCCGCGCCCGAGCTCAGCTCCATGGACCTGCCCGCCTACGCCGGGCCGTTCCATAAGCTTCCCGGCCCGTAGAGGCTCGGTCAGCGAGCCATCAACACCACTGCGGACGAGGATCGCACCACAGATTGCGGCGCATCACCGCCCGCCTCTTCCGAGCTTTTCCGGGCAGCGTCCAGAGGACTCTAGGCATCCGTGACGCCTCATCCCACTCGACCTCGGAGGCATAGTCGCACGGACGCCCCGACGGGACCACCGACCGGCCTCCTACAACATCACCACGCAGACGGAGGCCCGCAGCACGCTGAAAGCTTGTTGCCGACCCGCGCCAGGACCACGCACCACGGCGGGGCTGGTGCTCGCGAGAGGCGAGCACAGCGCTTCCGCGAAGAACCGCGCGATTCCTCCACGCCGGGCCGCACGCCAACCACATGGGGCACGCAAACCTCCGCGTCACGCCCGTGACACATCCGTTCTCTTTTTTTGTGTAGTCATACGTAGAAAATATATAATGAGTATTTAAAGACCGCCTCATTTAAATCCTGGGAACCTGCATGATAACCTTCCATTCCCCTCTCGTACCTGCCGCCATTTTCCGCTTTGCCCGAGCGTGGACTGACGGGAGCTTGCAGGGAGGAACAACGAGTTGGTTTCGTCAAATCCGTTCAGACATCACAACTACCATCACAACGACCACCGCACAGGCTACAACTACACACTGGCAATACCCACAATAGTAGTATTTAATAAAAAGAGAAAGGAAAAAAAAGAAATATGAAAATGGAATAACAAAATTATAGAAGAGATACAGACATTCAAATATATACTATTTTACTATGAACAGGAAATATAATTACAAAGATTACGTTGAAGAGTTGAGTAGCAAGCGAATGACTGCAAAGAAAATATGAGATATAAAAGAAAGATTATGTAGAAATGACTTTGGAAGAAGATGGATTTTGTACAAATATCTGATACAAAGTGTGATGGCTTATAGGGTAGAAAAATGGGGCTGGAAAGAAAAAGAGAAATTGGAAAAGGTTATGATAGACTATGTAAGACGGATTTTTAACTTAGATTTATGTACACTAAGTGTGATATATAAGAAGTAATGTATAGGGAGTTATTTATGAACAAAATAAAGGTAGAAACAACGTTTGAAAGCAAAAAATATGAAAAAAAGTTAAAAAAAATTAAGATAATTATGTTAAAATATGAGCATTTACTTCATTCCGATAACTAATCTTTTCCTGCCGATTGTGACGATCAATCCTCGATCCTCATCACTTCTCCTTCAGAAAACGATCAAATTTCTCCACAGTAATTATTTCGTTTACCTCTTCTTTTTTTATTTACTAAGACTGTCATTATTTACACTTATTATAATACACGCTTATTATAATATATTATTCATTTTTATATTAATTATGTAAAAGTTTTATATATTTATTATCATATAGATAGAAAAATTGTAATAATTAAGTGGAATGGTAACGCAGTAAAAACTTCAACTTGATAATTATACGATTCCTCGACGAAATCCTAATTGTTGATCTCCGTATCATTGTAACATCCGTGAGATAATATACATAGATATGTACATACACATGTCCGAATATTCATGCTTATTTTCTTTCGCTTTCTTGAGTTATATAGATTGTTTAGTTCTCATTAAAGATTTATGTTAAAATTTTAATTCTTTAGCAAATAATATAGCCGGTTTCTCGGCAGATAGGCACTAGAATTATATATTGCGAAGTGGGGGGAGATAATAAAAGCGATCTTAATCGATATTAAGAATATTTGATTATCGAATTATTATAGAATCACTACGTTGAAAGTCTATTAATCTAGTGGCACGTAGTTGTTGATATGATTATTGAATTTATTTCATACAAAAGATTTAGCAACTAAGATCCTGCTTGCCGAGAAACTGGTTATGTTACTTGCTGTTGTGTGTTACCATGTACTCGGCTGGTATCAATGTAATATTTAATTCTTTAATTTTCTTTTAAAATCCGTTTTCTCTTCCTGCTATCCTATTGATCGCACAGGATACTTCTTGGTAAAAAGTGCTAAATTTCTTGACCTAAAAAGAACTGACGAATATACACAATGTCATAGCGTTCTCTTATCGCTAACTCAGTGTCAAAACATACACAATGTGTTTGACTTGAAAGTTTACGTTACAAATACTTGATCTTTAAGGGAGGTGTGTTGCTATTCTTTCATATTTATTCATGTTTCTCTTTTTCTCAATAATTTTTCTGGGCTGGACATAATACCGCATTATACATACAGATTCAAATAAAACAAAATACAGATTCCTAAATGTGGCGATCATAGATACCACATTAAAAGTTCACCTAGTATTCGGCAATTTCACTTCGTCGCTGTGAGACAAATTCATAGGAAAAATTAATTATACAATTGACAATAGAGAACAAATTTTTTCATATTTAAAAAACAGTCAGAAACAGTACAAATAGAGCAGCATTATGCAGTATCGTCATTCATGAAGCAAGAAGCTGAGAGCAAATGTTGTAATAGCATAATCCTGTCGTCCTAAGGAATTCAACGAGAGGATTCTCCCCCTTAGAGGCTTTTCCGATTGGAATTTTCTCCAATGCGGTGGATCTCTAAGATTATTCCTGAGATACAGAGATCCTCATGGGCAAAGATCTACTTCATCTTCCTGGAGGTTCCCGTTTCCTCTTTCTCCATTACTTCCAAGTCCTCCCAGGCAAAAGAGAAAGCAAATAAAGCCGTTCAGGTAGAACCGACCAGTAGAGTTATTAGAGGAACACTGTTCCAGCCGGCTATAATGGAATGAGGAATCAACCCCGATTAGGAAACTCCGGACTCACTTCCGAGAACTCCTCCAAAATTCTTATGCACCATCTCACGAATTTTATACATTACCTCTCGGAAAGATAAAATTTATTAAAACTGAACCGATAATAACTTATCGAGAAAGAGTATAACATTTTATAAAACGACCCTTTTTAGAGTCACACAATTGTAAATAAAAGCTAAAATAAGTAGTTTTTAATTTTTCAAAATAGCAAATAATTTCATCTCGCTAACCTAAATAAATGTAAAAAAACTTGAGAAAATTGCTTAACGGATTTTATGAAGAAAAGAAAATTCTATAAATATATCCTGAATGCTTTTTTTTTTCAAAGTATAGATTGTCAAAATTGAGAAAAGAAATATGAAAATTTTGAAAATCTAGAAAACGCTTTGTAGTGTACGAGCAGATTATCAGAGGGCACTTTATGAAAAAAAGGACAGAAGAGTACTTTCTTTTATATTATGGATTGAAGATTGTTGTATTCATTCGATAATAAATAGTTTGAGTAACAGCATACATAACGCGTGTCTTATTAAAAGAAACACAACAGAGGATAAAAATAAACTTTTGACAATCCCGGAATGCTAAATACGCGACCCTAGATAATTCAGCAATCCGTGGAATAATCGTCAGACTAACTTATTTCTAATGGTTATCAAGTTTCGTCAAACCGCATTGTAACGATTATCGAACTTCGCCAAAATGAATCAAGAACAGTTCAACTTATTATTAACTGCTATGATGAACCTTACTACACAAGTTCAACGACAAGAGGCTGCTACAGATGTCGACAAGACAAATCAACAACAAAATTCATCACCGTCAAATCTTACGCTGATACAGAACTTCGATCATTTTTTGCCGGCAAAAAAAATATTCTGTCAATATCGTCATCGTTCCGAAAATTATTTAAAAATGAAAAAATATGAAACAGATAAAGAAATGTCAAAGTATCTTCTTATTAACTCCATTAGTCCAAAAAGTTGTAAGGTTTTATGTTCAGTTGCAGCCTCCGATGATCCATCAATTATCAAATATGATGAATTAATCGAAAAGGTAGAAAAGCATCTTTGTCCCAAGGTAAACACTATCGGTCGAGCAACATAAATTTTTCAATTGCATTCAACAAGAAAAACAGAGCAACAAGATTGCACAGTACGTAGCTATATTAAAACAGAGAATCATCGATTGTAATTTTATTAAATTGCAATCGGTGGAACCGGCTGCAGGTGCGACGATAAGATAAATGATGTACTTCTTCATGCTTAATTCATTTGAGGATTGCACGATACGTATACAAGAATAGTTCCTAAGTTCCAATTGCAACAAAAATCGACGAGATTAATCAGATATCTAGAAGAGATCAACAAAATTCCAAAAAAGATCAATATAAACGCTCGAAGTTATATAACAAATAATAATATAGATCAAAATAAAAAATTATCGAGAAATTGACATCGAAAACAACTGTCTACGCTGTGGTAAGGACAACCATTTATCAAAAGAATGTCGCATAGACTATATAATACTCTGAAATGCGTAGCATGTAATCGCATTAGTCATGTCAAGAAAGTCTATTCAAACTCTGTTGAAACAAAAAAAAATAAAATTAAAGCAACAAAATCATCGACTAATTATATCGATTCCACAGCAACACATGATTTTTATGGTGTTAACTTAATCATCGATGTATCAAGAATGTCATATCGCAAAGAAAGATTTAAGAAAATACTACACGAACGTACTTCTCGAAGGAAAGAAACAAGAATTCAAAGTTGACTCTGGAGCAGGTTACACATTCTTTCCTGAATCAGAATATCGTCGATTGGGAATCACAGCAAAACTACAGCCAACTAATATTCGTTTCCGATCGTATACACAAACAATTTTTGAGCCTTTAGGAATAGATCAAGTTGCAGTACATTACAAAGACCATGAATCAAAAGAAATTATATTCATTGTGCCATCAGATTACCCATCATTTGGTCGTGCATGGATCCGTCATCTGAAAATCAATCTTGCTGAGCTAGGTTGATAAGAAACGGTCAAATTTAAACATTCAAACAG
This sequence comes from Pogonomyrmex californicus, assembly GCA_024349325.1. Lineage (NCBI taxonomy): Eukaryota > Metazoa > Arthropoda > Insecta > Hymenoptera > Formicidae > Pogonomyrmex > Pogonomyrmex californicus. The sequence continues at coordinate 9,643,939 of JAECZD010000010.1, forward strand.
TTTTATCCATTGATTTACTATCAAAAATCACTACAACATTCCACGAAATATTTTAACCTAAAAATTGGATGTATTCCTAATATCACTTGTTCTCTTCAGCTGAGGGAAAAAAATCAGCTTTCATCAAAGAACGAGAAATCCCATACATCCTGCGTAAAAAGGCGGAATGCAGAACTTGATAATCATGGATGTGATGGAATCATCACAAAAGTCAACGTCAGCGATTGGGGATTTCCGCTAGTAGTTATTTCTAAATCAGACGGAACTATCTGATTACAGAAACAGCTTATGCCTTGACTATAAGATACATGTTAATCACTGTTTGAAAAACACACGCACACTATCTGATCCGTAAACGACATATTAAATAGTCTGAGGAAGTCTAAATATTTTTGCTGATTGGACTTATTCAAGGCACACCTTCATGTTAAGATAGATGAAGACAGTCAAATTATCCAAACAATTTCTACACATAGAAGAGCATATAAAACGACTCGCTTATCGTTCGGAATAAAAATCGCCCCGAGTAAATTCAATAGAATTATCAAATTTTGTCCGTATTACAAGGCGTATCGTCATATTTTGATAATATTATAATAAATAGAAAAACAAAAGAGGAATGTCAACAACATTCTTTCAATACATTAGAACGCCTCTAACAGTACAACCTACATATCAATGCTAATAAATGTGGATTTTTCAAAGAAAAAATAGTTTATCTAGGCAAGTGGCCATATTTTGGTTCCTTATGACCCGGAGTTATCACTCTTGCTTGCTTCTGATGCCAGTTCAACTGGAGTCGCAAGAGTTCTATCACATTGAAGAAATTGAAAGACAATCTCATTTACTTCCAAGTTACTTACAGCTACAGAAATGAACTATAGTAACTCGAAAAGGAAGCTTTGGCGATAATTTTTTCCGTCGATAAATTTTTTATGTATTTATATAGCCGAAAATTCAAGATTGCGACAGATAACCGTCCGCTTACTCGAATTTCTCACAACGCGAAACTGCCAGCAATGATAGCAGGTCGCTTATTACGCTACTTTCTTGTCAACCTTTAAATATGAAATCAAATACGAAATAGCAAATAGAAAGGCAGAAAATCACACTAACTGATTACTTATCACAAATAAAATATATGCCAAAAACAGTTCAGGAATATCCATTTAGTCAAGAAGTTACAGAGAATCACGATCAAATTATAAATCAGATTTCATCAATAAATATAACTTATAACACATCGATCGTAGAAGAGACATCATAGGACCAAGAGCTATTAAAATTGAAAAGCAAACTATCTAACGATTTCGACACCGATACCGAATATGTCTACAAGATAGAATAATCTTTAAAGGCAATCGCGTCATTGTCTGATCAACACTTTGAAAACAAGTTTTAGATGAGTTACGTCACACACATAGGCATTGTGAAGATGAAACAACTTGCTCGGCGTTATTGTTGGTGGAAAAACATCGATAGAGACATCGAAAATGTAGAATGTCAACTATGTGAAAAGAGAAGAAGAATCTACAAAAAGTTCCGATTCATTCATGGGACATACCAGAAAACAATTTTGATCGCATATATATAGATTATGCTGGTGAATTTCAAGGACATCACTTTCTAATTTTAGTAGACGCTAAATCAAAATGGGTAAAAGTCAAGGTGATTCACAACGCTGTAACTACTGAAATGACTATTCGTCTACTACAGGAAATTTTTAGTTTTCAAGGAAACGTAATTGTGTTAAATAACGCTACAATATTTACCAGCGAAGCATTTGCCAACTTTTATCATCAAAATAGTATTCGCCAAAAGTTTATTGCGCCAGGCTACCCAGTAACAAACGATTTAGCCGAATGTAATATTCAAAACATCAAAAATAAACTTCTATCAATGGCAACGTCATATAATTCAATTACTGAAAAAGTACTGAGAAATTCAGGTATCCTGCTCTTGCCAGCGATAAATTTGCTGTAGAGCTATACTTAGGACGCCGACTACGCATCAAACTTGACGCCTTAAAGTCTTTCAACGATACAATTTTGAAATAAACTGTTGAAAAACAAGTTCCTAGACAATTATATGTGGGAGAGAGGGTACAAGCAAGATGAGGGACTCGAAACAAAGCTGAATGGAAATTTGGCACCATTATCAAGAAATTGAGTCGCCTACATTACGAAGTTCGCCTTGATTCTGGTTATGCCCTTAAAAAGCTTATTAATCAATCGCGTAGTATACTCGTAAAACCACCTAAACCACTAACCGAAAAAAAAAATCGAAGAAAAAAACTGTCTCGTTCGCAGAAAATGTGGACACATCAATTAGAATTGGATATTATTTATAATAATTACCAAGTAATGTTTTAGAACTCAAAATTGAAAACATGCTAGCTGCTTCCGCAGATCAAGAGACCAACGAATTAGACTCGATCCAGCATACATAATTCGCCGTTCAGGTCCTCCCCCCGTCGACCTCCGTATACTTACAAGATTACACTAAATGAATTGTTGTTGTTGCATCTAATTACGTATAGGAAAAACTATAGTGTATGCAGTGTAAGCAGATTATCAAAAGGCACTTCATGAAAAAAAAAAACAGTAAGAGCACTCTCTTCTGTATTACAGATTGAAGGTTGTTGTATTCATTCCATAATAAATAGCTTGAGTAATAGCATATACAGGGTATCCCAAAACTCCCGCATTTGGAGTACATTACGTGATTTTTTATGCTAAAAAAAACAACTTTTTCCTTTAGCAAAATTGCGTGCAACGAGTAGTTTTTACAGTGGATCAGATTAAAAGTGACGAATGAGCGCGCATATGTGCGTAGCGGTCAGGGCTGGCGCGCATTCCTCAGGCCGGCGCGGTCTAGTACTTAATCTTTGACGACTTCACGTACTATATTATTTAAAATATGATAAAAGTTAACAAAATAATATTGTTTTTATCCTTTAATGATTTAATAAAAAAATTGTCTGATTTCGTAGCATTATCTGGAAATAAAAATAAATGTAAATTATGGTATATGAACTGAGCATTCTACTATTTTTTAATTATTTTTTTATTGTCATATGTGCAATTGCATATGACAATAAAAAAATATTGAATTTAACGAATACTTATTAATTACGTGAGTACGTAATCACGAAAAGTCTAAAAATTGATTTTTTTATAATAGTGTCTAATAATTTGTTGTTCAGTGTGTTTTTTTATTGTTATATGCAATTGTGCAATAATTAAAATAGCCCTGACCGCACATATGCGCGCTCATTCGTCACTTTTAATTTGATTTACTATAAAAACTACTCGTCGCACGCAATTTTACTGAAGGAAAAAGTTGTTTTTTTTAGCATAAAAAAATCACGTAGTGATTATACTCCAAATGCGGGAGTTTTGGGACATCCTGTATAACGTGTGTTTTATTAAAAGAAACATAACACGCTTAAAAATATTTTAATCAAATTTGGTTTAAAAGATGCTTAATAGATGCATAATATATTTTACAAATTTTACAAAATTTTACAAATAATTTTCAAGCAGAAAAAGCATGTATTATGATCATATGTGACCATTTTTAATAGTTGCTTTAATTTTCATATGTTTTGATCTTCTTTTAGGTACTGTTTATTATGTTTTTTCGTTTGTGATGACACGATTTGAATAAAAAAATCAGCAATTTTCAGTTCTAATTTCAATTTTCTACTTTAACTCCAAAACGGCTAGCCGCGTTAAAGAAACACAAAAAACACAAAATTTTAGTTTAGGAATTTAAAAAATTGTTAAAAAAGTGTAGCATACCATTCTTTAATTTCAAAAACTTAATATGATTATCGATACGAATGCTTAGTTCTAAAAATGTTTCAATAATATTAAATAATGGTTCTTAAAACTACATGTAAATACAAGAATTTGATTAAAATATCTCTAAACGTTTTAGATTTTCTCGTTTTAGAAATTCTCATGTTTCTTTTCTCAAAGTTAATTCTGTATTTAGAAAATAAAGCACTTTACAAAATAAGACATGATTTTCATAAAGTCTTTTTTATAAAATAAGCCAAAGAATATCTCTTTAAATTTCTTATACTTAGGAATCATCCTGTATAATGACATTTTTAATTATAATACTCTTCAAATTCCTTTATAGTTTCAATTAGATTACATGTACAAAAATTTAGATATTTCTTTGTCACTTTCATGTATTTTAAAGTATCATATATTATTTATTTATTTATTATAGTATCATATATTATTATTTTATTTTACCTGAAAGGCATCGTTCGTACAAAAAATCATAAGATTTATATAGATATTCCGACGAAAAATACATCTGCTGGGACTTGTAGACAAACATGTCTCTTCTTTCTCCCAGAATCCACGTAGTTTCGTGTTTCTAACAATGTATCCTCTGTCCAGTCGTGGATTAAAATGCAAGGCAATGTTTCCAGTCGATTTGCATATTAAGTTCACGGAAAACCTAATGTATGATATTGAAAAGTAAAGAAAAATGTCAAACGCAATAAAAAACTGTTATTTGATGCGAAAAATATGTTTTATAAAAAATATTATTTTTATTAAAAAAATTTTGTAAGAAATGTTACAAAAATGTTACAAAAATTTACCTTTTTAAAAAATGTAAAAAATACACAAATCACATGCGTCTCATATACAGGGTGTCTCAAAGCACTTGCATCATCGCTCGTGAGAAGGTAGAAAAAAGTGAGATAAATCAAAATGTCTTATATCATTTTGCAATATTGGCAATAACTTTCGTGTTATTAAATATTGAAGTCGTACAAATAAGAGCGCGCGGAAAAAAAGCGCTCGTCCGCCTGATCCATAAGACAGCCCAGCGTGTCGACATTGGTCACTTGACGTTTGATGATAGGTGAGCGCGCGGCGAAGGAAAAGATAGCAGCCGGCGCTCACGCTTCCTATCATGCAGAGACTCGCGTCATGTATACACGCGATTACAATTACTAAGTATTTTATGCTTACAATTATAAGTATTTTATTTTTTATAAAATCTTGTAGTTTTTTTAATAACATAATATTTATAGCTTTTTTAATAGCAATGAATGAATGAATGAATGAATGAATGCTTTATTGTTTTCCTTAAAGTTACTTTTGATACAGAATCCTTAACCTATTTGCAACTACTTAACCTACTTATTCTCGCAACCTATCCTCCTGCCATTTCTCTCTCTCTCTCTCTCTCTCTCTCTCTCTCTCTCTCTCTCTCTCTCTCTCTCTCTCCCCCGCCTCTCGTAACCCTATCCATCTTCGGGACTTCCGTTTCCGTTTACGATCTCCTTTCCTACCATCTTATACCTCTCTCCTCTCTCATCCCCTCACCCTCCTTACCTCCCTCCCTTCCTTCCTCCCTTCTCACTCTTTTCACTTCCCTCATCCAACTCTCCTCCTCTCCTTCCTCCTTCAAAATTCTCCCCACTGCCTCCTGCCAACTCCCCTCCCCTCCCTCTTCGCATTCCCTGCATTTCTTCCACACATGCTTCCACGACTCTGTCTCTCCCTCACATAATCTGCATATCTTCCTCTCTTCTTCCTCCCAATATCTTCCTTCCCTTATTTCATTTCCTAGCCTAAACCTGGCCACCCTTCTCCATTTATTTTCCTCCCAGCTTTTGGTCAAATAACGCGGTATCCCCTCTCCCCTCACTCCTTTATACCATTTGCTAAATTTAGCGTTCTCTATCCTCTCCCACCTTTCTTCTCTGTGCATCCTTTTATCCTTTTTTTTCCAATTCCTGCCATCCTATTCGGTTCTCTCCTCTGTCTCCATCCCAATCTGCTATTTGCACTCCTTTTTCCTCAAGAAACTGTCTCCTTTCTCTCTCCCATCCTGACATTTCCCTTCCTCTCAATACGCTTCCCCTCATCTTCTCCAAACACATTTGCGCCAACCTCCCATCTCTGCCTCTCCTCAAATCTCACTGCCCTTTTCCCGGCTCTGTTTCTCAATTTTTCTCTCTTCATTTCCTTTCTTACTAAGTAACCTGGTGTTCTGTCTTCTACTCCTAAAACCCATCTTAAAAATCTTTCCTGCATCCTCTCCACCTTTTCCTTTTCCCTCCATCCCCCATCCCTAAACTCCGTAGCCCATCACCGTCCATACCAGCACATAAAAAAGCCATAATTTCCTTCCCCAATCTTTCCCGAATCGTCTTTTCCCTATTCCACATACCTGTCCCATTACTGTTGCCGCCTTTTCCACCCTTTCCCTTACGTGAGCCTCCTGACTTCCATTCCTTTGCAACGTATATCCCAGATATTTAAATTCTTTTAGCTCTTCAATTCTTCTTCCCTTCCAACTCCACGTAGCCCCATCTTCCCCCTCCCCTCCTAAATCTCATAATCTTTGTTTTTTTCCGTGTTTAAAATCATCCCTTCCCATCCAAATATCTCTCCAATTCTTTTCAATATCTTTCCATCATACTCCTCATGCCTCCCTCCTCTTCCGCCAACAATACCACATCATCCGCATAAGCCAACGAGTACACTCTTTCTCCCCCTAATTTCACCCCGTCCCATTTCATCTTCCCCAATTCCTCTTCCAAGTCCGCGATCAGTATATTGAATAGCAAGGAGCTCAGAGGGCATCCTTGTCTCAATCCTCTTGCTGTCCAAAACTCTTCTCCTATCTGTTCTCCTATCTTCACTCTGCTCTTTGTCTCGCACAAATCTCCTCTACTCTCTCTACTAACCCCTCCCTCACTCCTCTGTTCCTCATCGCACCAGCTCTCCTCTGTCCACCGAATCAAACGCCGCCCATTCACCAACGAAACTACTACTTTCCTTCTCTTTCTTTCCACTTGTCTATTGACCAAATAATTCAATACGTACACGCTGTCCATTGTCTCCATTCCTTTTCTAAATCTCATCTGATTCGGTGGTAGGCGATACGTATGGTTTCATCGAGCAACAATTATTGACCGGCATACTCGCATTATTACGAGGATACCAAACGCGATGTTGTGGTACCGGAATAATCGCCACTACTGGCCCATGTGGGAGGCCTTCCGGCAAGATTTCTTTGCGCAATTCTGCCCACAACAAGAACGAACCGCCTTGTTACGAGAGATTTATTCACGCACGCAGAAGCCCGAGGAAACATACGCGAAGTACGCGACGGCACTTCAGACGCTCATGATGACCGATCTACTGTTCGCCAATCTGCACCCTGACTACAAAATATACATCCGTCAGGAGGATGCCGCAAACTCCCGCGCCCTGCAAGCTCGGGCGACCGAATATGAGTTGATTCAAAAACAATTCTACGGACAAACTCTACGGACTACCGAAGACCGGGGGGATTCAGCTGCGAAAACTAGCCGTACCGCCGCAACCGCATATAATCCCCGCGACCATTGTTGCCGACAGCGCGGACATACGCTTCGAGTGCCGGCGACCGCCCGTGCGGTTCTGCTCCCAATGCGAGAAAGAAGGGGTATTCACGCGCGAGTGTCACCCACCAGAAAACGCCAGACGGATCGAAAACATCGCGGCCACGTCTCGATCCCAGCCGTGAGCTATACCCCGCGGCCGCATCCACGTGCGCGACCATCCGATAGAGGCGATGATCGACATCGGATCAGAATTGTTGTTCATCGATCATACGACCGCGCGTTCCCTGAAACAACTCCATTTCAGGCCGACCGACGAACAAAAGATCAGGTGTGACTCGCGGACGGGACGCAGGTCAGCACAATGGATACGATTCGCGTATCATTCCACCTACCACATCGCGTCGCATGACATACGTTCCGTATCCTACCACAACTCGATAACGCCATGATTATCGGGATGGACGTGTGGGCAAGATCCGGGATTACCTTACAATCACCACCGCCTTACACCATCGCGTCCGAAACAACCTCGACAAAACAAAGCTGTCTGATCGAGAATAAACAACTCAGAGTATTTCTCGAAGAGGAGCTGAGGAGATTTTACAACGTCCGCGGACCGACCGAATTAACCGAACACCAAATTAAGCTTATCGATCCGCCGATTAAACAAAGATACCGACCGCGGAATCTGGCAATGCAAGCGATTATCGACGCGGAAGTCGATCAAATGCTGCAGGACGGTATAATCGAACCGTCAACGAGCGCGTGGAGCTCTCCGGTCATCGTAGTCCGAAAAAGAAACGGAAAGAATTTGCATAGATTTCCGAAAGATGAATTCCGTTACCGAATGCGACGCCTATCCGTTGCCTCAGATTACCGCCACATGACAAATTGCGCGGAGCAAAGTACCTGTCTACCATCAATCTAAAGAGCGGTTACTGATAGATATCTCTTGCTCCCAGCAACAGATCGATCACCGCGTTCACCGTGCCGGGCCGGGGATTAATGCACTTCAAGGTCATGCCGTTCGGCCTGCATTCCGTCCCGGCGACTTTTCAACGGCTGCTCGACCGCGTCATCGGATCCGAACTAGAGATCCCCACGCGTTCGCCTATTTAGACGATATCATCGTTGCAAGCAAGACATTTGCCGAACATCTGCAGCATCTGCGCGAGGTGTTTCACCGACTGCGCGCAGCCCGACTCCGCATAAATCGCGAAAAATGCCGATTCTGCGTACCGAAACTACGATATCTCGGGCATATCGTGAATCGCGAAGGAATAAAGACCGATCCCGAGAAAACTATCACGATCACCGATTGGCCCATTCCGCAGACCGTGAAACACATCCATCAGTTTCTCGGGATAGCCTCGTGGTATCGGCGGTTCATCCAAAATTTTGCCACTGTCGCCGCGCTGCTAACCGCGCTTACGAGGAAAAATACACGATGGAAATGGGGAGAGGAAGGACAAAGTGCATTTAACGCCTTAAAGAATAATCTAACAATCGCTCCAGTGCTGGCTTGCCCCGATTTTGCACGGCCGTTCATACTACAAACAGACGCGAGTACCGTCAGCCTCGGGGTCGTACTCACGCAATATTTTCTGGAGGGGGAACGCGTCATCGCGTACGCGAGCCGGACGCTAAACGGCACCGAGAAAAATTATAGCGCAACCGAATTGGAATGCCTCGCGGTAGTCTGGGGAATTCGAAAGATGCGCGGATACCTAGAAGTACTTACCATTTCACAGTGATCACCGACCATCAAGCTCTAAAGTGGTTACAGCAGCTCGAGTCACTGTCCGGCCGGCTAGGCCGGTGGATGTTCAAGCTGCAGCAGTATATTCGTTCGAGATTCGATATCGGAAGGGCACACTAAACGGGATAGTCGATGCTCTATCTCGCCAACCTGCCGTCTCCGCCGTATCGCATCCGCGCTATCAGTGATACCGCCGCATGTGGGACCGAGTAACGGCGCGATCCCGACCGTTTTCCGACCGGATTTCACGATCCGCGACGGTTGTTTATATCGCCACGTACTTCACAAATTAAATTTTCACGACGTGCCACGCGAAACCCAGTGGAAAGAATGCGTGCTAATCGAGATACGGCGAAATATTCTGCACCAATTTCACGACGCTCCGACCGTCGGACACTTAGGGGTAGCAAAGACTATCACGCGAATTGTATGCCGCTACTTCTGGCCGGGAATGAACCGCGACATCACCCGATACATGCGTTCATGCGAGAACTGCCTCGCGTATAAAGTGCCGACTCGGCACCCGCCCGGAACAATGCACGCAACTGCGCTCGACCGTCCATGGCAGCAGATAACACTCGACCTAATCGGGCCTCGGGCCTTTACCGCGCTCCCTCCGCGGACATACGTGGGTCCTCAACATGCAGGACCGTTTCACAAAGTAGCTCAAGATCCCCCTCCTCCGTGCCACCGCCGAATCCGCTAGAAGCGATCATTTTCCGATACGGCTACCCGACTGAAATATTAAGCGACAACGGTACGCAGTTTAAAGCAAATGAAACCGAACGATTATTCCGCGCGTTTAGGATAAGGTTTACCTTACGTCCCACACTACAATCCGACCGAAAACCTGGTAAATCGTACCGTGAAAACAATGATAGCACAGTATGTGAGGCACAACCAAAAGAAGTGGGATGAAACGCTGCCTGAACTGCAGTTTGCGTTTAACACCGCTACCAACGACGCCACCGGGTATTCGCCAGCATACTTAAATCTCGGTCGGGAGCTGTTCATCAGCGCTCACAAACGCGCCGCCGTCAATGAAAAACCCGACGCCTTATGTTAACGTCTCGCAGATGCGTACAAACTCGTATTAATCTGGCACGAGCCTTCCAACAACAAGCGCGAAACTATGACCTAAGGCGACGGGACTAGCGACCTGAGACCTGGAGCGCGACCACCCCCTCTCCAGCAAACGAGACGCATTTAACGCGAAACTTGCGCCTCGTTACATCGGGTCCCTGGAGGTGAAGACAGCCATTTCCCCCGTAATTTTTGATTTACGGAACAAGCGTGGGAAATGGTACCAGCACATTCACCTCCAAAACTTAAAATCGTCGCCCGGCGCACCAAAATCCGACAACGCGCCTGCCGAAGACCGAATCCGACAACGCCGCCGAAAACGAGATCCGACAGCGCCGTCGAGCGACGACAACAACTCGATCGACGCCGACACGACCGATACGACGCCGAACGTGTCGGTCGTGTTCCCACTGACGAACCCCCGGGCAATCGCGACAAAAAGAAGAGGCAAACCGCGTGACATCAAAATCAAACAGCGTCGAGGTCCCGGAAAATTTAAGCTAGGAAATAAACAATTAACTGCCGAAAAAACTAGCTAGAGTAGAGGGAAAACGTGACCACCAGCGAACAAAACGAAAATTATGCGCTTAATCCATTAGCAAGATGGCAAGCGAAAACATCGAAGCTAGCATTCTCGAAGCGATCAACGAGATCCTAGATGAGCGACCGCCGCACACATGTCGCGTCAGCAAGCGCTAACGCGCCTCGCACCGCATCACGCGTCGTACCAGCAAGTGCTAATGCGCCTCGCGCCGCACCGACACCGCGCCACGCAAGCGAGCAAGCGTCCCGCACCGCGCCACGACCGCGTCTACAAGCGCATAACCGACCTCGCGCCGTTACCTCACCACCGAATTCCTCTTCCTATTCTTCCACATCCCTCCGATTCCTTCCGAAAAAACCAATTATATCCGATCCTTTTTCTCCGCTCCTGTGGAGAGGGATGCTATCCCCGAGATCGACCGATCCAACCGAAAATACCGAAGTCGATCTCGGGTATAAAAAGGCATCGCTCTCCACAGAGAAAATCATCCTGTTCCGCGCTCGCCTTTTGAGAGCATCTCGAAAAAAGCAAGTATCCGATTCTGATAACAAGCCTGAAATCTGTTGAGGCCTTCCCCAACGCGCCAAGGCTTAGCCGAAAACCATCTTCATACCCTCGCACGGCAAGCCGAGAGCTGCTGGGGTCTCCCCAGCGCATTGAGTCCGCTCGAGCCGACTCCGCCGTCTCCGAATTCTACCCGTCGGGAAGCCCACTGATACAACCGTACTGAGTAACGGCGTACTCCCGTCCGATCGATTCCGAGCACCGGGAACACCCCGGTCGGTCGAGCACACTCGGCAAAGACATCGACGCCTTCCGCCACAGCTGGGGCTCTCCTTGGCTGGCCGAGTTCACTCGACATTCTTTATACAGACGAGGGGCACACTCCTCTTCAGCCGAGTACACTCGGCAGGGAACGGGCACTTCCGTTCTTCGACCCAAGCGGTCAGAAATCTCTCGCGGAAATTCCATCCTCGCGACAAAGACAACGCCCGCGCTCCTAATACGCATACGCGATTTAAATCATCCGAAGATTAAAAGTCCGCGACAACACGTGTAACACCGCTGCATACCGCGCGTGTCCCGCATCACCGAGTTACGCGCAGCAATATTAGTATCGCGACGACCGCCGGAGCGATATCTCATCCGTGTAAAAACAGTAAACACATGCCGATCACAGTCTCGCCCGTTCACGGCCAATTCTATTCACGTTCCACACATTGTTATTTCGTTCTTTATTTCAATAAACTATTGTTGTAATATAATCTAACTCGAATCTCTACACCAAAACTTTGTCTTCAACGCCCTCGTTTCCCCACCTGGTAACCGACTGACCGCTGTCCGTGCGGGAAAGCGAGATCGTTTTAAATTGATTATTTAAATATGATTATTAATTATTTAATTATCGTGTAATAATTCTTTTATTATATATTTTAAAAAAAGTTACGTGTAAAAGTGCAACTATCATTGCGGGTTTGGACATTGAATGTCTTATAGCTACTTCAAACAGCCGATATTAAAAATTATTTTAAAAAATAATGAATTCGCGAACCTGTATTCAAAAATAAGAAAGATTATATTCAATAATAATAAAAAGTTATTAGTAAATAAAAATGTGAAAATCAAAATAAGTATATTCGAAATGAATTATGTTGTAAATTTAAAATTTGAATTTGCAATAATGTAATTATAAAAAGTATTATTTCTATACGTAAAAGTATTATTTCACGTTACATTATCGTATATCGTATCATTTTTATACACTTACGTTTAATTGTAAATGTAATCCTACAATCTTATAGCACAAGAAGTTTATTTACATATTGCAAATTTAAAAATGCACGTAAAACTATTATGGAGTCTCCAAATTATCTGCAATGATAATTGTAATTTTGCACATAACTTCTTTCTTAAAATGTATAATAGAAGAATTACTACGCAATCATAATTAAATAATCAATTAAATCAATAATTAAATAATCATTAAATGATTAATTATTGATTATTTAATGATTATCTAATTATTGATTTAATTGATTATTTAATTATGATTGCGTAATAATTCTTCTATTATATATTTTATAAAAAGTTATGTGTAAAATTACAACTACTGTGAGTTTGAAGATTCATTAATAGTAATTAATAGTAATAGTTTTCCGCGCATTTATAAATTTGTAGAATGCAAATAAAATTAATTTCTTGTGTCGTAAGTAAGATTGTAGAATTACATTTCCAATTAAAGGTATATGTACCAGGTGTATGCATAAGTTTTTTCCGGTTTTTTAGTAAAAAAAAGACACGTAATTTTCAAGGGAAATTAATTTTTTTTTATTCAAAATATTGGCCATCGGCTTCTACACATTTCGCCCATCTTTCAGGTAATTTATGAATACCATGCCAGAAAAACTGCTTGTCTTTTGCGGCAAACCATTCGTCGAGCCATTTTTCAACTTCCTCGAAATTGCTGAAGTGCTGCTCTGCGAGCGCGTGCCCCATTGATGCGAAGAGGTGATAGTCAGATGGCGCTAGGTCTGGGGAATACGGCGGGTGCGGAAGGATGTCCCATCCAAGCGATTTCAAGGTGTCTTTCACTGGTTTTGCTGTGTGAGACGGCGCATTGTCGTGTAACAAAATCACTTTGCCATGTCTTCTGGCCCATTCCGGTCGTCTTTCGATTAATGCGTGGTTTAAATTAATCATTTGTTGGCGATAGTGTTGTGTATTAACGGTTTCGCCGGGCTTCAAGAGTTCATAATACACAATACCGCTCTGGTCTCACCAGACACAGAGCATGGTCTTCTTGCCGAAGCGATTTGGCCTTGGTGTTGATGGACCGGCTTCGCCAGGTGAAAGCCACGATTTTTTCCGCTTCGGGTTTTCAAAATAAATCCATTTTTCGTCACCCGTCACAATTCGATACAAAAATGATTTCCTTTCGTGGCGTTGAAGCAGCATTTCACAAGTGACTTTGCGATTTTCCATTTGACGTTCATTCAAATCGTGTGGGACCCATTTACCGAGTTTATTCTTTCCCATTGCTCGTAAACGTCTGCTGATTGTTTCTTGTGATACATGTAATGCTTCTGCTAATTGCCATTGAGTTTGAGTTGGGTCATCATCCAATAACTCCTGCAATTGCTCGTCTTCGCATTTTTGTGGTCTACCAGAGCGCTCACTGTCTTTCACATTGAAATCACCACTTTTAAATTGTCGAAACCATGTCTCACATGTTCTAATCGATGGAGCGTGTTCACCATATGTTTCTACCAGCAAACGATGACTTTCAACAGCCTTTTTCTTTTGATTAAATAAAAAGAGCAATGCGTGCCGCAAATGTTCTTTTTCAGGCACAAAACTCGACATGATCACTGAACGATAAAACAAAGACGCTAGTTTTTGGCGGACTCAACTTGTGTGTGTTTGTAGTTTTAAATGTCAGACGAACAAAATGATGTATGTGTCAAATTAATACGCTGCGTACTTTTCGCTGGCGACATCTCTTAGTTAAACCGGAAAAAACTTATGCATACACCTGGTATATAAAAATGATATACTTGAACGTGAAACATATAAAAATAAAAGAGAAAATATGCTATCTCTCTCGTTCTTTCGTTCTCTATCCGATTTGTTCTCGTTATATATATTATAAAAAAAAAATGTTAAGTATAAAAGTGTCAAGATATTTGCTTTTCGAATATAAAAATATGATTAATATTACAAAATGTCTGATACTTACCTTACCTTCTTAAATTACCTTCTTACAAAAAGATAAAAAAAGGGTGTCAAGTATAGTAAGATCCTATTTAAATCTAAGGGTTATATCATAATCTTATTAAATTTAAATAGTATCTAACATTCAACCTTAATATGTATATCATTTATATAAAAGATTTGATATAAAAAAATGTGGCGCCAAGTTATAGTCTTATTACCTCAAAAGTTAAATGTACAATTGCTTTTAAAAAATGTAAATCAATCAATGATTCGTATCTTTGTATTCTCATTAAAATCTTCTTATTCTAAAACTCAAGTGATAGTAGCTTCAATTCTTTTTCAAAATTATGATAATTATGTTTAACCTAATTTAACTCAAATGATATGTATCTAACATAAGTGATAGTAGCTTTCATTTTATGTTTATTCTATATTCTGTATTCTATTTCATTCTCAATATATGTATACATAATATTCCGGCATATCCATCTGTAAAGAATTTTTAAATACATGTATATTTGAATCGAATGAAAAATTTAATTATTATACAAAGGATTAAAGAGGTAATTGTACAAAATGAAAAAAATTTAATTTATAATAAATAAAAAAATTTTTATGTAAAAAAATTTGGCACTGCCTTGATTGAAATAATAACAAAGTAAAAATGAAAAATTTTTATTTAAAGAAGTAATGACAAGGTTTAAGGAACATTGCGACAGCAATAAAAATGACCATTATGTGTATATTGTTCAAGCAATATAAGATTAATATAAGATTGATATAAAATTAAGTTTATTTGTTATAAAGTAATATGACGGCATATATTATGTGCAAGAAACTATTTTTATTACTTTAATATTATTATTATATATATATTACTTTTAATTATTTACTTTTAATTGTTTTATTTTTTTTTATCCAGCGCCAAGTTTTTTACATAAAAATTTTTTTATTTAAATTAAATTTTTTTTATTTTGCAATTGTACATTTAGCTTTTGAGGTAATAAGACTAACTTGGCACCACATAGTGACGCGAGACTCGGCGTGATAGGAAGCGTGAGCGGCGGCTGCTATCCTTCTCTTCGCCGAGCGCGTCCTACCTATCACTGAGCGCTGGGCGGCCAATGTCGACACGCTGGGCTGACCTATGGGTCAGGCGAGCGAACGCTTTCTCCTCGTGCGTTCTTATTTGTACAATTTTAATATTTAATAACACGAAAATTGTGAATATGGCAAAATGATATAAGATGTTTTGATTTATCTCGCTCCTTTCTACCTTTTCACGAGCGAATATGCGAGTGCCTTGGGACACCCTATAAGTATAAAGAAAAACGTACAAAAGATTTAATGTAAGTAATTAACGCCAATTTATAATTGTCAATAGAATGTAACTCTTATTATTGTTCTTGTATCACATAATTGTGTGTGTGTGTGTGTGTGTGTGTGTGTGTGTGCGCGTGCGCGCGCGTGTGCATGTGTGTGTGCGTGTGTTACATTATTAATTAATAAATTTGATAAACTTCCGAAAACGACATATTTCCGATTTCAATAAAACTTTGTGAAAACTTTCCTTTTGAATCAAAATGAAAACCCCTAAAAGGATTTTTGGCAACTAGCACGGGAAATTCACTTTTTATGGTGAAATAGTAAAAATGTTAAATAAAACTTTACAATAATGAAGATAAGTGCTATGCTCTTGATCTTGACATATGTTATCAAGATCATGATGCTGAATAATCCTAAAAAAATCTTAGTCATCACTCATTTAATAAAAAGTTATTAATAAAAAATTTTGAAACATATAATTATACGAATATTAATGAACTAGTACTAATTTGTTAATGCATGTGTAGATATGTGATATGATAGATATGTGAACGGGGATTTCGCCCCTCCCTATATACCCTTATCCCAAAAAAATCTGCCCCAAAAAATTCAACCAGTTTATTTTAGCTTGTACTAAACATATAAATTTAAATTAAACTTTGCATTTTGATGTTGGTTGGGTAATGAATTAACTTTGTAATTAACGCCAATTGTTTTCTATATTTTGACTCTCGATAGAAAAGGAAGGAAAGGATATCTGTGAAGGTTGCAATGCAACGCTTTAACTCGTTTTCGATTTTTATATTTTATTTTAATAAATTGAAAATATAAACAAATGATTAATTAGGAATCTATGTTAAATGAGTGTGTGTACTGAGTGTAAGTTTTGCTTTTTATGAACTGTCTAATGGTGAGATCCTCAATCTATGGTTGACATGCCTGATGAGATGCTGTCATTGTACATGCTGTCGCCCGGGTTACACCTCTGTAGGCGCTTTGACTAGTTGCCGAACATGATATTTTTATTGCGAGATTTTTCAGTCGGAACGCGCCTTTACAGACGCGGACTTTGCAGCCGAGATGCGATGTTCCGACCTCGAGACTTTTCAGTCAAAATGTGCCTTTACAGACGCGGACTTTGCAGCCGAAATTAAGGATTAAACTAAAAATTAACTTTTATTTAATTATGGCCGACCTGGATGATGAGCACTAAAAAATATAATGAACCTTAGGTTCGTAGTAGTTTCTTTCGTTCTATTCGTCGGAGTCGAGCATCCAAGCCTCTACGTTGTTTGCGCGTTGTTTTGGGACTGATCTGCGTCCCTTTATCATAGTGGAAAACGCAAAAGTCCTGTACAGGTTTCTGCACTGGAGAAATTCCCGAGACAGAAATTAGATGCCATCGTTGATTTCGCTCCTATAACGATCTTTTGATGTGAAGGTCCTTCCCCGGTTCTGGGGATTTCTGAAGATCGTGTAGGCGGAATTGATCTTTCTAATCTGAATTTCGCGCTCTGTTTCCCTGAAGCCGGCCTTTACTATTTGCGCTAAAAGTAGTGAAAGTCGAGGAGGATGACGAGGAGGAGCTCGAGGAAGATGAGGAAGACAATGAAGAAGATGAAGCGGATGACCGAGACGATCGTTTACGCTTTCCCGGTAGGCGGGGGCGGCAAGGTCGTCGGACGGTCGGGTCCGCGTCGCTCAGATGGGCTGACGTGTTGGTGTCTTTTTGGAACTGTCTATTCCCTAAATTATCGGCTTTGTAAGCCGTTTTAATTTGTTTTGACCTGAAAAGGTCAATTTGATATAAAAAAACTTTTTAGAGAAGCGGTCTCTCATGCTGTTTCTCTTAGAGACTGTGTGCCGTTGGCCGGAGTGTTTTCACGCTTTGGCCGAGACAGTAACCAAATGCGAACTGAGCATCGCGTGTCTCCCTTTATATATCGTGAATGATCAATTTTCAAATGCGCGAAAGTATTTGTCTTTAAACGCTGCCTAATGGCAGGTGGCTAGACCATGGCAAAAATGGGCCGGCGCGCGACGTAGGAAACCGCGGGTGCATCGTCAGCGGCGTATGACGCGTGGGATATATGCGCATATTGAATGCAATGACGCCGCCACAGCATAAAATATTATACATCTATGTAGAATCTCGTTTCATTGGAAAGTGTATACGTGGAAATAGTATGTTCCGCCCCCCTCCACCTAAAAAATCTAACCTAATCCCAACTCTTATCACAGCGATAATTAAATGTCATTATAAAAAATAATTTATTAATACACGTGTAGATAGTAGATATATGAGCAGGGAAAGAGCTCCGTCCCTCCCTCTACACCCTCTCCCCGTTAAAATCTGTCCCAATCATAATTTTAATTTTTTTTTCAAATCAGAAATAAATTTAATTTAAATTAAGTTTCTTTTAACATGAAAGTGTTCTATTTTTTATTAAAAATGATAATTATAAAATGATGAATATAAAAATAAGAATTCGGGACTCTATAATTTTAATTTTAATTTAATGTTATCATAGTCAGTTAAATAATATTCTCAAAACTCGTTAAACATAAATTATAAAACACAAAGTCAAATGTCTCTTGCTAAACATGAATTATAAAAACCAAAGTCAAATGTCTCTTTTACATTGGTAAATCAACTATGTACTAAGAATATAAACACATTGAAATACATATAAATATATTGAAGAGAAAAATGACTTATCCATTTATTAAACCGAACCTTCGTAACTCTTCAGACAGAAAGTATTATATCTTCATTTTCTCGCAAGACTTATTTTCGTAACTACATATGTTATAAAATTTATTCTTAATTAAAGTTTATTAAAATCTCATTATACATTTTTGTAGTGTCACTAAAAGTGAAGCAAAATATGCAATTTGTACATGTTAGCAAATATTTTGAAAGATTCTTCAAGCACTTTACAATGGTTGCGTGACATTCAATTAATATCAACACAAGATAGTGCACAAAGCATAAATGTTACATGACTCTGATCGAATCGAGAAACATCTGTGGTATTTTTCTATGTCAAAAAAGGCAAATACAATCATAGTAATACAGTTGCAGAAAATATTTGGTTTCATAGATTTTATATGTATGGACTGATAATACAGATATGATTATGTCCGCGGGAAGTTGAAGAAAGAAATATCTCTCTTTTTCTATAAATATCCGGAAATATTTTTGCGCATGCTTGACTATACTATTAGGTGTACAAAAAAGTTCTGAGCTTTAGATTTCATACAACCGAAATAACAATTTAAATTTTATATATCTTCCCGCCCTTTTACGGTTTTAAAGCGTTGACATTTGGCCTTCTAAATGCCATACGGTTTGGCGTTTGATGCACATAACTTCAAAAATCAGTAGTGTTCACGATAGTAATAACAAAAGAGCATATTCAATTTTCCATCCATTTCGCATTTCATCTGAAGAAAAATGCTGCTGAAGCTATTGCAATGATTTGTGCTGCATATGGAGAGAACGTTGTAAGTCATACTACATGAAAAAGATGGTATCAAAAATTTCGCCAAGGAGATTTCAGTCTTGAAGATGAACCGCTGGACGTCCTCAAAAGATTGAAACGGACGAATTGCAAGCACTGCTGGATATAAACTCTGCGCAAACTGAAAAGGAGCTTACAGAACAGCTTGGCGTTACGCAGCAAACCATTTCCATACGTTTACATACGATGGGAAAGGTTCAGAAGGAAGGCAGATGGGTTCCGCATGAATTGTCCGAAGACAACAAAAATCGTCGGCGTGACACTGCACTCACTTTACTTTCAAAATTCCGGAAAAAAGATTTTCTGCACAAAATCATTACAGGCGATGAAAAGTGGATTTTTTATGATAACCCTAAACGTAGAAAATCATGGGTTGACCCTGGTCAATCTTCGACATCGATGCCAAAGCCCAATATCCACGCCAAGAAGGTTTTGCTCTGTATCTGGTGGGATTGGAAAGGTGTATTGTATTACGAGTTGTTACAACCGGGTGAAACAATCACGGCAGACTGCTACCAACAACAATTGATCAATTTGAGCGATGCATTAGAAGAAAAGAGGCCATTTACTGGCCAAGGACGTCGTAAAGTGATCTTGCTTCATGACAATGCTCGACCACATGTTGCGAAAGCGACTCAGGACCATATCTTTGCATTAGGCTGGGAACTTCTCCCGCACGCGGCGTATAGCCCAGACATGGCGCCTTCCGATTAATACCTATTCCGGTCGCTGTAGCATCATTTGGCTGATACACATTTCGTGAGATTTGAAGAGATACGAAAATGCATTGATGATTTTATCGCTTCGAAGCCGGTGAGCTTCTATCGTCAAGGAATTCGCAAGCTACCCGAAAGATGGCAAAAGGTTGTTGATGCAAACGAGGAATATTTCGCTGATTAATATTTTTTTGTTTGTTTTTGAATAAAGATTAAATTTTACAAAAAAAAAACTCAGAACTTTTTTGTACACCTAATATATACTATATATTAATGCATTCTTACTGGTGTATACTTGTATGCAAGTTAAAGGAAAATTTGAAATTATTTGTACGTTAATCGTATTTGCGGAATATCACATCATATTTCTTGTAACAGAGCATCCGAAAGATGCTCTGTTACTAACGCGCGCAAATGCGGCCCGCGCCATCCGAAGCCGCCCGAATACTCCCGACCGCGACCGACCGACACACGCGCGCCGACGAGCTGTCACGCAGCAACAACGTGACAGCTATTGTTATATTAACAAATTAAACGGTGACACGTGGCGCGGATAGGGATATAAATACCCGACGAATTTTTACCAGAGACGAGTCCTATCCGCTCCTCCGACCTGTCCAACACCGACAATTGTTCCGACCAGAACAGCAAGAGAAGATTCTCTCAGCGAATACCGAGCGTTCTCCGTATTCCTGTTCTATCCTTTCTCGAGCATTCGGAGTGTTCTCCGCTTTCTCGCTCTCGCAACGGATACCGAGCGTTCTCGATATTCTTACACCTCCCGGGGGAAAATCCGAGGGTTCTCAGATCTTCCTCCTCCCGACAATACCGAGAGTTCTCTGTATTGTCACTCCATCTCATCTCGAAAGTCGGAGCGTTCTCGGACTTTCCCGCGACGCCCGCCCCACGTGTCACGGCTAGCGTCAACGGTTGCCTAGCAACGCACACGCGCGGGCCCGGTTGCCTGGCAACACACGTCTACCGCTACGAACCCGGCATCCGGCGAGCGAAAATCCGAGCGCACGTCCCCGCGTCCGTGCCTAGCGACAGAAAATCCGAGCGCGCAGGGACGTACCGTTACATTCTAAAAAGAAATAATGGTTCGAATATTAGGTTCGCGTTGCTTAGAATTTTCAATATTTAAAGCAGAATATATTTATGGCGATGGAAAAAAAAAGAACAAGAAAATAAGTTATTAAATGAAATAAGTATAAACAACACGAACCGCCTATTTACCAGGTGTATGCATAAGTTTTTTTCGGTTTAACTAAGAGATGTCGCCAGCGAAAAGTACGCAGCGTATTAATTTGACACATACATCATTTTGTTTGTCTGACATTTAAAACTACAAACACACACAAGTTGAGTCCGCCAAAAACTAGCGTCTTTGTTTTATCGTTCAGTGATCATGTCGAGTTTTGTGCCTGAAAAAGAACATTTGCGGCACGCATTGCTTTTTTTATTTAATCAAAAGAAAAAGGCTGTTGAAAGTCATCGTTTGCTGGTAGAAACATATGGTGAACACGCTCCATCGATTAGAACATGTGAGACATAGTTTCGACAATTTAAAAGTGATGATTTCAATGTGAAAAACAGTGAGCGCTCTGGTAGACCACAAAAATGCGAAGACGAGCAATTGCAGGAGTTATTGGATGATGACCCAACTCAAATTCAACAGCAATTAGCAGAAGCATTACATGTATCACAAGAAACAATCAGCAGACGTTTACAAGCAATGAGAAAGATCAATAAACTCGGTAAATGGGTCCCATACGATTTGAATGAACGTCAAATGGAAAATCGCAAAGTCACTTGTGAAATGCTGCTTCAACGCCACGAAAGGAAATCATTTTTGTATCGAATTGTGACGGGTGACGAAAAATGGATTTATTTTGAAAACCCGAAGCGGAAAAAATCGTGGCTTTCACCTAGCGAAGCCATCAACACCAAGGCCAAATCGCTTCGGCAAGAAGACCATGCTCTGTGTCTGGTGGGACCAGAGCGGTATTGTGTATTATGAACTCTTGAAGCCCGGCGAAACCGTTAATACACAACGCTATCGCCAACAAATGATTAATTTAAACCACGCATTAATCGAAAGACGACCGGAATGGGCCAGAAGACATGGCAAAGTGATTTTGTTACACGACAATGCGCCGTCTCACACAGCAAAACCAGTGAAAGACATCTTGAAATCGCTTGGATGGGACATCCTTCCGCACCCGCCGTACTCCCCAGACCTAGCGCCATCTGACTATCACCTCTTCGCATCAATGGGGCACGCGCTCGCAGAGCAGCACTTCAGCAATTTCGAGGAAGTTGGAAAATGGCTCAACTAATGGTTTGCCGCAAAAGACAAGCAGTTTTTCTGGCATGGTATTCATAAATTACCTGAAAGATGGGCGAAATGTGTAGAAGCCGATGGCCAATATTTTGAATAAAAAAAAAATCAATTTCCCTTGAAAATTATCTGTTTGTGTCTTTTTTTACTAAAAAACCGGAAAAAACTTATGCATACACCTGATATACAAAACCATTTATTATTAGTCGCAAAACATTTATTGTTAACATATTATTGTTCAAAATAATTATTAAATTATTAAATAATTATTAAATAAATATCATATTTTTTCAAGAACTCGCAATTTTTAAAAGGAAAGGATTATTCTTCTATAATTTTATTATTTAAAAAACGAGTGTATTATGTATATAAAATAAAACAAAATTGGAAACGACATTAAAATCAAAATTCAAGTATGCGGCAAATATGCCATGCATGATTCATTAAATACTGTAATTTTTATTATTTTACAGAATTACCGTATGGTGTGTGAGTGTATTTGTGAGGACCAAAGGAGAGTCACAGAGAGAGTGTGAGAGAGAGAGAGAGAGAGAGAGAGAGAGAGAGAGAGTGCAGAGAATGTTTGTGCGAAAGGAGAATGTGATTGTGTGTTGCTTGTTATGCTACGAGTGTGTGTAGGTTGATCCGTAGTTGGCTGATGAAGGCAGTGGTTGCCGATGTCTCCTTTTAGAGGTTGTGTGTCCTGTCTTCGACCAGCTATGTGGAAGACCAGCGATGCAAATGTTAAATGATCAAGCAAAGCAGAGAATGAGTAGCAAGTATATCGCAATATCTCACAAGGCTCGCAATAGCGGTAGCACAAGCTTATCTTAGATGAGAGATGTAGGGATAGGAAGGTTGTATACATACTCAATAACCTTTAACTCCGTAATTAAAAACACAAGTCATGCTATATATGATCTAAAATATACAAGTGTTAATGTGTTCCGCGCGAGAATTTTGTGGAAGCGTCGTAATCGTTTCGTTCTGCGCGCAGGCGTGGAAACTCCTGTAGTCTCTCCCAGCGTTTTTTTTTGGCGCCGGCTCCTCCTCGTCGTGAGCGAGCTGGATAAACGCTCGATTGGGTGCTGACAGTTGGAAGATCCTCAGTTTGTGACGCGGCCTCAGAGAAGAAGCGGCAGGTGTCGCGCCGCGGTGGCCGAGTGTGGATCGGACCTAATTCTATGGTGAATAGACACTAAGGTCTTTCCTCGAGAGAATCAAACTTCAAGGAGCGGCCGGGAGTGGGTGGCCGCTCTAATACTGCTAGCTCCCTGTGCAGAGGATTTGATCTCGACAAGCTACACTCAAGAGAGGAGGCCAAACCGAACAGTTCTAGGAATCGCTCCTTAAGTTGACGAGAAGTGCGGCGAGCGCGCCGTCGGATTGGTGCCCGGGTCCTCCGATGCGGGAGGAGACACGCGGTCTGGCGGCGGCATGTGGCGACGGCGGTCGCTCGGGCGACGAAGAAGCCCTGTTGCGGCTGCACCTTACAGCTGAGGCCGAAGGTAAACTGAGATCGGCATGATGCGATAATAGTGACTCCTCCCGGTACGAACAATGATGCTGCGATGACGGCCGCGCGGAGATCGTGGCCCGGAGAAGGTCGCCCGGAGACGGGCGGATTATGCGGCATTCACGGTCGCCTGAGCAGAGCTGCCAGAAATGGCATCCTGCATCACGGCAGCATCGGTGATGGGATGGTAGTGAGGAGAGCGCAAAACACGCACAGAAAATACGAGCCACATCCATGTGCGCTCGGCGTTTCGACTACCTTCGGACGATAGAAGAGAATAGGAATACTATCCTACTCTTTCACGCTTGAAGCGCTGTGTGAGGAGAATAGACATACTATTGTACTATCTCGCTCGCAGCGCATTGAGCGCGAGGAGAATAGAGATACTACCGTACTTTCTCGCGCTCGACGCGCTGCGAGAAGAGGATAGAGATGCTATTATACTCTCTCGTGCTCAACGCGTTGCGAGAAGAAGATATTACCGTTCTCTTTCCCTCGACGCGTCGTACGATTTCGAGCGTTTCCAATGTTTCTCGGTTATCGCTCGCTATTCTTGCATACATAGAGCATATCTATTGGGAAAAAAATAAGCAATTTTAATATGAATGAATTGCAGAATTGATAATATGAGCAGAATTAATAAAACAAAAATGAATTTATTTTAATAAATATTATATGTGATATCATATAATAGTTTCTTAATTATGTCACTCTTCTCCTCAATGATTATTCTATCCAGTTTGATTTTTCATTTATGGTCTACATTACAAATGTTTATTATATGTTATGCTTTAAGAACAATAGATACGCTTTCATGTCTATGTTTTGCATTATAGACAATAGATACTCTCCCGGCTCACTTTTTTTGCTTACAGACATGTCAATTAAAAAATATTTAATAGTATTCCAAGAAAAAAGAATTCTTTCAACACATGAGTGACAAGAAAGCCAGCACGTAATCTTAAATCTGATAATCTTAAAATTTTATGACTCGATTCCTGAAAACATTCGGAAAACTCGCGAAAATTTGAAAATCGCTTTGGACTGCTATTGATACAACTAGGAATTTTTTTTTTAATTTCTCACAAAATTCCTCACAGGTATTTTAGAACATGTACAGCCAATGCAACAGAATGACATGAATATGGAAGCATCAATAAATTTTTAGACATTTCTTCAAGTTTTTTTTTAAATGATAAATGTTTCCCTGTCATTACAGACACATTGTCGCATGACAAGGCAATAATATTTGAAAATGAAATTTGCAGTTTCCACATTTCCATTTTAAAGGCATTAAACAACTTTTTCGAACTACAATCTTTTGCATCGACATCAATTAATTTGATTAACGAATGAACATCTAAAGTTTCAGAATTGACATATCGAACGAAAAATGTCATCCATTTTTCATTCGAGATATCTGATCATCAATAAAGACTAAAAATTTCGTGTTTTTAATATTTTCTACTACACGATCAGTCTCCACAGAGCACAAAACATTCGAAATTATTTTCGAATATATTTTATGCGACCTATCTTCATATTTTTTAATACCTTAGGATCTTTTCCTATATTCTGAAAAAAAATTAAAAGAATTATTTGTGCAGTGTCAAGGGAAATATTTTTGTCAGCAATCAATGCAGCATATTGAATCTCTGCAGACTTTTTCAAATCATCAAATGTCAAAAATGTTTCATCTTCATTAACATCACATATATTAACAATACCTTCTATATTACATTTATGTGTATGCATTGCTAAATTTGCATGTCAATAAATAGCCGATAAACAAGCAACAATATATTTTTTACAAATGTAGCAAAAAACTAAGTTTACATCATGTGGCGCTTCACGCAACTATGATTAAGTTCTGCAATATCAAGCCATTATAATCTTACTTGCCGTTTAATCTCTTTTTCTGATATATTTAGACTCGAACTTACATCGACGTTATTACATGATGATGTACTTTCTTTACAATTATTTTTGTGACACGCAGATTCTGCATGCCTTAAAAGATTCGTACTACACGAAAAATTTTTATTGCACACAATGCAATAAAAAAGACTGTCATCGGACGGTACTTTACGTATCCAAGACTTAAAACGATTATCAATAGGCCAATTATCTAAAAAGCTCCGTTTACTTTTTTTATTTACTTTATTACAGGTTTCCATACTAAAGATTTAATAAAGAAAAAAAATTAGAAAATAATAGAACAATATATGTAACAATATTATATATATATATATATATATAAATTTTGTAATATATAGAAATTATATATATATATATATACGAGGATAGTCTGAAAAGTTTTGAGCCTTAACATGAAGATGACGTTACTCGTCAAAACCATTCTAGTACTACATTATATACAATAGTATATGCTTTGAAAGACTTTTGTGAAAATTTCAGCCATTTTGGACGCTCAGTTGTTGTTTGACAATCGTTTGTGTCAGTCGATGTCAGTGTTTTTGTAAAATGCAAAAATGGAAAAAATTGAATATTGTGATTAAATTCTTACATTTGAAAGACAATATGCCTGTGCAAATTAAAATCGAGTTGGACGCTGTTGACTCTGCCCCATCATTTGTCACTATAAGAAGATGGGCAGCTGAATTTAAACGTGGTCGTACCAGCTTGGCTGATGATGAGTGTTTGGGACGGCCAAAAATTACGACCACCGCTGATAACATCGAAAATGTTCACCAAATACTGGACGATCATCAAATCAAGATTAGAGAGATAGCAGAGGCTATGGGCATATCGAAAGAACGCGTTTGTCATATATTGACTGAAGAATTGGATATTCGCAAGCTATCCGCGCGTTGGGTGCCGCGCTTGCTCACTTTGGACCAAAAACAAATTCGAATGAACATTTCCAAAGCCCTGTTGCAGCGATTCAAGCGAAACGAAGATTTTTTGCGTCGATTCATAACTGTAGATGAAACTTGGATCCACACTCCAGAGACAAAAGAACAGTCAAAACAGAGACAAAAGAACAGTCAAAACAGTGGACTGCAAAGAGTAAACCTGCTCCAAAAAAGATGAAGATGGTTCCATCAGCTGGGAAGATAATGGCGACTGTTTTTTGGGATAGTCACGGAATTGTGTGTATCGACTATCTTGAAAAAGGTAAAACAATAACGGGAGCATATTACGCATCATTACTTGATAAGCTGAAGACAGAAATTGCAAAAAAACGGCCGCATTTGAAGAAGAAGAAAGTGCTGTTTCATCAAGACAACGCACCTGCTCACACTTCGGCGGTCGCCATGGCCAAAATTCACGAACTGCACTTCGAATTCGTTGACCACCCAACGTATTCACTAGATCTGGCTCCCAGCGACTTTTTCCTGTTTGCTAAGCTTAAAGTTTCGCTTGGAGGACAGAGATTTTCATCGAACGAGGAGGTCATCGCATACGTAAACGCCTATTTTGCGAGCAAGACGTCAACTACTATTTGGAGGGGTTAAAGAGGTTAGAGTATCGATGGGAAAAGTATATCGACTTAAAAGGAGATTATGTTGAAAAATAAAACTATATTTAACCGAAAAAATACTTGTTTCTATGTTAGGCTCAAAACTTTTCAGACTACCCTCGTATATATATATATATATATATATATATATATATATATATATATATATATATATAAA
Organism: Pogonomyrmex californicus; assembly: GCA_024349325.1. Taxonomy (NCBI): domain Eukaryota; kingdom Metazoa; phylum Arthropoda; class Insecta; order Hymenoptera; family Formicidae; genus Pogonomyrmex; species Pogonomyrmex californicus. Next base: position 9,671,493 of record JAECZD010000010.1, read on the forward strand.
TTTTGTAATGTTTAAATTAGTCAATTATTTACTGTACATTGACTTACATGTGACAATCACACAATAATTGTGTACAAATAATGGTTAATTATTAAGCTTCTATAAGAGCAAGATTTTATAAGAGCATCTTATAGTAATAAGATTGATAACCTTTCATAAGGAATCACAGTGAATACGGCAGATTGTCAAAGTTTCGTGAAAAGATTGCAATCATCAAATGTTTATAAACGACGAATAAAAACGGTTTCGAAAATTCTCTGCCTTATAAGAAAAGATGTAACTCGGCTTTTTTCCGGAATGCTATTTGACTAACTCGATACACAATGTATTAAAATAAATAATATTATATGAAAATAAGTTAAGAAATAGAATAAGTTACTTAAAACTCCTGATACGATGAAATAAATTAAATAATAAAATCTGACAAATAATCGGCACGTAACATTGATACATGTATGAATTTACGATAAAAACTTAAATCTAGCGCGCGAAAAAGAATAACTATGTTGGTAACTGTTTTGGCGTTTTTTCTTTATTTATATTAAAATTTATAAATTTCTTTATTATATTAAAATTCTTTGCTGTGAGGAATAGAAGAATTAATAAAGTTTGAACGTATTTTTGTCAAAATAATGTTAACCTTTATGAAAATAATAATAATATTCATTTTCTACTGATTATACGTTAAATTTATGAATGTATAATCAGAGAATAGAAATATTAATAAGTTCGTGATAAATAAAAATAACATATAATAAACATTTGCAATGTAGACGATAAATGACAAATCAAACTGGATAGAATAATAATTGAGGAGAAGAGTGACATAATTAAGAAATTATTATATGATATCATGTATAACATATAATATTTATTAAAATAAATTCATTTTCGTTTTATTAATTCTGCTCATATTATCATTAATTCTGCAATTCATCCATATATTAATACCGCTTATTTTTTTCCCAATGGATATGCTATATGTAGACAAGAATAGCGAGCGGTAACCGAGAACCATTGGAAACGCTTGAAATCGTACGGCGCGTCGAGCACGAGAGAGTATGATAGATAATATCTCTATTCTCCTCGCGCAGCGTTTCGAGCGCGAGAGAATACGATAGTATCTCTATTCTCCTCGCGCACGATGCGCTGCGAGCGTGAGAGAGTAGGATAGTATTCCTATTCTCTTCTATCGTCCGAAGGTAGTTGAAATGCCAAGCGCACATAGATGTGGTTCGTGTTCTGTGTGCGTTTTTTCGCGCTCTCCCTACTACCGCTCCATCACTGATACTGCCGTAATGCAGGATGCCAATTCTGGCAGCTCTGCGCCTGAGAGATACGCCCGGAAACAGACGGATTGCGCGGCGTTTACGGCCGCGGAAGGAGAGTCGCCCGGAGATAGACAGATTGCGCGGTGTTCATGGCCGCGGAGGGAGAATCGCCCGGAGACGGGCGGATTGGGTGGCGTTCACGGCCGCAGAGAGTACGATTGGAGTCCATATCTATAAGGTCTATGTTTGGTTGGAAAGATGTCACACTTCTCTTGCAACTTGTATTATATTGGGTTGTCGGAAAAGTCATGACGTATTTTTTCTATATTTTTCAAAGGTCATTTATTTATATAAAGAACAAAGATCAATCAATGATATATTGCCCGTTTTGTTCGATAACCTTTTGCCATCTTTCAGTGAGTTTCATAATTCCTCGTTCATAGGACCTATCTTTATCAGCGAAAAACTGAACAAGGTGCTGATTTACAGCCTCATTTGAATTAAACGTTATACATGCAAGGAATTTTGAAGAGAGCGAAACAAGTGGCAGTCTGACGGCGCAAGGTCAGGCGAGTATAGTGTGGCACATCCCATCCAAGCTCCAATAATTTTTGATGGGTGGTCAAACTTGTGTGTGGTCTCGCGTTGTCGTGATGGAAACAACTTCTTTACGATTAATGAGCTCTGAACATTTCTGGATAATGGATTCGTTCAAACTGTTCAATTGTCGACAGTACATATTCGAATTGATTGTTTGGTTCCTTGGTAGGAGCTCGAAAAACACACAGAGTATAACCTTCCTCTGATATTTGCTTTTGATGTCGTTTGAGGCGAATCATCACGTTAGGATCAAGACCATTTGCGCACCACATTGTTGTAAACAATCAACTTCTCATCACCAGATATCGCTTCAAAAAAGAATCGTTTTCCTCACGTTTAATGAGCATATCGCAGATGTTTATACGCGCCATCAAATGAACTTCTTTGAGTTCATAAGGAATCCAAATATCGAGCTTGCTTACGTATTCCAGCTTCTTCAGATGGTCGTGAACGCTTGAATGATGTTTAATGTTTCTGCAATCTCTCGTGTAACGTGGGTTTGACTCGATCAATGCCTTTATTTTGTCGTCATCAACCTCCGTGGGACCTCCCTGACTGAGGAGCATCGTTGAGATCAAAATCACCAGCACGAAATTTCGTGAACCATCGTTGGCACTGATGTTCTTGTAGAGCATTGTAAACTACATTGTAAACTCACCGTAAACTTTACGCAACTTTTCACAAACTTGACTCGCGTTCTTCTCTTTATGGAAGTAAAACAATAATATATGGCAAAAATGCACAGTTTTCTATCTTCAACTTGTTATAAATCTCCAAAATTCAACCAAATTGCTCAATTTGTTGACATATCAATAACATAGAATGACTCTAATACTTCTAAAAATGAACTAGCGCCATCTGTTATAAAAATGCGTCATGACTTTTCCGACAACCCAATAATTACATATTGCTTTTCCGTGAATATGCCATTAGAACAAATGATTCGTGAAAGCAGCATCGATATATTATCGATATATAAACATCTCCTGAAACTGTTGCAGATCAAATATCTTACTGCAGAGAAGTTTGCATGTTTGCATTAGATACAGAATTCGAACATGAAAAATTAATTAACAGGTCAAACGAAATAATAGAGATCGACGAGTATAAAATAGGTCATCGCAAATATAAGAGATGACATATCGCAGAAGATTCCTGGATTCTCGGAATGATTCATCGGATATCCAATCAATTATCGTCTAGAAATTTGTCCAGAAAACAAAAGAGACAAAAATACTTTAATTATTACATTAATAAAAAAACATGTAGCTGAAATACATATAAATTCTTGGAAAGGCTACATTAATCTCAATAATCACGGATACATTCAGTGAAGTAATCATGATAACACAGTGAATCATTCTAAAGAATTTGTTAATTCTAAAACTGACGCACCTAAACTGACACCCAAAATATCGAATCATCTTGGTGCTGGATGCGCCGCCAATTATTGTGGTGGTATGCATTCAGCTCAATTAGACGATCATATGTGCGAATTTATGTCGCGTACGCAAATTAAATATAGATCCAGTCGATCAAATGTTAAAAGATATTAAAACATTTTACGCAGGCAATTAATTAATATTATTAAGTTCAAAATAAACAAAATAAATAATAATTAAGTAATAATTAAATAAGTTTAACAATTAATTAAATAAATATTATATTACATTTATTAGAGATCTATGAATATTATTTAAACCCTTCCTCGCCCACATGTCTACTATCTACACATGCATTGCAAAAAATTAGTATCGTTATATACGCGATTACAATTATTAAATATTTTATTCTTTATAATCTTTATAGTTTTTTTAGCGTAATATTTATAGCTCTTTTAATAGCAAAAAATTAAATAACTAACTTCGCGAATGTAGCTTAACATTTTTCCCTCTAAAGTACAAGAATAGAGTAAATATTATTATTTTAAACGACAGTTGTAGTTAATACTCGAATAACATTAATATTCGATTTTCACGATTATATGTAATTTCAAGAATAAAAATTTTAACAATTATCACTTTTTTACACTTTTCATATTAAACACGGTACGACCAAGAATTCTCGATAGTTCTAGCAAAATTTCATACTCATGTTTTACAAAGAGTCCCGTGGTTGCATATTTTTTAATAACTTTTTAATCTTTGAATCTTGCGTGATTTCATGAAAGAAATGTAGTTAGATTTTGCAAATAATTTTTATAGAAAGCAATTTCGTGTCTTCTTTGCACCAAGTTCATCTCATTCTCTGTATAAAAGTATTGAAGTACAGTTACCAGAAAAACATGAGATATTTTATATTTCATTTTAAAATTGTGCGACACTAAAGTTTACTTTTCCATAAATTTTTTTATAACCATATTTTATAACTATGAATACTCGATTGCTTTTATGTGTAAAATAATTAGAAGATAAATGTAGAGCGAAAAATTTTGTTAAAACTGCGGTAAATAATCAGCGCATACTATTCTTCCGAGTATCGTGTTTAATATGAAGAGTGTAAAAAAGTGGCAATTGTTAAAATTTTTTTCTTGAAATTACATATAATGATAAAAATCGAAAATTAATGTTATTCAAGTATTAACTATAACTGTCGTTTAAAGTGATAATATTTATTCTATTCTTGTACTTTAGAGACAAAGATGTTAGGCTACATTCGCGAAGTTAGTACATTATTTAATTTAATTTTTTAATTTAATTTAATTTTTGCTATTAAAAAAGCTATAAAATATCGCGCTTCTGCGGCAGTCACTCGCTCAACACACATTCACGCGACACGCGTAAATAAATAGAGGCCATTTATAAAGAACGAATTTTAATAAGCTCAATAATACGCTCAACTATTTACACAGCTCGTTTTACAATTTTAAAACCACTCCAAACCGTCCCGCACGAATCTCTCTGTCGAATCTCCTCAATCAATAAATCATCTACGGTGCGTTGGCAAGGAACGATTTTCTCAACATTACTCGGGGACCAAAAAGCGGACCACCGTTCGGCCACAACAATATAAAGAATAAAATAGATAATAATTGTAATCGCGTGTATAATGTTGACGCGAGTCTCGGCGTGATAAGAAGTGTGAGCGGCGGCTCATCCTTCCCCTCGCCGCGCGCGCCCCACCCATCGCCGAGCGCTGGGTGGTCAATGTCGTCATGCTGGACTGTCCTACGGGTCAGGCGGGCGAGCGCTTTCTCCCCGCGTGCTCTTATTTGTGCAACTTTAATATTTAATAACTCGAAAATTATTGCGAATATCGCAAAATGATATAAGACATTTTCATTTGTCTCGCTCCTGGCTACCTTCTCACGAGCGGTGTTACACATGCTACTATATATATATAATATAAATTAAAATATATTCAACGATCTATATATATATATATATATATATATATATATATATATATATATATATATATACATATGTACAATTATGTGTATATATATATATATATATATGTATATATATATATATATATATACACATAATTGTACATATGTATCATATAATTTCTTTATTCTATATGGATTCCATTTTAAATTCTAAAAAAATAGTTTTAAAATCAAATTAATATAAGAAATTTCATTAGGAATATTCTAATCAATTATTAGATTACAAATGCATATAGTTTATTAAATTAAATAGATCGTTGAATATATTTTAATTTTTTTCGACATGACAGATCTAAGATGACATAACAATCATTGTGACAGTCTATATAAAATAACAAAATGAGGCGAGAAAATTTGAATGTTCTTAATAAAATATAAAAGAATCACGTGACAAAGGATCGATTAAAACCTGCATTCTTTTTAACAAGCGAAAAGGAAGAAACCACACACATACAGGACACGCATAGAGCCCATATCACGACCAATAATCACGTGCTCCGAAGAAAGTGCCTTTCCTTGTTACTAAATCAATTAAAAACGTGATGTCCATCACTAACAGAAAGATCCTATGGTGGTTACAGGCTCTATGTACGTCTACTGCCTGACAGTTACAGTGCAAACAATTAAGTATGGCAGAAGCATAATGATTTACACATATGCAGATCGCAACAGAGAATATATATACCAGGTAAAAAGGCTCGCCATCCCCTGTTGACATCCCTCGCATTTATCAACTAATATAACTGATAAATTTTAACAACCTTTTTTCTACAACTTGTCCTTCTGCACTCTGTTCTCGAGACTGAAAAACCGCATCGTCAATCGCAAAGCCATTTCTTCCATTTTTCGCCTAAAGGACAGTTCCTCAATCGCAAGACCGCTTCTTCGGCTGACAAGGAAATTGACGATCGAAAGGTCGTTATCCTTAATCATTCTACCTTCTCATCTCAATGATCTCAACTCGACGATCTAACTAGTCAACTCGACACGGCAAAAGCCATCGGTGAGAAACATCGATAGTTCCTCTTTCAATAACAGCAATTTACTCTTGTCTTCTTCCTTTTTCTCCAATTTAGCGAGCGATTCTTCAGAATCCAGACACTCAGAGACGTTTTATGCGGAGAGGCATTGAACATCGCCGCACAAATCGCGATATCAAGACATCAAAAAAATCTCCACGCGGCCTACACATATCATTATCTAACGGCCGTGAAAATTGACATTAATCAGCGACATTTCACTTATCTGGACACCGCGACGAGATCCGCACCTAGTTGCGAATATAGCTATAGCAGATGGAATTTTGCGCCAACAAAGAAAATTCATTCCGGTAAAGAAATCCAGTTGCGACGGTAGGAGCATAGCCTTCAACTAATCGAGATATATAAATTTTTATCAAAGCACTCATCGCGTGCGGTGGGTCATAAGTCGAATCAAAAAAAGTTTTCAAAGAACTACATAAGCCACTAACTGGCTCTTGTAAATAGTGTATATAGGACGTCTGATTTACAATGATATGCCGTTCGTGTGCAGGTAGAACGGATCAATATCCTCATACTCAAAAGTTAACGTCGACACATAAGATTTCTTTTAATAATGGCAGCAGAAAGAAAGTAAACAGCTTTATATGGATGTGAAAATAAGATATTTAAATAGCGATTTAAGAAAAAAAAATTTATTTAATACTTCTTGAAAAAATATCTGGAAATAAATCTGCTAAAAGGCGATATATAAATTAAAGCAAAGCTATCATGCTCGAAATTATGAGTTATAGAAATTAAAGAAGTATGGAATGAATTGATTGAATACAAATCCATGCATATATAGGGTGAAGAAAAAAAGTCGGTACCCCTAAATAATTCAGAAAATATAAGTTTTATAGAAAAAAATATCAATGAATCAATTGATGTAAAGAAAACACAAGTAAAAAAATATGCAGCACCATGTTGCAAATTACATAGATGTTTTTTTTTAAACAACTTGTGTTTTTTTTACACCAATTGATTCATCTCATTATTTTATATATAAAAGTATTAAGGTAAGATTATCGAAAACTGAATTTTTTACAAGAATACTGAATATTTTACAAGATATTATATATTTCATATCAAAATACTATAATTTTCAAGCTTCAACTCGAAAAGTATTTAATGAAGAAATATTTTTTAAAGTGTTTTGAAAAGCTCTTGACACCAGCTATTAGATTTTGAAATAAAAAATAGTTCTATTTAAAAAAAATCGATATAACTTTGACCTAACCTTGGCGATGCCACACAAGGTCAAACTGATAAGATTAGTAAATAAATCTTTTTAAGCCCTATAACTTTTATCTGAAACATTTTTTTATAAAACTCATATTTTCCGAGTTATTTAGGGGTTTTCCGACCTTTTTCCCCCATCCTATATATACAGGGTGTCCGTAGCATGTGTAACACTGCTCGTGAGAAGATAGACGGAAACGAGATAAATGAAAATGTCTTATATCATTTTGCGATATTCGCAATAATTTTCGAGTTAAAAATCGATTAAAAATTAAAGTTGCACAAATAAGAGCGCACGGAGAGAAAGCGCTCACCCCGGTCGCCCGGCGCTCGGCGGTGGGTGGAACACGCGCGACAAGGGGAAGGATGACTCACTGCTCACGCTTCTTATCAAGAGACTCGCGTCAACGTTATACACGTGATTACAATTATTAAAAATTTTATTCTTTATAATATTTATAGCTGTATTAATAGCGTAATATTTATAGCTTTTTAATAGCAAAAAATCAAATTAAATAATGTACTAACTTCGCGAATCTAGCATGACTATCTCCCATTTTAAAGTACAAGAATACAATAAATATTATCATTTTTAACAACAGTTCCAATTAGTACTATTCGAATCCCATTATTATGTGTAATTTTAAAAATAAATGTGAACTGCTTGTTTTTCACACTTTTAATTACGGTACGTTTGGAGAAAAAGTGTCGTGCTGATTATTTATCGCAATTCTAACAGAATTTTTCGTTTCTGCAATCATCCTCTAATTATTTTGCACATAAAAGCAATCAAGTATTCATTATAAGTATGATTATAAAGTATGATTATAAAGTATGATGATAAAAAAATTATAAAGTATGATGATAAAAAAATTTATGGAAAAGTAAACTTTAGTGTCGCACAACTTTAAAATGAAATATAAAATATCTCGTGTTTTTCTGGTAACTGTACTTCAATATTTTTGTACAGAAACTAATTAGATAAACCAATTGGTGCAAAGAAGACACGAAATTGCTTTTCATAAAAATTATTTGCAAAATCTAACTACATATTTCTTTCATGAAATCATACAGGATTCAGAGATTAAAAAGTTATTAAAAAATATGCGACTAGTGAAATTCTTCTTAAAACATGAGTATGAAATTCTGCTAGAATTACCGAGAACTATTGCTAGAATTGCGATAAATAATCAACATGATACTATTTTTTCGAGTGTCGTACCGTATTTAATATGAAAAGTGTAAAAAAGAGTAAAAAATTTAAATTTTTTTATTGAAATTACACATGGTGAGGATCGAATATTAATGTTATTCAAGTATTAACTACAACTGTCATTTAAAGTGATAATATTTATTCTATTCTTGTACTTTAGAGAAAAAGACGTTAGACTACATTCGCGAAGTTAGTACATTATTTAATTTGATTTTTTACTATTAAAAAGGCTATAAATATTACACTATTAATAAAGCTATAAATATTATAAAGAATAAAATATTTAATAATTGTAATCACGTGTATAATGTTGACGTGAATTTCGGCGTGATAAGAAGCGATGGCTCATCCTTCTTCTCGCCGCGCGTGCTCCACCCACCGCCGAGCGCCGGGCGACCAACGTCACGTTGCGCCGTTCTACGGGTGAACGCTTTCTCTCTGTGCGCTCTTATTTGTACAACTTTAATATTTAATAACTCGAAAATTATTGCGAATATCGCAAAATGGTATGAAATATTTTCATTTATCTCACTCCCGTCTACCTTCTCATGAGTGATGTTATACATGTTACGGGACCTCTTGTATATACATAGTAGCACAACTTGTTGTCGGCATCTTTGATGATAGCGTGTACGAAATTGAACTGCACATGTGCGAGTTAAGTAGATAACCAATCATAGATCTGTTCTTTGTTGCTGGAACGGCATTTCTGTCAGACGTCTGATATTGCCAATTTTCATTGTTTATAGACATTTAAATGTAATAAAGAGCGCTATAGAAAAATATACAAGAGAAAATATGACAGAAAATCAGCTACGTGATTATCTATTTAGCTCGCGCATATGCAGTTAAATTTCGTACACTCTCGCTGAAATCGAGAGTTGCGCTACTGTATACACTGTGATTATACGCATTCACATTTACCAGGAGTACGATGAGACATTTAGATGTGAAATCTAGAAATGACAAAACATTTCCTTATAGTGCACATCTCCAAACATTTCGTCGTGTTCCTAAGGCTATGTTTGAAGTACATCATCCGAGTATTTTAATTCTGTTACGTCGTGACGACTGCACGATTCTTCTCTTTCGGGTATCTGTTATTAGAATTTAATTAAGCGGATAAACGAGTGACGCATGTTCTGTTACTCTGTTAGACTGATCTCTTCCGGAGGTCGGTTTCTAGAATTCGGCTAAGCGGATAATCCCTATTATCTTAATCGCGGAAGTACACCGATGTTACATCTTGACGACTGCACGATTCTTCTCTTTCGGATATCAGTTATTAGAATTTAGTTAAGCAGATAAACGGATGACACGTGTTCTGTTACGATCGCGACGGCCACGCAACTGATCTCTTCCGGGAGTCGGTTACTAAGAATTTGGCTAAGCGGATAATCCCTATTATCCCAATCGCGGAAAGACAACACGTGTACAGATGTTTTTCCTCAACGAAATCATATATATATATATATAGTGCCCTTAAAGGCACGGAACACACACTCTCTGCTAAGTCCTTTTTTTACACAGTCGGAACATTCTCAGTTTATCAGTTGTCGATAATTCAGTTTGTCAATAATTCAGTCGGTGTCAGTCGAAAATAATCAATAAGTACAAGTGATCAAGTTCCTGACGACACCATTACCGCTTTCATCTTGCAGGTCTCAAGTCTCCAGAATAAAAGTAAGTTTAATTGCACATAAAAAATTCCCTAATAATAGTTTTTCGGGTCTCTTCTCCTTATACTTTCTCATTCCTCCCTTACATCCTTTCTATCCTCTCCCGTTCTCCTTACATTTCTACTCCCTTTTTTCTTTTTCTTTTTCTTTTCTCTTTCTTTCTTTGCTTGGGCCGTCAGACCTCTCGGGCTCCCTTTGCGTTGCGGAGCACTCAGCAAGTTCATGACTGCCGAATAGTTCGGCAAAAATCTGCTTCTCCTCTGTTGACTTCAGCCGTCGAACCCCTCGAGCTCCCTATGTGTTGCGGAGCACTCAGCAGGTTCATGGCTGTAATGGCCGAGTAATTCGGAAAATCTATTCTTTTCCTTTTTCTCTCCTCTCTTACAATTTTCTCTTTCCCTTTTTAATTTCTCTCCTCTATCGGATCTCTCGGTTTCCTGAAATATTTCAGAGATAGCCTTAAGGTTCGCGATTAATGACATTTCCTTCCAAATCCATTTCTTTTAGTGAAAGTTGCATCATCCACACTCTCCGACGCTCAAAGACGGAGGCGAGCCCTGAAGAGGCTCCGTTACCGTCGGAACAAGCGAGCTCGTCAATCGGGGAACTATCCTTCGCCTAGGACATCCGAGGTTTTAACACATCAAGAAACCACGAATTATTCCAGCAGGAGACCCCATTATTTACACATATCTCCTCCATCCTATTTCCCGATCAAAACTGAACCTGGATCACCCCCAGATTTCAGTGTTCTCTTCCCAGAGCGCCATGATCTCCAGATATATCCAGATTTCCGCACCCAGAAATCCTTGGACGAGTTCTGTGAACTACGGACTCCTTCCCCTCCTCCCCTAGACCTCACTAGCGAAAACCCGACCTCCTCTCAGAACAACCACACACAGTCAACAACATACAATTTAAAATAGATTAATAACAAATTAAGAATACTAAACTAATAGATTAATAGAATTATACACAGAAAAACCAAACAATACATCCGTCGATTTCTAGAACACACGAATTTCTGTATGTAACACCCTTCTTGTTTTATCTTTTTGTAAATATATCGTCAGTAAATATATTTCAATGTAAAAGAAAAAATATAATGATACGATCTTATAGCTAATGTACGATCTTGTATACGATTTTGATACGTACCCAACCTTGTAATCGTTTTAAATTTATTAATTATATGTAAAATTTAAATTATTCATCGTTTAGTTATTTGCTCCCTCTTTCATTCCTCATTATCCCAAGATTCGCGCATGGTCCTGTCCCTGGCAAAAGAGATTACATTCTCTTGCCTAAATTACGGACCGACGGACGCACGTCACGCAGTCGAAGTCATAGCGTCTTTTTCAAGACGTTGACTCGCACTTGTGGCTCTGCACAGTGTATCCGACTCGTAGGGACGCCTCAGCGCGGCCCACCTGCGAGAAGGTATTTGGAGCGTTCTTCCAAGCCCCATCCATTAAAAAAAAATATATATAAAAATATATTTACCTCGGGTTGGACGACTAACAATTCGATTAATATTCGGTGAATAACAAAAATAAAATGATATTTGAGGCATTCAGGTAATATTTCCGTTCCCTACACTGAGAGAAACATTTCTTTAAATAAAAGAAATACATTTTCTTAAAAATCATATCAGATATTTAGATGCAAATAATTATTTGTTTTGTTTAAATAAAAATATTTCGTTTTAAGTAAATACGCATATTACATAAAACGTATTATTTTGTACCTTTATATCTTTTGCATTTAAATAATGATTTTGTAAACAATGTAATATCATTATTAAGTTCAAATAAATTTTTTCCTTAAATAATTTGATTATTTTGAATATAAAAATGATCCAATAATAAATATTTTCTAAAACAAAACGTAACAAATATTTAATTAAAAATTATAGTCTTCTGACATAAATTTTATATTAAGTAAATATATGTTGTTATATTAAGTAAATATATGTTGTAGCCCGAACTTCTTAATAAATATAATATTAATAAAATATTATTCATATATATCTTCATTATTTCTTATCTACATGATCATTCTCGGAATAGCATCGGACGGTGCTACGGAAACGCCGATCGGAAATGCAAGTATGCAAAAGCAAGTCTGCAAATTTTAAAATAGAGCGCGAACGAGGAATGCGCGCTGTTTTGACCATATATGGTCCGATTTAGAATTATAACGCGACGAAACGCGACACTACTAGAATACTATAAAAACGGTCGCTAAATCGCCGAGATCGGGCAGTCACAATACGTAACAGGACAGTTGTACTTCGTCACGGCCAGTCATTATCAGTAATAGAGAGATTCACACGAAACATTGTCAAGAAGCCGTTCCAATAAACCAACTACTTAATAAAAGTGAGTAATAATATTTGACCAGAAGAACCTTTCACTTACGATTTTGCTCGGAGTTCTAACTCCTAAGGCTCGGCGAACCCGACTTTCCCTAATTACAATCTTATAACTCATTCAGGCTACAACATTTTGGTGACAGTCGTTGGGATTGTTGACACTATCCCAACGACTTATTTATTTGAGAGGATAATCGCTAATTGAGCCAGCAGAAATCAAGGGTAAGCCCTAGCAGATAAAACGGGCAGAAGAAAAAAAAATTTTCTGGCAACTTTCATAAGACCTGCAGTACTAGCCCCTAAGGCTGCAGGTCGCAAAAGAGAAACTTTCTCAAATCACAAGACCTGTGGAAAACAGGAGGACGGAGAAGGCTCCATCACAAAATAACAAGCCTATAATCGTAAAAGTACGAAACGAATAGCTGAGTGCCGATCTAAGACAATCCTGCAAGCAGCAGAGCAACGCGCATCGTCCAACATACATCAACATTAGTCGACAAGGACACCCGGTAGAGTAGCCAGCGAGCGCATATCAGCGACCAGAAAAGGCAACGACCTACGACAACAAAACGCGATAACGAAGCAGCATGAAGCTAGTGGCGATACTGTAAGTGAAAAAAAATCATATCGCAGTAAAAATTGTATAAGTAAGCGATAGCATTGTCGGACGGCGAGATAAATAGAAACCGACCTCTTAGAAATATATCGTGGTTACACAGCGAGCGAACACAAAGAGCGCGAAGTCCTGTCACTCCCGTGCGTGTAGTCCAAGAAGCTGTACGCGATATCCGCGATAGCGTGCGTCGAAATTTAGAAACGCGACATTCGGATGAGAGCTCACCTGAGCTGATGCTCCACCCACACATAGTTATCGAGCGAGTATTTCCGTTCAACGACGTAGATGAGAGCTTAATATCGGAGCCAGTGGACGAACACAGACTGCATCCCAGAACAACACATTCTGAAGAAAACGAGAGCCGCAATTCACAGCGGAGAGAGTTCTGACATCTTACGACGATAGCGTTTTCGATCCGGAAGAATATTACACAGCTCCGCGTAACCTCGAGCGGGAATAGAAACATGGCGGAACAACAATTACGTACACTTCGAGGCGAGAAACCAGAGGTAATCCGAAACACAGAAGTAGACGCGGAGATAGAAACGTCTCAGAGCTTCGGCAAGCCCCTCGCACAGAAAGGTAGAGCAATCAGAACCAAACAATAAAGAATCAATATTAGACGTGTTGCTAAAAGGAATACGCGCACTACAAGACCGGTCGACTAGAGGTCACAGTTTTCGACCATAACGAAAACCGATTCGCACAAGTACCCTATGAACGACGAACATACAGGATACAACCCCGTGACAAAACGTTTAGACATAACTTACGAACGAACACTCGAAGATATACGAAACCGATCCGAGACTGTAGCGGGATATCTACGATTAAAAGAAGCTCGCGATATTATTCCGGAATTCGATGGAACCTTTTATAAGTTGCCAAAATTCTTGAGTGCCGCATCATACGCTATGAAGAATACGATTGAAGAGGGAACGCTACTAGAAACGATATGCATTGAACTAAAAGGCAGATTATGACTGATTTTCAAACGCGAGATATACACGATTTTGCTCAGTTAAAAAGAAAGCTAGAAGTTTGCTATCTTAGCAAGAAGAGTACCACACACTTACTACTAGAGTTCAATACGCTAAAACAAAAAACCGGAGAATCAGCAAGATCATTCGGACTGCGTACAGACAAATTAGCTATGAAGTTATACGAGTCCATGATAGAAGGTCGAAATAACACAACAGAAAGTAAACGAGCGATCTTGGAAACCATACAGCAGCAGGCTTTATGCAATTTTCAGCTCAGATTGCTAGACAATATAAATATCTATTGGTACGATCACAACATTATACGACGCTACAAGACGCCATCGCTGACGCGAGCGCGGAAGAGAAATTTAAAGGACCTGTTATAGCCAGATCTACAACTAATAATAAAGTAGTCCGCATGGATTTCGAAAAACTTATCAGCAAATTCCTTAATTTGCTGATCGAACCGGACGTGATATTGATCAATTACTCGCGCGATCAATCGATGCAACTGATTAGAATGCTGATCGGGCATTCTCATCGGAAATAGCGAGAGAGTGTGTAAAAGAAGAAAAGATGAAATCGAAATAGTATTACGACCGAAACGCAAGGATGAAAACATTTCAAATAGGCGAACAGTTCTACTGTACGATGAAATAGTTACACGAGGACGTTCAAAGAAATTAGAAGCGCAATGAATCGGGCCGTACGTAATTATCGAAAAATTGTCCGAAGTAAATTCTAAAATAAAAAAGAGCCGCCGTACGATAACCGTGCATGCAAATCGAATAAAAGCATTCGCGGAAAACTAAAACTAATAAATAAAAATAGAAATAAGAAGACTCACTAATAGAGTGTCCCAAAGAAGCACCCAGAGAGTATCCAGAACTTTACACAAGAAATAAAATAAAACTTACACTACACACTACGAAACAATCAAAAAACTGAAAACTAAAGTAACTGTTGAAGGGTTAATCCCGAATTAAATTAAAAAAGAGAGGATAAATTTTCAAATTCCTCTTCCTCTGGAAAATCGGATAACAGATCTTCATCAAGAAACACTCTCCGGAAAGTCACTATCAACGGGCCCGGGAGAAGTAATAAAACGAGAAGATTCCGATGACCACGCGGACTGAGCATCATTATCCGTTTCACCACCAAAAATATTCTCAGTTGTACTAGAATCTTCACAAATGCCCATAAAAGGGTCCGTGGACAAAAAACTCGATGGTATTGGGATATCGCAGCGTTTAAAGTTGTCACGCACCAAATAATCCATTACATTAAAAGGATCCCCGCGAAACAAAGCGAAATATTCGCGCTAGGTATTCTCTTCCCCAGAATCCTGAGAAACATTAGCATACGATTAGAAACATTAGTGCTCGCAAGCATACGACCGTATCGTCCTCCAGAAAAACATAAGCATGAAGTTAACAATAAACAAATTCGCGAAATGCTAGAGCATGGAATTATATAACCTAGCATTAGTCAATAGAATGCGCCCTTCTCAAAGTACCAAAGAAGACGCATCCAGAAAATCGAAATTAAGAATTGTAATAAATTTTCGAAAATTAAATAATTTCACGATTGGAGACTCGTTTCTTTTCCCTAATACCGATATATTAGATCAACGCAATAGGGAACGCAAAATATTTTACAACGTTAGATCTTGCTTCCGGTTACCATCAGATATGGCCGAATGCGACAAACATAAGACAGCTTTTTTTACGCCCTACGGTCACTATAAATTTAATCGCATACTGTTCGGATTAAAAAATGCAACCGCCACATTTCAGCAATTGATGAATACAATCCTAACGGGAATACAAGAATTGAAATGTCTAGACAATATTGTAATTTACGGTCCAAGCTTAAAAGAACACAATCAAAAGTTCGTAGAAATACGAACTTAAGAGATTACAAAACAATTTAAAATTATGGCCGGATAAATGCGAATTTTTGAGAAAAGAAGTAATTTACTTAGGGCATATTATAACCGAAAATGGAATATTACCCGATCCAACTAAATTAGAAGCCGTGAATAAATTTGCAGTATCAAAAAAGATAAAAGATGTACAGTCATTTATCGGACTAGCCGGATATTATCAAAAATTTATTGAAAACTTTTCTAAGATAGCTAAACCTTTAATGAAAGTAACAAAGGAAGACACGAAGTTTGTCTGGATTCTTATCAGAACAGCAATACACGTTTGAAACATTAAAAAATAAATTAACGTCCGCACCTGTGCTAAATTATCCAGATTTTTTGCGAGAGTTTATTGTCACGACGAACGCATCCGATTACGTGATAGGAGCCGTATTATCCCAAGGCACATAGGAAAACACCGTCCGGTGTTATTAGCCGAGTGCTATCGCGAGCAGAACAAAATTACAATACCACTGAAAAGGAATTACTTGCAATAGTTTGAGCTGTAAAACAATTTAGATCATATTTATACAAAATTTAATATAATAAGAGATTATAAACAGTTAATATGGTTGTTTAACGTCAGTGATCCCGGATCAAGATTGATCCAATGGAGATTGTAACTTGAAGAATATGATTACGAGATTATTCATATGGCAGAGAAAGCCAACGCGAATGCGGACGCATTAAGTAGAAATCTATTGACGGTCACACGAGACGAAGAGATAACTAATTCCTGTAAAAGAAAATAACAAAGAACAGAAGCAATAAATATTATACGAATATCACGATGCACCCATAGGAGGATATCAAGGGAATCGAGCGTACTTTAAATCAAATTCGAATGCATCATACTTGGCCAGACATCACTAAGGATGTGGAAAGATATGTTGCAAAATGCAAGTATTGCCAAAAGAATAAAAACAAAATAAAGCACCTTTAGTAATTACGGGGACGCCTGAAAAACCCTTCGAAAAATGTATTTTATCGTAGGACTTCTGAGGTAACAAATATGTATTAACGCTTCAAGACTGCCTAACAAAAGTTAGTAAGTCAATATCTAGCTCAAATCAAGAAGCCGTCATAGTCGCAAAAGAATTTATTACTAAAATCGTACTTGAACACGAGATACCAGAAAGGATATTAACCGATCAAGGCACTAACTTTGTAAGTGAAATATTTAAAAATGTGTGTCAACTATTGAAAATTGACAAAATACAGACAACAGCCTATCAACCCGAAAGTAACGGAGCCCTTGAACGTACGCACCAAACTGACAGAGTACCTTCGCCATTATATAAACGCTGATCAAACAGATTGGAACGAATGGATACCGTACGCGATTTTTACCTTTAATACTACACCACATACGGCAACGGGATACACGCCATTTGAATTAGTCTATGGACATCAAGCTACCCTACCATTAGTCACCCCGCCAAAACCGTCGTATATGGTTGTATGTATATCTACGACAATTACGCACAGGAACTAAAAGAACGGCTACGAGCAACAAATCAAATCGCAAAGGAACATTTCGCAAAGAAGAAAAACAAAAGGCAAAGAAATACTACGATAAAAAAGCGAAGGAAATAAATTAAAAAATATTTAAATTATATAATAATTAAATTTTAAAATAGGAGACAAAGTATTGCTGTACGACGAAACCTTACGTTGCGGAAGATCAAAAAAGCTAGATTCCTTATGGACAGGTCCGTATGTAATCATAGAAAAGAATTCTAATGTAAACTATACATTAAAAACTGACGTAAAAAATTGTGGACGCACATAAATTGATTAAAAGCATTTATAACAAATTAAGTTGAACGTTAATACAATTGATAAAATATTATCTTACAGAATAATTATATGTGCTACCCAAGGACTACATGAGAAATTGAGCACAGAGATGCTATTTAAAACAGAAAATTTTAATCATCGTCCTGGAATATACTTTGAAAAAATAGGATATCTACATCAAGTGGAATCATACTGGAAACTTGTCATCCAAGTACGTCGCCTCACTAATAAAAAAGTTAAAACAAATGCAAGGATATGTGCATAAAACAGAAGAAGAATACGTGCCAACTTATCGCGTTTGCGGATAAAGAAACCTGCCTAAACCTTAACAAAATCATAGAAAAGAAGTACGACAGTAAATCATTTAATAACCAGAATAATATCTATAATTCAGAAAAGAAAAAAAGAGGTTTAATTAACGCAATAGGCTCAATCTCAAAAACATTATTTGGTACTATGGACGCAAATGACAAAAAATTAATAAACGAACAACTGACTATACTACATGCAATAGACAACATTAAACACTGTAAAAAATCAAATAAAAGTATTACAAGCGATAATAGTCCATATAGACGACACTGAAAAAACGATACAGACAAATGAATACCTTCTCGCAAATACCACAAAAAAATTGAAAGAACAACAATAACTATTATAAATATTTCCTTTTTTATTGATACTAAATATTCTAAGATAGTAGGGGTATAAGGCCGATTCTAACCCGGGAATTCCGAGGGGGATGCGGGTGTGCGGGGAGGAACGGCGCGGAGAGAAAGGGGAGGGGGAGGCAGGGGCGGCAGTCCTTTGAAATGAGCCGCGGGGGAGGGGGAGATAGATAAGAGCGGTAGTAAGCTCGGCAGCTACAAAGGCGAAAATGATATAAACAAATAGATAAATAAATAGATAAACAAATAGGTAAAAAATTGCGACTCGAAGGATATAACGTCACCGGGAGGGGGAGGGGATAATAAAATAGTAGCTACAAAGGATATAAGATGATATAAACAAATAGATAAACAAGTGACGAAGATTACATAAATGAGAAGATAATCAAATTACAGTGCGCGTGGACATGACGTCAGAAGGGGGCCCGACCCCGCCGCCGCCGCCGCACCTATGTTCTCATCTTCTCTTTTCGTTGTGCTCTTTATCTTTCTCTCCCGTTGCGATATTTCTTTCTTATTAAGAATCTTATAACTATTTTTTTCGGATAATTATTTTTATAGCGGAAAGAAAAGAATAAGAAATACATATTTTGCATATTAAATTACATGTTTATTTTTAAACAATTTGAATACATTCGCCGCCGCCGCCTTTTTTTTTAGGAAAAGCCGCGATAAGATTGTTTTTCCTAGAAATACCGACGTACGTATCGCGACGTGTTAAGAGAGAAAAGCGCCGATAATCCGGCTGCTATAAACAAATAGATAAATAAATTGCGAACTCGAGTGCAAATGTATGACGACGCTTTGATTTAAACAAAGGGACAAAGGGACAAAGAAATTGTTGATGATGTATAATAGGACATTGGGCGCGCGGAATCACAGTCGGTAGAAATCTAATGAATTGATCGAATGTAAGAGAAAGAAATAGTTGAGCATGTGAATATTGTGAATTGAAAATATGGAAGAAGACATCGCGAATATAATGGACGAAGTGTTTGCAGACGAAGAAGAAATGGAGATTAGTATTGAAAATATTGACATTGATATTGAAGATGAAGATGAAGAGCACGCGTTGTCTGACGACAACGATTGCCTGAGTGATCAGAGTGAGGAGCTTACAGATTATGCAGAGAAAATTGTTACGCGGTCGGAACTCCTTGCACTGAATAATAATAAAAAACATTGTACAATACAATTTTATTATTCGACGGGTGGTGCTCTAATTGTATATGCCGAATGGTTCGTCTGACAGACACATATATATTCCATATATCACATACATACAATATTACAATATACATATATATGTGTATATTCCATATATCACATGCCTCGGTAGTCGAAAGGATAAGATGCCTGCCCGGTAAGCAGGAGATCCAGGTTCGATTCCTGGCTGAGGTGGTATTTTTTCGCAAAAATAATTACGAGTTTTCACGACTGGTTCGTGGTCGGGCCCCGCCGTGACGCACACCCTCCCTTCTTATTTGGGCCATGCTTGATGCAATCTCTCCTGTCGTGCTCCAGGAGGATTATTTGTATATTTGCCAATGGCGTTGGAGGGTGTCGCCGCTGCAGTCCGACCTGCATCCATCGAGTGAGAGACCAACATCGCTCTGGAGTACCGGTCGTGGGGATTCGAGAGAGTATACACACCCTCCCTTCTTATTTGGGTCTTCGTTCCCTATAGGATTGGTGAAGCAACGTATAACAGCCTATCCCAATTGCTGAGTAGTAGATGTCGAACCTCAGACTATAGGTCTTATTCATGGGCCACTTTATTGTGCCGGTCGGGGGGATTCGAGAGAATATACACATATATATGTATATTGTAATATATGTATATGTGTGTATATCATTGTATTGTTGACTTGTTGTTCTAGACATGTTATTGCGATAAATATCATCACATGCCTCGGTAGTCGAAAGGATAAGATGCCTGCCCGGTAAGCAGGAGATCCAGGTTCGATTCCTGGCTGAGGTGGTATTTTTTCGCAAAAATAATTACGAGTTTTCACGACTGATTCGTGGTCGGGCCCCGCCGTGACGCACACCCTCCCTTCTTATTTGGGCCATGCTTGATGCAATCTCTCCTGTCGTGCTCCAGGAGGATTATTTGTATATTTGCCAATGGCGTTGGAGAGTGTCGCCGCTGCAGTCCGACCTGCATCCATCGAGTGAGAGACCAACATCGCTCTGGAGTACCGGTCGTGGGGATTCGAAAGAATACATGTATATATATATATATATATTGTAATATATGTATGTATATGTATCATTGTATTGTTGACGTGTTATTCTAAACACGTTATTTGCGATAAATATCATCACATGCCTCGGTAGTCGAAAGGATAAGATGCCTGCCCGGTAAGCAGGAGATCCAGGTTCGATTCCTGGCTGAGGTGGTATTTTTTCGCAAAAATAATTACGAGTTTTCACGACTGATTCGTGGTCGGGCCCCGCCGTGACGCACACCCTCCCTTCTTATTTGGGCCATGCTTGATGCAATCTCTCCTGTCGTGCTCCAGGAGGATTATTTGTATATTTGCCAATGGCGTTGGAGAGTGTCGCCGCTGCAGTCCGACCTGCATCCATCGAGTGAGAGACCAACATCGCTCTGGAGTACCGGTCGTGGGGATTCGAAAGAATACATGTATATATATATATATATTGTAATATATGTATGTATATGTATCATTGTATTGTTGACGTGTTATTCTAAACACGTTATTTGCGATAAATATCATCACATGCCTCGGTAGTCGAAAGGATAAGATGCCTGCCCGGTAAGCAGGAGATCCAGGTTCGATTCCTGGCTGAGGTGGTATTTTTTCGCAAAAATAATTACGAGTTTTCACGACTGGTTCGTGGTCGGGCCCCGCCGTGACGCACACCCTCCCTTCTTATTTGGACACATTGGAATAATGTATGCCGTTAGGAAGCATGAGATAAACACTCTTGATGCGTTAAACGGTCGATTTTGCTCCAATTGTAGTCAATCCGTACATATAACAATGCCATGTAACATGTGCCCAATTTGCACGGCGTAAGAAAGACGATATTGTGGACGAGTCACGTGCAAGTGCTCCGTAAGACATAATATAATATAATATATTTAAAAAAAATAGAACACCTCGAGCGAGTGGAAACGCGAGTTGCTGGAGCAGTGCAGTCAGGTCGCTACTTTGATGAAGTGTTTCGCGTGGCTGCAACGATGCAACGAGTGTATCGAACAATTCGAAGAACTTAGCCGTGTTAAGCGTTCTCACCGTTGCAAATAGGCAAATCTGTGGTGGCGAGGATTGCGCGGGTGCAAAAATTCAATTAGAAAGACATTTCGTGCACGTTGGTGGCGAGTACGCGAGTACCAGTAGAGACAATGGATCTCTCGTTTGGCGCGAGATTGATACGTTTCAAAACGCATATTGACTAGTGCGGTGATTAACGTGGACTATATCGAACCGCGACAATTTTTGGAAGACGCTGGTGATGTAGTGCTCAAGCGAGTGCGAGACATTGTACAAAGACACGGTAGTGTAAAAGTGAACATCGCGTTCAACGGCGAGTTTATGACAGGCGATAAACGCGTCAATAAAAGTATAAACACTAAAAATAGTGAACTCTTTCGAGTGTCAAATGTGGACGAATGGTACGAACAGTACGTCATCGAACCCACGTTGGCATCGTTCGAAGAATTCCAAGAACGCGACAGTGGATGGGCGCTGTCGAGAATTTTCAATCTCACAGTAAACATGAACAAATATATAATCCGATGTACGCGGGATATTATTTACATTGAGTTACCGCGGGAAATTATGTTAAAGAGAGTGATGATTAACGTGCAGTCAACGGACAATGCGTGTTTCGCATGGTCAGTGCTCGCGGCTCTGCATCCGGCTGAAAGGCATTCAGATCGCGAATCGTCGTATCCGCATTATACGACGATTCTGAATTTTCAAGACATTACGTTTCTGATGACGTTGAATCAAATTAAAAAGTTCGAATCAAATTAAAAAGTTCGTCTCAACGACATCTCCATCAACGTCTATGGTATCAAGAAAAAGGAGATTCTCCCGATATGGCTGACAAATAAGAAGATGGCACGCAAATCTGTACGTGCAAATCTTGTACGTGCAGGATCCGCGCGACGACAACGCGGGGCATTTTGCGTGCATTGAAGATTTGTCCCGCCTCGTGAACTCGCAAATAAACAAAAAAGAACACAAGAAATACTTTTGCGACTAGTATGTATACACATTTTAAGAAATTGTATAATATTTTATAATTGTTTATTAAATATTTAAAAAATTAAAAAAATTTTTTCTTTTTTTTTGCAGATGTTTACATTATGTCAGTTCATCTGAAAAATTGCAGTTGCATACAATAGACTGCGAACAGATGAATGATTGCGCCATCCGATTGCCGAGCGAAGACGACAAGTGGCTCACATTTAAGAACCACACGAATAAGAAACGACTTCCTGTCATCATATACGCAGACTTGGAGTGCGTACTACGGCGAATGGAACCGGGAGAGAAGGAAGGCGCGTCGTACACTTATAGCAGCACGAGATATTTAGCGTTGGATACTACGTGCGATGCTTGTACAATGACGTGTTATCGGCGTATCGATTTCGGCCCGGCGAAGACTGCGTTGTGTAGTTCGTTCGGCAACTCGAAAACTTGGCGCATCGAATAAAAATTTTGTTATCCACGAATGTCCTTATGAAAGCGTTGAGAAGAACAGAGGAAGGCATACCGTAGCGTTGCCACATTTGTGTCGGACGACACGCGGGTACGCGATCATTACCATCTTACTGGTCGTTATCGTGGTCTCGCGCATTCAAATTGCAATTTAAATTATAAAGATTCATATTGCATTCCTGTAATATTTCACAACTTATCCGGTTATGACACGCACTTTATCATCATGGAAATAGCTACAGCGTTCGAAGGCAGAATCGATGTGTTGCCAATAACAAAAGAAAAATATATTTCGTTTACTAAACACGATAACGATATCACCGAGAAATCAGATTCACGAAATTGCGTACGACTACGGTTCATCGATTCGTACAAATTTTTAAATACCAGCCTCGATAAATTGGCATCTTTTCTAACGAAAGAGAAATTAAAAATTTTACGTTCCGAATTTTCCACGTTATCAAACGAAGATTTTGACTTGTTGACGCGTAAAGGTGTCTTTCCCTACAAATACGTGGATCGCGCGGACAAGCTGCTGGACACGCGTTTACCACCGCGCGAATCATTTTATAGCTCGCTGACCAGTGACACGGTGTCAGAGAACGATTACGCGCATGCCGCGATCGTCTGGCAGCGGTTCTCTATTGAAATCCTAGGCGAATATAATATCGCACTTCCATCACTCGCACAACACTCATTCACACGAAACGCGTAAATAAACAGAGGTCGTTTACAAAAAATGAAATGATTTAATAAGCTCAATAACTATTACATAGTTCGTTTTAATCTTTAAGTTTCTCAAAACCGTCCCGCACGAATCTCCATCAAATCTTAATCAAATCAATCAATCAATAATCATAAACAACGGCGCGTTGGCAAGGAACGATCTTCTCAATATTACTCGGAAGCCAAAGCGAGCGGATCACTGCTCGGCCACAACAATAGCGATCTGTATTTAAAAACCGATGTTTTGTTATTGACCGACGTTTTTGAAAATTTCCGCGAAAGTTACATCGAAAGTTATAGTCTCGATCTCGCTTATTACTACACATTGCCAGATTTCACATAGGACGCTATGCTGAAATATACGCGCGTAAAATTTAAGTTACTCACATTGATATGATTATGTTTATCGAGCGCGATATACGCGGTGGCCTCAGTCAATGTTCCGGCAGATACGAGCAGACCAATAACAAGTACATGCGTTCGTACAACCCGTTGAAATCGTCGTCGTACTTAATGTACTACGACGTGAACAATCTATACGGATGGGCGATGTGTCAATCGCTGTTCTATGCCGAATTTCGATGAATTGAAAACATTGCGAACTTTGACGTGAGCGCGATCGCTCCGGATTCGCCTACGGGTTATATTTTCGAGGTCGATCTCGAGTATCCGCACCATCTGCATGACCGTTACATTGACTTACCTTTCTGTCCGACGCGCGATAAACTACCTGGCACACGGCAGGATAAACTTCTCGCAACGTTATATAATAAGAAACGATACGTTATCCACAATCGCAGCCTGCAGCAATGTATGGTACGCGTCACGGTCTTCGTATCGCAAAGATACATCGCGTACTACAATTTGCTCAATTCGCCTGGCTCCGCGATTACATGGAACTCAATACACATTTTAGAACGTGCGCGAAAAACGATTTCGAAAAAAATTTGTACAAATTGATGAATAACGCGGTATTTGGTAAAACAATGGAAAATGTTCGGAATCACGTAGATGTAAAATTGATGACAAAATAGGATGGACGGTATAGCGCGAAGGCAATGATCGCGAAACCAAATTTCCACAGCCGCAGCGTCTTTGTAGAAAATTTCGCCGTCGAACTGCGTAAACTCGAGGTGAAATTCAACAAGCCGATTTATGTGAGTATGTGTATACTCGATATATCGAAAATCTGTTACGAATTTCACTACGAGTATATGTCACCGCTGTATCGCGACAAATGTAAGATCATGTACACCGATACGGATAGTCTCATATATTATATCGATATGTGATGATATGTACGAGACGATGAAACACGATATCGCTAGATTCGATACGAGCGATTATCCGTCGGACAACGCGTACGAGATTCCTCGTGAATAAAAAAAATCCGGCCCAATGAAGGATGGAAATAATGGTACGATAATGATGGAATTCGTCGGACTCAGAGTGAAGATGTACGCGATGAAAGTTGATGGTAAAAAGGACACCAAAAAGGCGAAGGGTGTAAAGAGTAATTCGTAGCGCGAACAATAATGTTCGACGATTACCCACGGTGCTTGAATGAAGAGATCGAAATGACTTGTCATCAGTCATGTATAAGATCCAAGTTACACCAAGTATATACGGTGTCCGAGTCAAAAATCGCTCTGAGTACGACGACAAACGAACATCATATCGGATTCGATGGAAACGTTACCGGGGACATTGGCGGATTCCTTTGTAATATACATGTATATACAATGTACATATATTTTTTATATTTTTATATATGTAGTTTATATATATATATATATATATATATATATATATATATATATGCGTGTATGTATGTATGTACGTATGTACGTATGTACGTATGTATGTACGTATGTACGTACATACGTATGTACGTATGTATGTACGTATGTATGTATGTATGTATGTATGTACGTATGTATGTATGTACGTATGTATGTATGTATGTACATATGTATGTATGTACGTATGTATATACATATATATGTATTTCTTGTAGTTTATATGTACTTGTAGTTTATATGTACTTGTAGTTTATATGTACTTGTAATTTATATGTACATATGTACGTATTTCCCGTAGTTTTATACATTTTATATATTATCTTAAGTTTCATCGTAGTTACCATGTATAATTTCTTTACGAAGATGTAATGGAAAAAAGAATAAGACTTATTGTATATATTTTTTATATAAATATTTTTTATTTGTTTTTACTATAAATGAATTTAAAATTTTTTGTATACATTTATATAAATATTTTTATATTTGTTTACAATAAATGAATTAAATCATATTATTTTTATGTATCCAAGAATTATGTGACCCATCGAATCCCAGCTTGACGTAAACCTTGTCTCCTTTCCTACGCAGTACTTTCTCCATGAGATACACGTCCGGATGAGTCGCGCGATGCAACTCGTAGAACGCTCCAGCGATGAATTCTCCGCGTCTTCGAGTAGATAGGTTATGGGATTAGTACGTTGTACTTTAGTGATCTTAAACATCGGACCAGTTTGGCGTGTAACCTTTTTCGAAAGCTGTCTTATACTTGCTCATGCATACCGAATCATCTACTTTAAATTTTGCCGGACCTGCGATCTTTATCGCGCTGTACACCGTGCCCAAGAGTTTTTTAGCGATCGAGGGAGTTATGTCAACTGGTCGCATGCCAATAGTGCGATGTTTGCGCGCGTTGTAATCTGACACAAGACGCGGCAGCGCGTCGACCCACTTGTAAGTACCATTAAGTGTAAACATCTTTCACATGTCGTCCTTAAGCGTGCGATTGAATCGCTCGACGATCGATGCCTTCAACACCGTATATGTGGAATAATGATTAACATTGTGTTTTTTCAAGAGTTTCTGCACATCGGCGTTGTAGAACTCCTTCCCCATATCCGTTTGCAAGTTTCTCGAACATCTTCTGCTCTCTCGAATTATTTTAGCGATAGCGTTAGCCGTCTCGCTTCCGATCTTGCTCTTGAACGGTACGGCCCAGGCGTACTTGTTCAACGCATCGCTGATGGTGAGTATGTAGTGATGACCTCTGTTGAAACTCGAGTACGGACGCATCTCGACGATATCAGCTTGCCATAGATCGTCGCATCCCCGAATTATGACATGTCTTCGCGGAAAATTTTTTCTCACCGGAACGTGCAATTCCTCAACGAATCGTCTCTCGGAGCTAACATTTTTTTCACGTTTTATCGGATTTTTACGATCTCATATTTCGACGATGTTTAATAGTAAATAAGATATACGATTTAAAATTGTTTTTTTTCCTAACTGACGTCAATTGACTGGCTCATTTCGTCGATACGCGATTAATTTAAAATAATGCCGGCTTCGCGAAGTTCCTCGATGATCGACAGCATCTCGTTGTCGTGAGCGTTGTGACCAGCTCGGTACAAAGCGTCGAGCAATCGGAGTCGATTCACCAGTTCGTTGGAATCGTTCCAATGCACGTAATCGATTTTGTTGTCGTTTAACTTCATGATGGATGATATATTGCCAATATCTACACCCTTTTTACTGCTTTTCTTAGATACTTTTATGTAGATACGAGCAGAGCGATGATGTACTGGTATCCCTTGTTGCCCATGATGAGATTATAGGCGCTGTAGCCACGTCTATCAGCAATCGTTAACATATGTATACTTTTATACATATTTTTATACACACTTTTGTTTGTCATCTTCGGTGAATATAATCTCATCGGAAAGTTTCTTGAAGATCAATTCGTATAATCTTGGTGTACCATTGTATCTCACATTGTCCATGATTAAGGAGTCATCTTTGTCAACATCAAACTTTTTGTCACCGAGCATCGTACCACTTTTATCGAAACACCATACACATTATCGATCGCTTTATCGATTATCGTCACGAGAAGAAGACCCACGTACTTTCATCCCAACGGTCCTAGTTGACCATGAAGCACTTCACGGCTTCCTATTTGTGTTTGCAGATTTTGTTTGATGGCTGTTTTAGATGACGGTTCACTGACGTCTTTTGTCTCAAAAATATCTTCGCAAAAACGATGGTATTTTCGGTAGTACTTTAAGTCATTCTTTCGGTGGCGGTTCTTTCGATAGTTCTTTCGGGGTAAATTCGTACGTAAATGAATCTGACGTGGCATTTAATTGTTTTGTACGTCGCTTTTTAGGCGGCGTTAATTTCAATCATCCAACATCTGTTCAATACGAATCCTGTTAGTAGTAGTAGTGTTATCATCGCTGTCATCGCTGTTATCGTCGTCGTCATCACTGTTTTCACGTTTCTTTTTCTTAATACCGATATCCTTTGCAACATTGGTTTATTTTTTCGGCTGAGTTCCTCGATGTTTTCAATAATCTATTTTAGAGGTTCGACGATGGGTTTAAAGCGTCTCTCCAACGCTACATCTTCAGTTATTTTATCAGTTTTCAAAGTGCGATATTTTTTGCGAACCGAATCGCTCGTTTTCGCAATCTGTTTCGCTATTTTCTCGCGATCTGTTATTTACTTGCTATCTATCCATATGCAGTCCGACCTGCATCCATCGAGTGAGAGACCAACATCGCTCTGGAGTACCGGTCGTGGGAATTCGAGAGAATATACATATATATATATGTATATTGTAATATATGTATATGTATATGTATGTCATTGTATTGTTGACTTGTTGTTCTAAACACGTTATTGCGATAAATATCATCACATGCCTCGGTAGTCGAAAGGATAAGATGCCTGCCCGGTAAGCAGAAGATCCAGGTTCGATTCCTGGCTGAGGTGGTATTTTTTCGCAAAATAATTATGAGTTTTCACGACTGGTTCGTGGTCGGGCCCCGCCGTGACGCACACCCTCCCTTTTTATTCGGGGGCTCGAGCCATGCTTGATGCAATCTCTCCTGCCGCCCTGCAGGGGGACCCATTGTTCTCTCTTCGCCTGTTTGAAAAAATGCGGCTTCGCCGCGCTTCACTCAGAGGGAATAATTGGTTTTTCCGGCTCTACTTTGCAACGAGAGAAACCGTGTAACTTCGATGACGTTGGCGACTGAGAAGTGATGGGATCGAACAAGCGTAAGCGGTGGAGCACTGGCGCACCAGGAGGATTATTTGTATATTTGCCAATGGCGTTGGAGGGTGTCGCCGCTGCAGTCCGACCTGCATCCATCGAGTGAGAGACCAACATCGCTCTGGAGTACCGGTCGTGGGGATTCAAGAGAATATACATATATATATGTATATTGTAATATATGTATATGTGTGTATGTCATTGTATTGTTGACTTGTTGTTCTAAACACGTTATTGCGATAAATATCATCACATGCCTCGGTAGTCGAAAGGATAAGATGCCTGCCCGGTAAGCAGGAGATCCAGGTTCGATTCCTGGCTGAGGTGGTATTTTTTCGCAAAATAATTACGAGTTTTCACGACTGGTTCGTGGTCGGGCCCCGCCGTGACGCACACCCTCCCTTTTTATTTGGGAGAAACTCTTGACGTATCGGCATCGACTAATCGCGTTATGGTATCGCGAACGTGTTAAATTTTTTTCTGTATCGCTCATTGATAAACGGACTGTTCTTATCTATCACTAGGAATCCGTACTCGCGCTGCTAACAATCGCGGCACAGAATTCATCGTACGACATGTCGGTATTCATCGTTCACATGATCGTTGTAAACATGTTTCAAGTTGGTACCATCCTTGAATAGGATCAGCAGGAGAATAGGTTCGCATTGTCGCATATCAGATGTTTAGATATCCTCGCGTACATCTGACAAAGATAGAAGCAGTCAACGTTCAAGTGGCGGCCCATCGAGAAGTATTTTATTTTATTATGAAAATTATTTTTAATGAAAAAAAGAAACGGGGGAGGAATATAAAACTCATCGCATTTTGCTTATCATATGCAACGTCGTCGAAGACAATGATCGAATTGGGACGTATCTCGCTCAGTGGAATGACGTCACTGTTGTTGGAAAATGTAAAGTAGCCGATTTCGTCGATTGATATCAACAAAGTTTCGAGATATCAATATTTTGGTTGTTGCAACGATTTCGAGTATACGTACAAGTTTTCGAAAACATCGTGCTGATTCTCGAGCAAGCTTATGAGAACGTTGATTTTACCATAATTCGACGGACCGCAAATGATGGCGCGTATAGTACTTGGTAGCATTTCACCATGCTTGCGCTCCATCGCAATATCCCCCATCATTCGCGCTTTCTCGTCGCAGTTCACGACGTGTATCGTCAGCGGCTGCCGCACGAATTTTATGTTCCCACTGCGTTATCTAGGCTTTGATTGAAGGCCTATTTATAGATGCACGAAACCACGAATCGCTTAGTTGTAAAAATGTATCTCGCGCTGTCGCATTCCTCCGATATTCGGGACTTGAGCGCTGAGCAGTTGCAATATATACCGAAAATTGTATTGTTACGCGTGTGTGGCGACTATATTTACCACGACAAGCTTTCGGAGCATATAAAGATGGATTTGGAGGTTCGAACCTATCGTCGCTGCGTCGAACATTATACCAATCGTAGCAATGCACGAACATCGACAATCCTGCACCGAAGATAAAGGATTGTAACGTATGTCAGCAGCAACAACGTCAAACAAAGGCTGCGTTGGAGGTCTGCTCAATCGAGCGATAAACGCGCTTCCTTTCGAGTAATTCATATTCCTGACTATCAGTTTTGCGGCCCGAGTACTCGGCTGAAGAAGCGATTAGGAGGTAAAACGGGCATAAATCCACTGGACGGCGTGCCGTGAACACGACATTGCGTATTTTCAGAGCAACGATCTGGTCGACAGACACGCGGCGGACAAGGTACTTGCCGATAAAGCCCTAGAATGCGCCATCGCGAGAGATTCGACTCTGAATGAGAGAGCTGCAGCTGCAGCCGTTTGGACAGCGATGAAAGCCAAAACCAAGATCGGCATGAGTATGAAAGTAAAGAAAAAAGTCGACAAAAAAAAGAAACAAATATTTCCAACGGCGAAACGAGATGGCGCGTTATCGATTTTGCCAATTTTGAGCACGCTCGGGTCTTTGATCAGCGAAGCGACCAGCGTGGTGAAAGCAGTAAACGATAGGAAAGCCGCGCGACGTCAGCCCGAGGAACTGCAACATCACAATCGCGCGATGAAAACGCGCGGCCGCGTCTGTATCTCGCTTCGTACAAAAACGGGTGGAGACTATATCTCGTTCCGTACAAACGCAGACGAGGTATAATAGCAAAAAAAGGAAAAAAAGAAAAAAAACGCCAAAGAGAATAAAAGTACCTACGGGCGTAACCACCAATGTACAATTGGACCAGCTGGCAAGACACATGCGCGTATCGTAGAGGTGTTTTCATGCGTAATGCGTTACTGATTAGTGGCGCGCGCAAAGAGGAACGATCGCGTCGTATTCGATAGTTTCGGTAATCTTCGACCGCCCGAGGAACTGATGCGATATTTTAGAGACAGTATTACGACGACGATAGAGTATAATCAAATGTCTTATCAGACGTACAATCAGAGCATCTGCGGACAGTTGTGCCTGTGGTTTCTCCAAACGGTCGACGTGCGTGAATTTAAAAAGTCCGACAAAATGCCATGACGTCTCAATATTCGCTGAACGCTTTTTCTATATGTCGCTGACGCTTACGCTGAGCGGGAAGAGCAGCATTCTCGCGGCAAATTACTTTCCAGCCATAGATTTGAGCGATGATTACGAGCTTGGTCTAACAATTTTGGAGACTTATCACATGATACCGAATGTAAACACTTCGAACAATACATTTTATTTTGGTAAAGACGACGCAGAAATTACAATTCCCGATCGTACAAACTGCAGACCATAAATGAATTTTAGAGACGTAAGATTTTACGGAAACGATCGCGACGCGACGTACTTGATGGTAACACCGGTGACACCGCGCGCGGCGATGACGAGTTTGAGGAATACCCGGTTGTGCTCCGCGCAAATTACAACACGATGAGGTGTGAGATTAAATGCGCCTACAAAATAAACTATAACAAGCCCAATAATATTGGATGCTTGGTTTCTCGTCGAAACGTATATTGCAACCGCGAAGGTGGTATGAATCGGACGTGTCGAACATAATGAACGTAAACATTATCCGTGTAGAGTGCAACGTGATTGCGGGCGCGTACAGCAACGACAAAAGTGTGCGTACAATACAAGAATTTTCGCCGATCATGTCGCCAGAATATAAGATATCGGAAAGGCCGATGCAGATCACTTACCTACCAGTCATCGTACAGAGCATTACGGAGCTAATGATATGTATTATTGATCAGAACGGACGATTGCTCGATTTCAGAGAAGAGATCACCATCAGATTGCACGTACGCCGGCGACAGCGATAACGCGAGCGCGACATTTAAAATGCTCGTGTTGAACGAAGCGAAGCACGCGCAGAGAGATAATGCCTTTTTTACAAAGAAAACACCGATCGACAATACTCGCTCATTCGATTGCATCAAGAAGAAGAAGAAATTCAACGCGTCGAACGTTAAATTTTTGAAATTACTGGGATTCATCGTATGAGCTATCTGAGATGGCCGATGTCTTGAACATTGGAGATCAGCCGATCTTTGACGATCGCATTGTCAAGATAGAAATGCACACATACAATCCATATGTTAATACGACATTCGGACATAGCGATGAAATAAGAATACCCATACAACAGCAAGATTTATACGCGTTGCCGTCTGAAAGTTTTTTCTACGTTAAAGGAAGATTGACGAAGAGAGGTTGGTAGATCTGATGTAGTATTGGGAAATAATTGCGTCGCGTTCATGTTTAATGAAATTCGATATAAACTCAATGGTGTAGAGATTGATCGCAATAGAAACATTGGTGTCATCAGTCTTTTAAAGGGCTATACAACGCTGTCAAATGACAACTTTCTAACTCTGTGAAATTATCTTAAGTGAAAGAAGAAGAAGAGGAGGAGGAGGAGGAGGAGGAGGAGGAGGAGGAGGAGGAGGAGGAGGAGGAGGAGGAGGAGGAGGAGGAGGAGGAGGAGGAGGAGGAGGAGGAGGAGGAGGAGGAGGAGGGAGGAGGAGGAGGAGGAGGAGGAGGAGGAGGAGGAGGAGGAGGAGGAGGAGGAGGAGGAGGAGGAGGAGGAGGAGGAGGAGGAGGAGGAGGAGGAGGAGGAGGAGGAGGAGGAGGAGGAGGAGGAGGAGGAGGAGGAGGAGGAGGAGGAGGAGGAGGAGGAGGAGGAGGAGGAGGAGGAGGAGGAGGAGGAGGAGGAGGGAGGAGGAGGAGGAGGAGGAGGAGGAGGAGGGAGGAGGAGGAGGAGGAGGAGGAGGAGGGAGGAGGAGGAGGAGGAGGAGGAGGAGGAGGAGGAGGAGGAGGAGGAGGAGGAGGAGGAGGAGGAGGAGGAGGAGGAGGAGGAGGAGGAGGAGGAGGAGGAGGAGGAGGAGGGAGGAGGAGGAGGAGGGGAGGAGGAGGAGGGAGGGAGGAGGAGGGAGGAGGAGGAGGGGAGGAGGGAGGAGGAGGAGGAGGAGGGAGGAGGAGGAGAGGGAGAGGAGGAGGAGGAGGAGGAGGAGGAGGGAGGAGGAGGAGGGAGGAGGAGGAGGGAGGAGGAGGGAGGAGGGAGGAGGAGGGGGGAGGAGGAGGAGGAGGAGGGAGGAGGAGGAGGAGGGGAGGGAGGAGGAGGAGGAGGAGGAGGGAGGGAGGAGGAGGAGGAGGAGGAGGAGGAGGAGGAGGAGGAGGAGGAGGGAGGAGGGGAGGAGGGAGGGGAGGGAGGAGGAGGGGAGGAGGGAGGGGGAGGGAGGAGGAGGGAGGGGGGGAGGAGGAGGAGGGAGGGAGGGAGGGAGGAGGAGGAGGAGGAGGGGAGGAGGGGAGAGGAGGGAGGGAGGAGGAGGGAGGAGGAGGGAGGAGGAGGAGGAGGAGGAGGAGGGAGGGAGGGAGGAGGAGGAGGAGGAGGGAGGGAGGAGGGAGGAGGAGGAGGAGGAAGCATATTTTCAGCATAGCAACAAGTCCGCGCTACGCCGGAAATACAAGTTTGCGAATTCCTGAACAGCATGCGAACGAAGGTCGCTCGCTGCATTTTATCATATATGGCCCGAATAAGGGTTTTAGCGCGAAGCTATTCGAAACCGCGGATATTATAAAAACGGCTGACTAGTCGCTGACCGAGGGAGTTCGTTTCTAAATTTCTGACATATCGTCTTGATCCGCGATTGAAATTATACTTTAACGCGAGTGCAGAAACGTAATATATTATCTACGGAAAGTTATAATTATTTTAAGAAACACAGTTTGTAATAACGGGGAAAATAAAGGGCATTTACAAGAATAATGAGTGTTACTGCAAGTTTTTCGTGTACTCCTATCAGTGCTCCTCGTGGGTTCCAACCCTTCAGGTGGACCGGGGAATCCCAAATTTTTTCCTTGTTGCATCGAGAAGTACAACAATGGGAATACAAAGATCGAATTATTGATTGATTTTTTAAAAGCAATTGTACATTTAACTTTCGAGGTAATAAGACTATAACTTGGTGCCACATTTTTGAATATATCAAATCTTTTACATAAATGATTTACATATTAGGGTTAAATATTAGATACTATTTGAATTTGTAACGGAGCGCATTCCTCCGCTCCGTTCCTCCTCCGATTTTCCCCCGACCATCCGTCGGGGACCGCCGAACAACAGGCGGAATGCGGCAGTGGCCGTAAGAGGCATTATGCCTCCTTTTTATAATCATTGGCAATTCGCGAACTCTGAAGCGTCGGAGCAAAGCGAGAATACCACGAAAATATGCCTGCTTTCGTGGTATTCCCTCGCGTCGCGCCATCAAGTGCTAGCGCACCTTGCGCCGTACTACGCCGTACCACCGAGTGTGAAGGCGTCCCGCGCCGCACCGACGCCGCGCCATGCAAGCGAGCGAGCATCCCGCACCGCGCCACGACCGCGTCTACAAGCGCGTGACCAACCCCGCACCGCGCCGTTACCTTCCCACCGAATTCCTTCCCTACTCTTGAACATCCCCCGCTCCTATTCCTTATAATCCCCAAAAAACCAATTATATTCGATCCTTTTTTCCGCTCCTGAGGAGAAGGATGCTAACCCCGAGATCGACCAATCCGACCGATCCGACCGAAAATACCGAGATCAATCTCGGATAAAAAGGCATCGCTCTCCACAGGAAATCACTCCTGTTCCTCGCTCGTTTTCCGAGAGCACGTCTTAAGGAAGCGAGCATCCGAAGCCTGGTAGAAAGCCTGAGTTTTGTTGGGGCCCTCCCCAACGCGCCAAGTTCGCTTGGCCTGGCCGAAAGCCGAATCTCCGAATCTCTCACGGCAAGCCGAGAGCTGCTGGGGTCTCCCCAGCGCGCTCGATCCGACTCCGCCGTTCCCGAGATTTTTCCGCCGGGCATCGGGGTTCTCCCCGATACCACCGTTCCTTTCCGAGCACCGGGGTACGCCCCGGTCGGTCGAGTACACTCGGCACTGACGCCTCTTTCTCCACACACAGCTGGGGCCCTCCCCGGCTGGCCGAGTTCACTCGGCACTCACTGAGACAGACGAGGGGTACACCTCCCCGTCAGCCGAGCCCTCTCGGCAGGGAACGGGCCCACCCGATCCCTGCCGAGAGGGCTCTAAACGGTCAAACGCCCTCGCAAATACGTCACCCTCGCGACAGTATTCTAACATCATCGTCGATTTAAAGATCTACGGCGAGCACGTGCGATCCCGCCGCCATCGCGCGCGCCCCGCGCCACCGAACTTCGCGCAGCGAACAGTATCGCGCCGACCGCCGAAGCGATACCGCATTTGTACACTAAACCATACGCGCGCCGATCGCCGACTCGCCCGTCCACGGCCACAACCATTCGCGAAGATCGGTGCATTCCAACGCACCGTCCACTATCGTTCTGTACAGTGAATAAATCATTGTTGCAAGACACGTCTCAACAACAATAAGCGAATTTCTGTCTCCAACATCCTCGCTTTCTCCTCCTGGTAACCGACCGCTCTCTGCGCGGGAAAGCGAGATCATTTTAAATTTAATAAAATTGTAATATAACTTTTAGGTTTAAATAGGATCTTACTATATTTGACACCTATACGGAATTGAGACGCCGTTCGCTGGAACAACTCTCGACTGAGGATCCGATGGATAATAGAATGATGAGAATTCTTGAGATAAATCACATTAATATAATAAGTCAATTGTTGTCGGTAAAATGTATAGAATATAGAGTCTGACGGTGGCATACACGTTGATAAAATAGAACAGATGTTTCGTTAGGCAGATTGCACGCACAGGGTTGAACAGTTCGCACGAATTGCGCGGTCACGTGAGAATGTCCGCAGCGTGATAAGAGAATGGTCGCAAGCTCTTTCACGTTGATCAAACTTAGGGAATGACGATGTGTTACTTCATCAAACTGAGATACGCGCACTTGTCACCTCAGAATTCTCAAATTCGCTCTTTGAGAACGCTCGCAGTAAATATTCTTGTCGAGTTCGAGGCACTAGAATCTCGATGTGATGAGAGAGAATGTGAACTAGGAATTCGCCACGATTCAAAATGCTTCGCAAAAGTCTCTCGCAACGATGATTTACGTAACGTTATTATGAGACGAGTGATATGACAAGTCTAACTTACGACACGAGCTGAACTTATAGTACAAGAGCGATAGAGAATGACAAGAGCACTGACTTGACGACACGAGCACGGTATACTTTTCAATAGCATTAGATTATGGTCAACTCGCAGAGAATTTTGGGTAACGAGGGTTTTTCGAGAAGCTTGCGGGATCATCCGATCGATTTCGTCCTATCAGCGATTGACACAACAAATCATGTGATTTTCGGCCAATCGATAGCACACACATACGTTTCGTCGATTGCGAAACAACGCCGCCCTTGAAGGGTGGCTGATAAACATAATTACTTCCGCGTGATAGGTATCGACGGGCTACCACTGGCGCCATCGATCGGATGATTTAGGGCAATCGATCGCCGGATCGTCACGTGCGCTTGTCGTGTTCCGCGTTTCATTTTCAGGCACGATTTACTTCTAGCAATTTCGAACAACACTCTTTTTTTATCTTTTTAATAAAAAGGTAATTTTATAATGATATCAGACATTTTGTAGTATTAACCATTTTTCTATATTCGAAAAGCGCATCTTGAAACTTTTATACTTGACATTTTTTTTCTATAAATAAGCATAACGAGAGTAAATAGGATAGAAAACGAAAGAACGAGAGAGATAGCATATTTTCTCTTTTACTTCTATATGCTATTTCACGTTCAATTATATCATTTTTATACACATATACCTTTAATTGTAAATGTAATTCTATAAAAGATACACAGGAATGGGGTTTCATATCTCAGCTAGATCTTCCAGATTGTCATGTATAATATACTCATATTATGACGGATAAAAAAAGTTATGTTCCAGCAAATTTTTAAAATCATAATATTTTAAATATTATTATTTAATAATTTTTTGTTTCAAGAAAGCTGATTAATTACCTCAAGAGGTATCCGTTTATGAAATATTGAAAATATGATTATTTTTATTAAATAGATATAATTTCTCGAAATTAATGCTTTTTTATGTTAAAATAGATTTAAAAAATATTATTTCTTTTGCTTGACAGAAAATTGTTTAATATAAAATAATGTTGTAATAATTATACTAATATTACTATTATATTAATATTATAATAAGGAAAGTCGATTAAATAATAACTGTATTATTCTAAATGTAATACAAAATGAAATACTAAATATTTTTCATATGTCCATAAATATAATGTTACATATAAAAATAAATAAATAATTCTCATTTACTTTATAAATTGCGTTTTTCTTTTAAAAATAATATATTTTTCCGAAATTATTAGTTTTCTTTTAAAAAGACAAGTATATATTTAAAAAAAAATTCTTATTACAGTCTCATTAGAAAAAATAAAATTTTTGTAAAAAAATAACTACTATGATTGTAAATATGTATGTATGTTTGAAATAAATATAATTTTTACCTTTTGTCGTATTTTTTGAACTTAATAACATTGTGGCGGTCACTGCCTCGCGAGCGCACCATCGACACACCGTCGCGCGCAGTCCCGCGCCGGATGGTGGTTCGCGTGCCCGCCACTAGATGGCAAGACGAGAAATCACTTTCTCGTATTTGAAATGCTACAGCGGACACTATATAAGAGCGGCACTCGGACCCACATTCGATCGTACTCCCCGCGGTAGTTAACGCCGTGGTTACCTCTCCGGGCTTAAGTCTGACGGCCGTGAACGCCGCCAAACCGGCCATACCTCTGACGGCCGTGAACGCCGCCATATCTATCTCACCTCTCTCCTACGCACGTGGTCCTGTCAGCTGTGAACACCACAGCCTCATCACGACCCGGAAGGTCTCTCGCGGCCAGCGGCGCCGCCCAATCCGCCCGTGTCCGGACGACCTGCTCCAGGCCGCAGTCGCAGCCCGTCGATCTCCATCAGCTCGGGGAGCCGCTGCTCATCCGGAGGATCTCCGCCGGCGTACCTCATCTCCAGGGGCCGCCCACGACGCCTCGTCATCCCCGAGGCCATCGACGCTGCCTACCATCCCGGAGACGCCAGGACCACATCGCTCGCTGCCGTTGACTGCGCGGCTACCCACGCCGCCGTCGGCTCTGCCTACCATCCCGGAGGCGCCAGCACCACATCGCTCGCTGCCGTTGACTGCGCGGCTACCCACGCCGCCGTCGGCTCTGCCTACCATCCTGGAGGCACCAGCACCACATCGCTCGCTGCCGTTGACTGCGC
The DNA here is from genome assembly GCA_024349325.1 of Pogonomyrmex californicus. NCBI lineage: Eukaryota > Metazoa > Arthropoda > Insecta > Hymenoptera > Formicidae > Pogonomyrmex > Pogonomyrmex californicus. The sequence continues at coordinate 9,710,520 of JAECZD010000010.1, forward strand.
GGCTATCCACGCCGCAGTCGGCTCACGCACCTCCCTCACCGTGCACCGGCCCGGAGGGACGAGCCACCGAGCGACGAGCCAGGAGTGCACCCGACCGCAGGCAACAACTCCTGGACCTGTTCGGCTCGGATTCCTCCTCCGAGGACAGCCTGCCTCGGCCGCCGACTCCGCCCGCAGGGGACGCGACAAGTCGACTTCCTCGAGCGCTGCTACACCGGAGCGACCACCGACTCCTGGCCGTTCCTTGGAACTCGGCACACCACCAGATAGTCCGTGGCAGCTCTGCGCAATAGAGCTAAGCCACGTGCAGCATCGGCCGCCGCGCCGTGACACTCGCCGGTTTTTCGCCGAGGCCGCCACGCAGACCACAAGATTGCCACCGGCACCGGTCAAGCCTACAACACTCACCCCCCGGCCGCGCCGGGGAGGAGTCGGGGCTCGAGAGCGACGCAGAGAGCGGGTGCAGGAACTGGCGCGCGCACGCGCAGAAACAGACGCGACCGACTCGCCTACGCGCTTTTCCCGCGCCGGACCCAGACTGAGTCCCGCCTGCTCATGTAGCATTTTTGTTTCCTCGCATTTTTTAAATATAATGGCTTTTATTTAACTCTGCATTCCTTGATTGTTGGCGTGCATGCAACCTTCCTGCAACATATCCTTCAGCTTGCGCTCTTATTATCCAACGCATTGCGATACTTGGCTGCTACCATTCCGCATTGCTTGGTGCTGACACTCACATCGCTGGTCCGCTACACCGCTGGTCGAGGACAGATACCCTCCACGGACCGAGAACCAGCCTTCAAAGTCGATTGCGAGCGACGCAGTGCAACAGGCCACACTCAAGCGCGAGACGCGACACACAACGCGCAATCGCCATCCACGCCATCAAGTGTCACACCACACCACAAATTCGCAACTAAAACTGGCGACTCACACACATCGCCTCCACAACATTTTTGCTATAAATAAAAATATTAATTATATTCATGAAAAACCGTTATTGCATTAGTAATAATTGCAAAGTAATAAGTTTTTCGATAAAAAAAAGTTATTACTTTAATGCAACAATGTTTTTTCATGATTAATATTAATATTTTTATTTCGAGTAAAAAATTTATTAAGTTTATTAAAGTTTATTAAGTTTAAAAGATATGATAAAGAATAAAAATTGTATTTATTTCAAATATGTATTAATATTTATGACAGTAACTATTTTTTTTAATAAACTGTATCAATTGTGTTTTTTAAATAAACAATATTAATAAATATTGTTTCATTTTTCATTTTTTTTAAATATTTTTTGCAAAATTAGTAATGGTCAGACGCTTCTTAACATAAACATAATGGGCAGTTAGGAACATAAAAGTGGAATAATTAAATGTGTAAACAATATATAATTCGTCGGCGATAAAACAGATACATGAATAAAATTATAATCGGCTTGCATCCGATACGAATCACAAGAGCAGTATCAAACCTATTAAATATTTCGCTATTCTCAAGAGTCATACCCATGCAAATCAGTCTTCACCATCGCACAACACCAGTTTTTTAAGCATTTCTCTAGTCGAACCTCACAGACCCTCCTCTACAGACAACTGTTATCCACATCCCTCTTGACAATTTTGAGCTGATTTCATTCTTTAATGTTGTTCATAATGATTGGTTTGTCAATTTAAGTAACCTTCATATCCCTACCGAGGTCCAATTCCTCCTACAATTTAATCTCCCGATATTGAACATCAACGAGGGGAAAACAACAATTGAATTTATAAAGGATATCGAAACTAACATCCGTAATCTCCATGAAGGCAACCACATTAGAAATGATTCCATTTCCATCTTAAAGAATCTACACAAAGATAATGATCGTTTCGATCCTAAAAATTTTTCACTCAAAGGTTGGATGCGAGCCACTGAATTATTTATGAAGCGTCATCCTAACGCCTTCTTCACTATAGCAGATAAAGGGAATATTACTGTCCTTATGGACAGATTAGATTATACCAATAAACTTGAAACAGTGTTTTCGAATAATGACACTTATATAAAAATCTTATCTGATCCGACCAAAAAATGATGACTGGAACTCGTTCCCTCTTACAAAGATAAAAGAAAAATGATTACGTAGATCCGACTCTTTATAAAAAACTGTTAGTTACTGATGGGATTATTCCCAGAGCATACGGACTGCCAAAGATTCATAAGCCAGGATTTCCGCTGCGAGTAATTGTTTCATCGATTAACAGCCCATTATATCCTTTAGCTTCCTTTTTACACTCCATTATTTCCAAAAGCATCCCTAAATCACCTAGTTATATCAGTTTCCATTTGGTTAAAAAGCTAAATGGTTTACACTTATGTTGTGATCATAAGCTGATATCATTGGATGTGATCTCTCTTTTCACGAATGTTCCGTCAGACCTAGCGTTGAAAAGTATTGAGAAAAGATGGGATTTTATTTCCAATCACACTAATTCCTTTACATTCCTTTACACAAATTTCTTAATGCGGTATTTTGGATTTTGGATTCTACTTATTTTAAATTTAACAACTCATTCTACAAACAGATTTTTGGCAGTCCTATGGGCTCTCCCCTTTCACCAATCATAGCCGACATCGTTATGCAAGACTTAGAGGAGGATGCTATTGCCAGCATTCCGATAGATCTTCCATTTTATGTCAAATACGTCGATGACATTTTACTAGCTTCACCCCCAAAATTTTTTTGACAATATCTTAAAGAATTTTAATGCATACCATGAAAGACTGCAATTTACAATGGAGATCGAGAATAATGGCGGTATCAGCTTTCTTGATGCTCGTGTGATTGCGAGTACAAGGGACTAATTTTTGATCTTTATAAGAAGCCCACGAATTCGGGTAGATATTTAAATTTCCATTCCCATCATCCTATAGCCCACAAAAGAGGTATGATTTTCGGAATGATCGACAGAACTCTTTTACTTTCCCACCCTCAGTTTCACGAGAAAAATCTTAATGAATTGATCACCACTCTGTTCAACAACTCCTATCCATTGGATTTTATTTTTACCACTATTAATAACAGAATCAAATATTTTACAAAATTGAATTCTGGGGTTGCATATGATGGAGTTGCTGAAGCGGTTGATTCTATGGTATCTCGCATGCCATTCTTTCTTGTTCCATACATCAGAGGCATATCTGAAAATTTTGCAACAATCACTAAAAAATACAACTTGAAATTAGGTTATCGATTAACTAATCCTCTGAATAAATTCATTAAAACGGGCAAAGACTTATTAGATCCGATGATATACTCGGAAGTCGTTTACAGAATCAATTGCAAGGATTGCGAGGCTACCTATGTTGGACAAATCAAACGACAACTTAAAACTAGAATAAACGAACATATCCGTGACATTAAAAAAGTTACCGGCTCCCCATCTGTTTCAATTCATAAAATGAATGTTAAACATGAGTTTGATTGGGATAATATCAGGATTCTAGACAAAGAATCGTCATGTAACAAAAGGATTGTCTCCGAAATCATTCACATTAAAAAATAGCTTCAGGGGATTAATAAACAAAGTGACACGGAATTGTTACCCGAGAGCTATTTTCCCATCCTCAACCTAAGCCCCGGCTTCCTAAGCATACTCCCTCCTTTTAAAATTCCCCCTTCTTAACGGAACATCTCGATCTTTCTCAGCGACGATAATTGTGTTTGACACATTCGTGGATTTCTTTCTGAGATTAACTATCCATGAGTCCGATCTATCTTTACAATTTGACCGTATGGACTGTCTCCAAGGTATCCGCATTGTTTTATCTAATTCAAAAATGAGACTCTTTTAAGATCAATTCTATCTTCTATATTTTATCTTTCAAATACGTTAGATGGCAATACAATTTAGTCAATACTTTGTCGTCAAAATTGGGTGAAGAATGTCTCTCACTAACGACTTTCCACGCTCTTTGGCATTATACATTGAAGACTGTCCGCGCTGTCTAAACATGGAAAATGCTCTGAGAACTAAAAAAGAGCGAGATTGGTGGCGATCAGATTCGAAGCGATTACACGTATTTCGGACCACAACAATACGCAATATGAGAGCATCTGTTGGTATGATAAGATTACATACATAAGATTATACACTACATTCGCGCGCACCAGCCGGTTAGTGCCTAACACGATCGTGCCTTTAGTTTTAAGTTAATAGCCGTTTGTACTTGACATTCTCTGCACATATATTATGTCGCTAATTGTCTTTATTTCGTATCATTGCACTGTATTACCGCATTGAAAAAGACCTAATATAAAGTCGAAACGACGTTTTTAGTCTTTAATTTGTAATTTATTTTTATTTTTAATTTGAATTTGTCATCAGTCACATACTGAAGTTTTGTTTTACCATCAACGAATCTATTCTTTTGTGTTCTTAGTCGTTAATTGGTATGAACTTTATTTTTATTTTTATTTTTAATTTGAATTTATTCTTTTTGTTTACTTTTAATTATAATTTTATCCATGTATCTGTTTTATCGCCGACGAATTATATACCATTTACACATTTATTCCGCTTTTATGCTCCTGACTGCCCATTACATTTTTTGCATTTCAAATCTTATTTCTAATACGAAAAACTTTTTTTTATTAAAATATATGTTTCATAACGTGTTATTTGATAATCGTATTAATAAATATTATTTTATTTTGTGTTTACAGTTACTTCTCGTTAAGATATACTTCTTTGTCATTGGGGTCTCATCGCCGATATAAGAACATATTTTTTTCACATATTAAAAAATGTGTTTTATAATATATAATATAGTATATTAATACTATATTAATATCATATTAATAAATATGGTTTTATTTTGTGTTCATAGTTACTTTTCCTTAAAAATTATTTTTTTTGCATTTGAAATTTTATTTCCAATATAAAGAATCTATTTTTTTCATTAGAATATATATATATATATATATATATATATATATATATATATATAATTTAATAACTGTATTAATAAATATTGTTTTATTTGATGTTTATAGTTACTTTTACTTAAGAAACATCCTTTTGTCATTGAAATTTTATTTTCAATATAAAAAACATATTTCTCTCATTAGAATATATAAATATTTCGTAACATATAATAATATTCTTTATTTGTTTAAATAAGAATTAAAATTAAAAAATTTTATAATTTTAATATAAATAAATAAACTATTAGTATTATTGGAGTAAATAATTTTATTTTAAGTAAAATTTTTTGGATTAAAATATTTTTTCTCTCAACCACGAATGCGTGTAACATTAGGCGATCATATTCCGTATTTGCCGGTGGGCCGAGCGCTCATTTGATGATTTTTAATAATTAATAACTCGTTACTAATTGCGAAAATTGCAAAATGATAGAGATGCTTTTCTACTCAGTTTGATTTGTTCTACTTATACACAAGCGGTGTATCATTAAGAATCAGATACCCCATATACCATCAACAGACGATAAGAGATATCCTAACTAAGTCGTTTCAAAATCAAATGATAGAACGATAACTTCATTAAAGTTTGTGACGAAAAGAAAGCTCGCGAAGAAAGCGGCAAGAAAGAGAAGATCGCGACTATCCTTAATTTGTTCATGTATTGGCTCCTCAGAAAAATTACAGGGCCAATCAGGCCTTGAATCGCGAATTTGACAGGGCATAAGATGCGTCAATCAGTAAGAGCGACAATTAATCAGTTATTCCGCAAGAAAAGTTATTATCGGCGTTATAATAGAGACCCTTTAATAAGAGTCTAGCCAGAAACTTGATTTTGAAGCGTTTTGATTGGTCCGCCATTTTTTTTCTAATTTAAGAGGGGATAGCTTCAGCACAAGCGTATGAAATGATGGAACATCATTAACCTTAGAAAAACTTATGACATATATCGATTCGAATATTATTCGGACAGATTTCATTTTTCATAGATTGTAACAAAATTCTTTTCTTTCAATAAAATCTTAATAAAATTATTTTTAGATATGTAACGTCTTTATAAAAATCGAATACTGAAAAGTAGTGATTAATTACTTAATTTGAATATTAAAGATATTGTTATTCAGTATTTTTAATATTCAAAATATGTAATTTCTAGTATTATATTGGCCAATTACATTTTTATAACAGTGATGTAACATGTAATTATGCAACCAAAGATAAGTGCAAAATGATATTTTCATTATTGGATAAACAAGGAGGAAATAAGCATGCATTTATATTTTCTTAATTTGTCAGATTGACTTTTAATCTTGCGAAACTGTTCACGTATAATTTATTCTTGTTTCTTTATTATACATGACCTTAACATGTCCTTAAGTCTGTTACTGTTCTTTTTATTTCCAGCACTTTCCATATGATATGCTATTAAATTTATCACCGTTTTTATTTCTAACACTTTCCAGCGGTAGCTCATTTTCACAATCCTTTTCATTTTGGATATTTTGCACTAAATCATCTTTATATACAAGATCCACCTTATTATTTAGTAAACCATGTCTGAGGTTTTCATGATGACTCTTTTAAAATAAATTGAAATGTTTAAAATTTACTATTATTATAATTATTTATAATTTTTAAATAAACTTATGATACTTTTCCATAAATTCATAATTGTTTTTCTTATATTTTGATTTTTAGAACTTATTATCTTTTTTGCCTCACTTCCGAATATTGTTAGCACAGAATTTGGTTTGAGCTTTCTTTTTCCATTCTCAATTATTTTTCTACATATCATATGAAAACTGTACTTGCAATAAATAGTGCATTGGAAAATGGTAAAATTAAGATATAAAAATCATAAATTTAAGACATAAATAATTAATAGATAATCTGACCTATAATTTTTTAATGTGTATTAGGCATGTCACTCATATGTCAATCTGTGAAAAAAGATTCCTATATATAATTGTATAAAATATAATCTTAAATATACTTCACAAAGAAATAATCTATCAATAAGTCCATCCTTTTCTGCTAACATTTGCTATCCATTGGGCACGCCGAACTAGATCTCGGGGCAAAATTTTCATTATGAATCCCTTCTGGTCGCAGAAATCGCAGTCTGGAGTTATACAACTATGTCATGTTTCTGAAATATAATTATATCAATGAAATAATTATATCGATGATATAGATAACAATAAATTTGTAAAAATAATATCTATCATTAAATAAATTATATAAGTATAATACATACTGAATTTACAATTACATATCAAGTTTTACTTACAAGTATTTTAAAAGAGGTTATGTTACCTCATAGAACTTAAGATAGTGTAAGTACAATACTTTATGATAGTAAGTACAAAAATACTCACCTAATATTGTTAATATGAAAATTTACTTCTTGTAGAATATAATTTCTTGTAATTCTTATAAGATTATAATTTCTTGTAATATATAATTTCTCCTTATCTCTTTCTTTTTATAATAGGAATAATAGTGTCGCACTTTTGTGGTGGTCACTCACACAACACTTACTCACACGACACGCGTAAATAAATAGAGGCCGTTTATAAAGAAGGAACTTTAATGAGCACGATTAATTACACTGTTCGTGATACAATTTCGCGCTTGCAATCTGCTCGCGTCACCTCCCAAAACCATCTCTCACGAATTTCTCAAATCAATAAATCAATAGAACATAAACAACGGCGCGTTGGCAAGGAACGATCTTCTCAATATTACTCGGGGGCCAAAAACGAGCGGACCACCGCTCGGTCAATAGAAAAGAACGCCGAAAACAAGCTTAATGCGATGATCGCTAGATGCTATGATCGATGTTACGTGACATTAACTCGTCATTAGAGAAAAATGATCTAACCTAACCAATAACGATGCTCCAAATTTGAGATATTGATAACATATATGATGACCAGACTTTTACTAAAAGATTTCTAGAAAAGGATAGATATATTTTACTAGAGTACCTCAAGTAAGAGTACGGATAACAGAACGCGAATGAGGCAAAATCGATAATGCATCAAAGTGCATCCATTTTTAAATATACTCTGAAGTGTAAAACTGTAATTGTACATATAACAATGATTTTACTAAATTAAATGGGAGACATGAAAGAAACATGATAATATAAATGGAGAGAGAGAGAGAGAGAGAGAGAGAGAGAGAGAAGAGTTCGATCAATTAATAATAATTTAAGCGAATTCGGGGCCTTATAACAAACATTTTTTTCTCATTTCCTTTGTTTTGTAAATCCTTTAGTTTCAAAGTTAAAAAACATGTTAAAAAAAGAGTTTTACACAAAAAATTCGATATCATTAGAAAAATAATCATATCAACCCAGTAAACGAGAAATAATTGGAAAATATTGAAAATTATTCATTGAAGTGATGTCGAATGAAATTTTTGGATTTTTTGAATCTATTTTCTATCCGTAGTTCATTTGAATCACTAATTATAGATTGGCTATTTACTTTTTGTATCTCATCCAATGTGCATAAAAATGAAACGTGCGACCAATCAATTTAAATCCGTAAATATACGAGGGCGGTTTGAAAAGTCCATGCAAAGTCAGAAAGATAGCACCACTGATATGTATCGAGGTTATTTTCAGTTAGTAGCATCTCTTGGAAGAACACACACCAAGTTTCAGCTAGATTGATCTATTTCTGTATTTGGCATTCGTCTGAATCGAGGAAGTCGAATAATTTCTAAAAAATGAATGAAAGAGAATTTCGTGTGTTGATCAAGCATTACTTTATGAAAACCAAATCGCCTCAGGAGACTTAAAAGAAGCTTAATAAACATTATGGTGGAATCTGCACTTTCAATTAGAACAGTTTATAAATAGTTTCAAACGTTTCGGAGTGGCCATATGGAGCACAAGTAACGCTAAACATTCTGGCCCTGTTGAGGCTACTCCAGAAATCATTGATAAAATTCATGATATGGTAATGGATAATAGAAGAATCAAGATACGTGAGATTGTTAGTGCTGTGGGCATTTTGAGTGAACGGTTACATAATATTTTGCATCAATATTTAGGTATAAAAAAGTTATCTGCAAGATGGGTGCCGCGATTGCTCACAATTGATCAAAAACGAAATCGTGTGAAGTGTTCCAAGGAATGTTTGCAACTGTTCCAGCGGAATCCACAGGATTTTAGGCGTCGTTTCATCACTGTGGACGAAACATGGATATACCACTACACGTCTGAGATTAAAGAACAGTCCAAATGGATTGCCAGTGGGGAATCTGCATCAAAGAAGGCGAAGACCATTCCTTCGGCCGGAAAGATTATGGTGACTGTCTTTTGGGATTCGCAAGGAATAATATTCATCGACTATATAGAAAAGGATAAAACTATTCCAGTGAATATTATTTATCGTTATTGGACCGTTTGAAAACTGAGCTACAAGAAAAACAGCCACGATTGAACCACAAGAAAGTCCTTTTCCATCACGACAACGCACCAGCTCACTCTTTCGGAGTTGTGGCCGCAAAATTGATGGAGTTACGGTTCCAACTTGTTCCTTATCCCCCCTATTCTCCAGATTTGACTCCCTCGGACTATTACTTATTCTCCAATGCGAAGAAATGGCTAGTGGGAAGGAGATTTCATTCAAACGAGGAGGTGATTGCGAAAACGAATGCCTATTTTGCATAGTTAGACCAACCATATTATTCGGAAGGGATCAACAAACTGGAGTAGCGTTGAACGTGTATAAACCTAAATGGAAACTACGTTGAAGAATAAAAAATTAAGTAGTTTTCATTTTTGCATGGACTTTTCAAACCATCCTCGTAGCCATTTACTTTTTGTATCTTATCCAATAAATATCAAAATGAAACTTGCTACCAATCCGTTTCAATTCGTAATTGTGAATTGGCCATTTGCTTTTATTATCCACTCGAGTTCATATGTTTTAACGTGTATATAATTATAGGTATAGGGAATGGATTCATATTTTTATTTTTGCATCCATCTGAATCCACTAGAATCCACATTCCCAAGTAGCAAGATAACGTCATTATGACGATGATTTAAGATCATTTTTCATCATTCGATGTCGGTGTACTAAATAATGACGTAAAATAAACATAACAGTTGTCACAAAATATTCTCGTCATAAATATATCGTCATTTTTAAATCATTTTTAATGAATAAATAATGAAATAACATTACTAATTACTATCTTTCTTAATTAACTATAATATATAAATAAGAAAAATGTTTTCCATATTCAATACAATTACATTAGTAAATTCATAAACAAGTAAACAAAATATGTACAACAATTTATAAACAATTTTCATAAGAAAAATAATTCTCATTAAACATAATATATCTATAATATATATATTGAAAGACACGGTCGTGACTCGTCGCCAAATGTAAGTGTCAACGCTTTACGAACGCGAAACTGGCCGTGTCTCTTTACGCAAGCCTGCGAGTTGCTAAGTATCAAGATTATTGGATCTCAATAACGACTGAACTGATCAAGTTCTGAATAGCCGCAATCGATAGCTTGGATTTAAATTATATCATAAAAGTGTTTTTAGTTTTTTTCTACGTGTCCTGTGAGCGGAGATATTACAATTCAAAGTCCGATTCTAGAAATTTACTTTTAAGAAATCGTCGTCGTTCTTATTATTATTGTCATCGTCCGTATAGACTACGGTTTAATTTTCGTCACTACGCGGCGGCGACGATGAAGTCCTCAGCGCAAAATATGAATGTTATATAATTTCATAATCATTCCGCAGTCTTTCTGCATATTTTCTCTCTTCCCGCAACTTCTCCGGATATCTCCGCATCCGTTCCGCAACTTTTCCGCATACTTCCGCAATTATTCCGCAACTATCTCGTAATTTTTCCAAATATTTCCGCAATTTTTCCACATATACCTGCAACCATTCCGCAACTTTTTCATAATCTTCCCACATATCTTTGCAGCTATTCCACAACCAATCTGAAACACTTCCGCAACCATTCCGCAACTCTTCCGTAACCATTCCGCATATTTCCGCGAATACTCTGCATTCCGTAACACTTTCGCAATCTTTCCGTACATCTCCGTAACCATTTCACAAGTCTCTCATAATTTTTCCACAACTCTTCCGCAATCTTCTCGCGTATCTTTGCACCTCTTCCGCAAGTCTTCCGCAATCTTTCCGCAACTATTCCGGAACAACTCCGCAACTCTTTTATAATCTTTCCGCATATCTTTGCACTTTTTTCGCAACACTTTCGCAACATTTCCATAACCATTCTGCAATTCTTTCACAATCTTTTCGCGCAACTTTGTATCTCTTTCGCATTTTTCCGTAACCATTCCGCAATTATTCCATAATCTTTCCACATATCTTTGCACCTCTTCTACAACACTTCCGCAATATTTCCGAAACTATTCCGCAATCATTTCACAACTCTTCCGCAATCTTTCCGCAATCATTCCGAAACTCTACAATCTTTCCGCATATCTTTGCACTTCTTCCGCAACTCTTTCTTTAAAATTTTTCTGCCGTCATTTTTAAAATTTTTATTTTAAATCGTACGGACTTCATATTTAGCATTTATATATGTTCATTTAAAATTAAGATTTTAGTATAGGTGTGACCTCGAAAATCCAAAAAATATTTTCAAGGTCATTTTTCATTTTCTTATTTTCATGATCTATAGATCTAGAGGATCGTAAATAATGCAATTTTGTATTTTAATTTAAAAATTTTTTTGTTGCCATTTTGAGAATTTTTATTTTTAATCTTACGGACTTTAAATTCAGCATTTACATATGTTCATTTAAAACTAAAATTTTGGCATACGTGTGACCTTAAAATTCCAAAAATATTTTCAAAATCATTTTTCATTTTCTTATTTTTATGATCCATAGGCCTAGAGGATTGTAAATAACGCAACTTTGTATTTTAATTTTAAAATTTTTCTGCCATTTTGAAAATTTTTATTTTTAATCGGACTTCAAATTCAGCATTTATGTATGTTCATTTAAAACTGTGATTTTAGCATAGGTGTGACTCTGAAATTCCAAAAATATTTTCAACATCATTTTTAGTTTTCTTATTTCCTTAATCTATAGACCTAGAGGATTGTAAATAACGTAACTTTGTACTTTAATTTAAAATTTTTTTCTGCCGCCAATTTGAAAATGTTTATTTTTAATTATACGATATTCATATATGTTTATTTAAAACGAACATTTTGATACAGGTATAACTTTGAAATTCCAAAAATATTTTCAAATCTTATTTTAACAGTCTATAGACATAAAGAATTATAAATAACGCAATTTTGTATATAATTTAAAATTTTTCGTCTGTCATTTTGAAAATTTTTATTTTTATTCATAATCTATGGATTTACAAAAGTGACGTTAAAGTTTATTAAATATAAAGATATAAAAAATTTTATTAGTCAAATAGAAAATTATTTGTCATCACATAAAAATTAAAATATTTTACAAATATGAACAAGATTTTGTCCAAAACCAAAACTAACATACAATTCGGAGCTATATGAGCTATAATTCGCCGATTTTATTGAAATTCAATACATACATTTATAGAGCAATTAAATTATTTAATATTTATTATTAATACACTTAATGTAAAAAATTACTATTTAATTTTGACTTATAATAGAAAATTTATTTTAATAACTATTGCAAGAGATGCACAACAATGGGTCTATTTTTGTGAAGGTATTGCCATAATTGACTTTTTATTTTTGCGATATTTTTAGGATATAATTACCGTCAATAAAATATAAAATATGCATAGGCTTTCTTGTGCAAAATGTATCTTTTCCCGATTTTATTTTATGGACTAACGAAGCTACATTTACACCAAATATGTTTTTAATGCACGTAATTTTTGTATTGGGATGAGGAAAATCCTCATATCGTTTGTGCAGGCGCATTCCAATATAGATGGTCTATCAATGTGTGGGCAGGAATGATCACGAACCAAGTGCTGGGTGTTGATTGTAAAATTTTTTTATGTAATTTTCTTTTCACAATACTAAATGTAAATATTTGCGTCAACGATTTTCAGATCGGTCCATATTTTTTCCCGCTGCATTTAAATGGTAAAAATTATGAAGATTTTTTAGAAAATCGGCTACCTATGCTCGAAAATATACCCCTTCATACGCGAGCACAGCTGATTTTTCAGCATGACGGAGCTTCTGCACATTTTCGAAAAAATGTTTGCAATTTGTTAAACGCGCATTATCAGGATAGGTGAATAAGTCGAGATGGTCCTATCACTTGGCCGCCACGGTCGCCAGATTTAAATATTTTAGATTTCTTTTTATGGGACTACATAAAAAGTAAAGTGGAGCATAGCCGTAACAGTACGGAAGTTGAAGTACGACAAATAATTATCGCAGCTTTCGCTGCCATTACGCAAAAAATGGCATACCATGCAACATACAATATCGTTCGAAGGGCCGAACTTTGTATACAAGAAGAAAGAGGACACATCGAGTTTTTGCATTAAAAAATGAGAGTGGATTAGACCTATTGGGGATACCACTATAAAAAAAATGCACTATGCTATTTACATCACCGCAAGGTGATGTGGAAATGATAGCGACCTGTCATTTTCTTCCTACGGAAAAAATCATTTTTTGATGCGCTATACTGCATCACCACTTGTTATTCATAAATTTACGCATGCACACATACATACGTATATAGATGAAAGCGTAGCGATGGCCGCTTGTAATCAACAATTCCACACGTGCCTAGCGACGGTGAACGCGCGCCTTACTGGGCGGTCCTATCTCACCGCGCGCTTGTAATTTGACTATATTCATAAATTAATAACTCGTTAACTATTGCGAAATAGTACAAGACTTTTCGATTCAGTTTAGTCTGCTCTACTTGCATATGGCCGCTTGGCCATTTTTTTGAGGACACCCTGTATATCGTGCAGTACTGTTTATATATCATGCAACTGTTTTGAAAATTAAATATTTGACAACTTAGAAAAGATGTAAAAAGTAATAATTTATTATCGTTATATAACACATCAGAAAGATTTTTATAATACATTAAAAGTACTCGTACAATATTTCCATCAGATTTTATTGATAACTAGAAGTTAGTTTTTAATTATTCATCAATCAAATTATCATATTATCAAATTTTTTATACAGTTTATAGATATACATTTTACTAAATTTTATTGACAATTACAAATTGACGTTAATTTTTGATGAATAAAATTTTTTCATTTTTGTAAAGTCTTTTCTTTAATTTATGTTAAAAAATATAGTTGTTTGATTTACATTTCTTAATGTATTGTAAAAAGAAAGAAAAGACATTACCAACGTGTACGTTGTCGTGCACTTTATTTTGAGGTAGATTATTAACGATATTCTTGTTACAAAATCTGGGCATAAAGGCCCTGCATTCGATCCATATCAAGGGTATACAATAATAACAAATATAAATTAAATTACGTACACATTTAACAAACATTTAAACAATTTAAAATTAGAAGTTAGCGCCACATTATATCTTTTGTACCAATTAAAAATTGATTCTCTGATACAAAAATTTGTGTTTAAAGTTGATTTTTAGTACGTAAAAATTTCTTTATAAAATATTTTTTTATAAAAATTAAAAACAAATTGATGTCATTTTTACTTTTTTCTAGAAGATAATTTTGTTCGGTTAATACATTAATTTGTAATGATTCATCTATTCCGATTTTTTCGAAAACACAATTCTTTGCTGACGAATCAATTTAATGAATACTATTTTGACATTATTAATAAATTTCGAGAATCGCGAAAATAAGAAATTGCAACATAAATATGATATGATCTTAAAATAAATATAAAATAATACCTTGATGCGTTTTCAGGAATATATCCAATAAGAATAATAGTAGATGTCACTTTTAATGGTTGCAACGGAATCGGTTTGCAAATATTCTGAAACAAATACAATAAAATATAAGAATGTTTTATATTCGATAATAATTAGTTAAATCGTACATAACTACTTGTCAACATTTGTATATAAATGATTGGCAGTAAAAGATAAGAATATTCAAAATTGTTGACCAATTGACATTGAATTCAAGGATGATAACTTTCGAAATTTTTGGCTAATTAATGAATTGACAAATAAAATTAACAAATTTCTTGTTAGTCATTGTATCTATTACATCCGTAGGAGAATAAATTTTGTCCATACAAATATATCAATATCAACTCCTGTGCGGAGTTGAAACGTTGTTCACGGGAATGACCCTCGATTGAGGATCCGATGGGTGATAGAATCACGAAATTTAGAGACAGATCACACTACTTTAATGAGTCAAAGGTTTGAGATGTACAAAATGAGATTGTACAAAATATAGAGTTCGATGTTTGCGTACACCTAAGAGAAGGTAGAATAGTCCGCCAGTCAGCCAATCAGCTTGCACGCACTCATTTATGCGGTCCGTACGAATTGAGCGATCACATAATGAGAGGATGTCCGTAAAGTGTTGAGAAAATGTTCGCAAGCTCTTGTACATTGATTGAACTTTACGAATGATTACATATCGCTTCGTTAATCTGAGATACGCGCACTAACCGAAAATTCGCTCTTTTAAGAACGTTCGCAAATATTCTTGTCGAGTTCGAAGACACTTGAATCACTATGTGGCAATAGAGAACGTCACATGTTACTTTAAAGTAGGATTCAGGGCTTGAACGCGGCCATGTATCCGAGATTCACCACGATTCGGAATGCTTCGCCGTAAAGTCTCTCGCAACAACGATTAAAATGAAATATCATCACGGGACGAGTGAGATTGACAAGCATAAATTACGACACGAGCCTTACTACAGAGTACGACAAGAATGATAGATCTAACGGCAAGAACAATAGATATGACGACAAAAGCACGACTTACTTTCTATGAACAAAGATCATGATCGACTGACTGAAAATTTTGGTAACGAGAGCTTTGCGAGAAGCTTGCAGAATCATCCAATCAATTTTATCCTATCAGTGAGTGACATGACGAATCATGCGATTTTCGACCAATCGATAGCTTACATTTACGTCCTGTCGATTGCGAAACAACTCCACCTTTAGGGGTGACTGATAAGCATAATTACTTCTGTGTGATAGATACTGAAAAATATAATAACACAGGAACGTGCGCTGTCCTATGCTCAGATGTAATCCGAGAAAGAAGTTCTAAGTGATATCTTTATCTTTTTTGTATTATATATAAATTGTATTACACATACGTAGTAAACGATGGAAGTGATATTGGTACAGTCTCGTAAAAAGTTACTCTAGGTCATAAATTTCAAAGAAAGAATTATTGCTGAAGCCATCAAACAATATAGAAAAGATATATTTTTTCAACCTTCACATCCAGAAAAAATTCATATACTTTTTCAATCTTCACATCCAATTGTAGATACATCAAATGAATACAATGAATTACATGAAATAAAAATTATAAAATGTTAAATAGGCTCTTATGCAAAAATAAAATTAAATACATGTGACGATATGCCTTCCGTGTACCGTTCTAGCATAAGTGCGACCGGGCTCCGCGCCCACTACCGAACACACCAACCGTCACGCGCGTCCGTAATACCGAACACACCAACCGTTGCGCACGCAACAACTCGTCACGTGCGTGACAGAATACTGCCGACGACCCGCGTTACTTTGCAAGCTGCAAAATAACAAAACTCGACGGATATATAAACCCGATTGATTCCCTGTAAAAGAATCAGACTGATTCGATCTTCCGAACCGTCTCCATCTTCGACTAATATTTAAAAACCGCGATCAGGGGGTTAATCATGTAACTTTACGTGAAATTTTTCACTTTTCACTTTTTACTTTTCATTTTTCACACCTTGACATTTCACGTGAAACTTTTCACGTACAGCGATTATGTATGTAGCTTGGATGCGTGGAAAGTGAAATCATGAAACATAGTTTCATAGGTTTTGTAGCTAATGAAAATTATTTTATTGATACAGTATTATATATATCTTTTAATAACCAATTGTATATGTACTATGTACACTTAATCCTAACGCAGCCCTAATTTTCTCTAATTCCGAAGCATATTTATTAATTCTCTAGATTTCCGCCACCAAGGTACATGGCGAAAAAGTTCACGTGAAAAATTTCACATTTTCACGTTTGAGAGAGTTACATGATCCCGCAAAATCGTACATGATCGTAAGTTCACGTGAAACTTTTCGCGTTTCCGCCCTAGAGGAAAAGTTACATGATCGATCCCCAGGCATTCCTGATCTCCGCCGAACATACTCGACACTGATATCATTCTGTGCAAAAGTGAGAAATCGGGACAGAGCATTCTCAATCCGTCAAGCATACTTGGCTCTCGCTTCTCTGAGATAAAGCATTCTTAGTCTCAACGCTTCCTTTTAACGATACGAGCAAACCGGAACGGAGCATTCTCAATCCCCGACAAGCATACTTGTCACTCGTTTCTCCTATCTTCCAACTCCGAGACGGAGCATTCTCAGTCTCACCACTCCTGCCTTCACACGAGCACACGAGCACAGGACGGAGCATTCTCGGTCCCCGATAAGCATACTTGTCTCTCGTGTAAAATTCACAAGCAAGAGCAAGCATTCTCACTCCTGACATTTGAAAGTGCTCTGTCACGCGGCAACAGCAAACAACGCGTCGTACACTACTAGCGCCATCGACAAACCGTCGTTCAACCAATCATACGCCTACATGACTAGTAGGTTCTGCCGCGAACCAATCACTCGCTCCGACGCACGCGCTTTGCACTCCCGCGTACTTCACGCGCACCGTAAGACCCACAACGAACAAGTCGTAACACATACCAACAACACGCTGAGCGAATCTATACCGCTGTGTATCCATATTAGCAAATTAAATAAATATATATATATATATGTATTTATCCAATATCTGAATTAGTTAATTTTTATTACTTTCCGAACCCGGTAACCGACACGTCCACGCACCCGACTCGCACGACACCGCCTGGCGGGGACGAACCGCATTTGCAAAATCAAAACTTTTAAAATATTTTAGTATAAAAGCAACAATACATTAAAAATTGCATAAAACGATTTTGTTTTGTCATATATAAAATTTTAAAGTCTCTAATCTAACTACCTAAAAAAATCTGTAATCTTATTATTGTTGGTTTGGATTCCTTTTAATCCTTTTAACTTTTGGCATTGTTATTTCATTAATAAACTATTTTTTTGTTAATCTATGCAAATTGTGTGCTAAACGCATGAACTTGTACCTTTTATCTTTTTTTTTTAATTTTTTTTGAAAAAGCTTACACAATTAATTAATCTTATAAAATAATTTATTACTCAATTACGATTTTTTAGGTCCAAGAGCTTCTTTGAGCAAATACAGTAACATCTATCAATATTCAGTTAACAATACTTAGTTAACACTCTGTCATTTGAGAAACTATTTTGTCATAGTGTTAAAAAATAAAAAAATAATTCGTAAGATGAAATGCAATTGATATCCAAATAATTTTAAAAATTTGAATATTAATATTTCATGAGTTTATAATATAAACATAATCTTTTTTGTTGCAAATAAAAATGTGTCATAAGTTAAGAGGATCTTAAAGTGACGGGAATTAACGACACATTACAGCCGGCATTAATCTTTGAATTGGCTTTACAGATTGCAAAATCCTTTTATGCAATTAAAATACGTACAAAAAGAAAGTGCGGGATGGTCGATTTAACGAGCAAATCAGAGAAAAATTAAAAAATTCACTTAATTTTGACTCGTACAGCTGCCACTTCAGATCTTTGTTTCCTTGATATAAAAATTCTACAGTTCGTATATACAAAATAAGTTCGTCCCGCATAAATGAATAAACAATACTATACCTTTGGATTTATGATTGAAAGAAATTAGAAGATTTAGAAAAAAAATGTTATACCTGAATAGATTGTATATGATTTTACACGTTTATATATGTACTAGATATCGTAGACACCTATTCAATACCAATAGTACAAATAATTCTATGTCTTTTTATATATATAGTAAAAAGTCGCTTCATTACGTATATACATGTTAAATATGTACATGTTCTTTTTGAGAAGAATACATGTAGTGTCCATCGTACTGATCTATACGGATATTGGATATAGCGAACGTAGTGAAGAATGACTACTGTATTGACAATACATGTTTACAATATATTCATGTGTTTTCACTTATTTAGTAAAATAATAATGTAAAAATTAATAATAGTGAACGGAATTAGTCATTTCGATAATATAGACTTTTCAAATTGTCGAGAATATCGATTTTTTAATTGTCGATAGTTACTGACATTTTTTTAATTCCGTTTAGATTGCATTAGCGGAGATCAGAGTTTGTCCTTCGTTTTATCTCCTTATGTCACAAGTTAATAAGCATATGTAGTAATAAGCATATGTAGTAATAAGTCGTATATAATATGTTTATTTTATAATAATACAAATTATTTTATAACAAAGAAAATGTAATAATAATAATAGACATTATTGAATATATATCATTATATATAATTCTTTTTTTTTCATTCTTTTTTTTCATTTAGTTTCATTTTGAAACTATTGGAATAATAAATCTTTGATAAATATATGTCAATTCATATATAAAGATTTATATATATATTATGGCGGCGCGCAGCCCATCGCGCGCACTCCCCACGTAGCGCGTGGGCCTAGCTTCGCGGATAGTAGCCGCGCTCGCCGTTAGGCGCCGCCTGATTCTATCGCTGAGCTTTCGCGCATTCAGAATATGATCACGCGGAATATTTAAGGAGGCACGCGACCATCCACCGACACTCCCGTCCACCGTCGAGATAGTGCGTGTAAACGCATATCTAGACGTCCAGGACACCTTGACCGCAAGGTTCACTTTTTCCGACCACAAGATCTGCTCCTTTTTGATCGCAAGATCCGTGCTTTAACTCGTCAAGGTCCAGCTCTCGGGAAGTCTCTTCCTATATACAGAAGAAACGACCAAAAGGTCATACCCAGACGCATCGACTGGGATCCTACGGTCCGTCAACCCAGTTGGCCGATATGACCAGGCAAACGAAGGCGAACGACGTCGCCATCTGCCTCATCGACATTGTCTTCGTCATCATCTTCGACATCGATGTCTCATTGACGTCGAGCTCTAATATCTCCTCGGCCTTCTCATCATCTTCTTCATCGGCCGCTTCTAAAAAAAGAAGAACCTCCTCCACGGAAAAATTCACAACCGAACGGACAACCACGCGGTCATCACAACAGTGTCTCGACCGTCCGCCTATACCGGGGAAGTACTTCGAGATCCGCTTCCCATTACAAGAGCTCCAGAAAAAGACGACTCCTCAGGTACCGATGTGGAAGCTGATCCCGATTTCCGGGATTCCACCAACGACGACGCCGCTACGAAACCGTCGGCCCCGATTGGTTGATCAAAGCACGCAGATCGACAACCCTTCAGGGCATAAAGGAAGAGGTCAAAGAGCCAAACAACGCAGAAAAGAGTGTCGCACTCCTCTTCCCACGTTAGCATGGACTAACATCCTCTCGCGCCCACCAGGCCTGGTGAGCCACAAATTCTCCCGCAAGGGAACAATCTCTCAGGTCGCAAGACCCTCTCGGCTGCGAAGCCTACGATCGCAAGACCGTCATGGCTGCGAAGCCTACGGTCGCAAGATCTTCTCGGCTGCGAAGCCTACGGTCGCAAGACCCTCTCGGCTGCAAAGCCCTCGGTCGCGAGATCATGCTCGACGGCGATTCCTCATCTGCAAGACACGAACACACATTCACGCAAACGCGGATACTCACTTGCGGACTCACACAGATCTCAGATAACATATCTTTATAATCACCCCTGTAAATATATTTGTAAATATAATGAATTAAGCGCTGAACCGCACCCTTTCTTATTTTAATTTCCTATCCTCTAATGATAAAATTTGATAACAGTAATAAATACTTTCTTCCCATTTAGACCAAGATATATATAAATTTATATGTATTTTTATAAATTTATATCTATATATATATATATATATATATATATATATATATATATATATAAATCATTCATTGTAATATATATTAAATAAATTAATCAGGAGACACGGTAGTGTCTCGGGTGTCAAGTCAACTGAGAACCCTACCGTGCGACTTTATGCGAGTCGACGAAAGTGCAAGTATCCAAGATTATCAGATCTCAATAACGGTTAAACCGATCAACTTCTAAGTAGGTTCAATCGATAGCTGAAATTTGATTTGCATAAAAATATTTTTATTTTTCTTCTACGTGCCCTACGAGCGGAGATATTGCTACGCAAAGTCCGATTTAGAAATTTCTCTTTAAGAAACGTCGTCATCCTGGTTGTCGTCGTCGTCTTTGTACGGCTGCATGTCTGTCGCGAGATGTTATTATTAATCTTATCGTCTCAGCAGATCATCAGACTGATAAGTCAGTAGTGTAGGATCTATTGAATTCCTGTAGGATCTAGTAAATCAATGTTCGCTGGATCCTGCAGTGACCCTGACTTATCGATCTGATTTATCCGTAGGATCAATAAGACTGATAATGTAATAAATACACGTGCATCGAAATGGACACATTAGCAATATATCTAATAAACAGACTAATTCTTTTTATTTGTTCCATCTTTTTTTTCTTTTTCTCTAATTTAGAAAAAAATGCACAAATTATATCTTCATCATCATTGTTTGTTTATATCGATTTTTATATCTTATTTTTATATAAACATATATTTCGTAATCTCTAACTACAATCTCTACTCCTTATGTCACGATTCTAATTGACTGAGTATTAATAAATATGCATAACGAGAATAAAAAAGTAGAAAACGAAAGAGTGAACGAGATAATATGCTTGTTGCTCTTTTTTTGCGCGTCCGATTGGCGGTCAACGATGTCGTTGAGTTTCGCGGTGAGTTTGACAGTTGGTGATAATTTGTTTCGGAGTGTCAGTGACTAATGTTTGTGAGCCATAATCTATTATCTATTATCAATTATCTATTATCAAGTAGGTTCTTTGAAGCAATATAAATACAGTCATTTTTGTGCTATCAAAAAAATATAATTAATAATTATTTAATAATTAATTTTAATAATTATTTTATAGAACTATCTTCAATGAATTTCTGTAAATATTTTAATGTTTTTTCTCTTGCAGGTTTACACAAAATTTATTACTGCTTAAAAGAAATAATGAAATGACTTTGTCAGTAATATTATCTTTGTCAGTAATATTATATATTAGTAGTATTATTATCAGGAGACACAGTAGGTGAGCAGTACACTTGAAACAGGTATGCTGCTCACTCAATTGGTTCTTGCCTGTCAAATGCATTGAATATGTGTACGAATAAAATTTTAAATTAATGATGAAATTAAAATTATAGTTTTAGATGCGTATATGTAAATATTATCGTTTTACATAAACATTTCAACTTAGCTTTTTACTGTTTGTAACTGTTTTTATGGTCGTTTAATTAATTAACTGATATTAGTATACCTTTATTTCATGATTTTTATGAAATATCCATACATAATTACATACTATAAAGTCATAATGTCATAAAATTTGACATATTAGGTCCTTTTAGGGCATTATCATCGTTATTTGTATTTGAACGTGTTTAATTCTTATGAAATGATTAGATACAAATTTTTATGCACATGTACTAATAAAATTGGCAATTCTCGTATGATATTTTAGGATTAAACTTTAAAATTATTTATTTAAAATTATTTTAGGATGTAAACAGATAAAAATCTAATCAGATTTTATATTATATATCATGCTTAATTTGAAATAACAGTGCTTTCGAGTTATTTAATACAATTATGATACAGACAATTATAATATATTTATTTAAATAACATATCTAAAAGATATATTTAATAATTATTTTAATAAATTAGAATTATCTTATCAATGATAATTCCTTTAAGTATTATAACGCTTTTTTCTCTTGCAGGTTTACAAAATTTATGAATGAAAAGATACATAAATGATGTTCCTCTAAGAAACTAATATCATCAAATTTGATGATGTAATGACTTTATCAGTCAGTAATTAGGAAACACGATAATGTCTCATAATAAAAAAACACAAACATATACATACGTAAAAATACAGTACAATGAAAAATATATGCATTTAAACAGTACTCATATTGCTTCTTAGAATTTACCTACAAGATAACCTAACAAACACAATGTTACATGTAACGTATATGTTAGTTGTAATTTTTTATTCAACAATGTTATATAACGCATGTGTTATGTAACAGTTACATTATTGAGTAGGAAATTACAACTAACATATACGTTTCATGTGTTGTAGCCCGAATAGCTACCACGATAAGTCTTGCATTTCGGCATAGCAATGAGTCCGTGCTACGCCGGAAATGTAAATTTGCGAATTCCTGAACAGCGTGCGAACGAAGGTCGCTCACTGCATTTTACCATATATAGTCCGAATGAGAGTTTTAGCGCGAAGCTATTCGAAATTGCGAACTATAAAAACGGTTAACTAGTCCTCGACCGCGGGAATTCATTTTTAAATTTTTAACATATCGTCTCGATCCACGATTGAAATGATAATTTAACGCGAGTGCGGAAACATAATATATTATTTAGGGAAAGTTATAATTATTTTAAGAGAAATAATTTAATAACGGGAAAATAAAAGGAATTTACAAGAATAGTGAGTGTTACTGCAAGTTTTTCGCATACTTCTACCAGCGCTCGTGGGTTCTAACCCTTCAGGCGGACCGAATCCCAAATTTTTTCCTTGCTGCACCGAGAGGTACAACAAAATTGATGGCAGCGGTGGGATTCATGAAGCGAAGATTTTGAAATCCATGTTCGTAAGGCATCTCTGAGGGGAGTGTCGAAGAAGAACGCGCTTGCCGCCAGAAAAGACGCAATAAAGACCCAATAAACCGCGCAGTGATAACGGGCAGGAGAAAAATTTTCATTGATTGTTTTTTCATTGAAAGAAGACAAATAAATTACTGGCAGATATCATGCCGCATCCAGGGCTGATAACTAGTGAGAGTACTGTGAGAGGACGAGAGAGACTTTCCTGGCAAACGGTCGATGTCCGGAACTACCAACGCACGCCGAGGGAACCAGAGATGTCACCGAATCGCCCTACGATTACGTGCCAAACTACGAGGAAAACAGCACGAGATTAGTAGCAATTGCCGCACGCAGTACGAGGGTAGTCCGAAAAGTTTTAAACCTAACATAGAAACAAGTATTTTTTCGGTCAAATATAGTTTTATTTTTCAACATAATCTCCTTTTAAGTCGATACACTTTTCCCATCGATACTCTAACCTCTTTAACCCCTCCAAATAGTAGTTGGCGTCTTGCTCCGCAAAATAGGCAAATTTACGTATGCGATGACCTCCTCGTTCGATGAAAATCTCTGTCCTCCAAGCGAAATTTTAAGCTTAGGAAACAGGAAAAAGTCGCTGGGAGCCAGATCTGGTGAATACGGTGGGTGATCAATCAATTCGAAGTGCAGTTCGTGAATTTTGGCCATGGCGACCGCCGAAGTATGAGCAGGTGCGTTGTCTTGATGGCACTTTCTTCTTCTTCAAATGTGGCGTTTTTTTGCAATTTCTGCCTTATCAAGTAATGATGCGTAATACGCTCCCGTTATTGTTTTACTTTTTTCAAAATAGTCGATACACACAATTCCGTGACTATCCCAAAAAACAGTCGCCATTACCTTCCCAGCTGATGGAACCGTCTTCAACTTTTTAGGAGCAGGTTCACCCTTTGCAGTCCACTGTTTTGACTGTTCTTTTGTCTCTGGAGTGTAGTGGTGGATCCAAGTTTCATCTACAGTTATGAATCGACGCAAAAAATCTGACTCGTTTCGCTTGAACCGCTCCAACAAGACCTTGGAAATGTTCATTCGAATTCGTTTTTGGTCCAAAGTGAGCAAGCGCGGCACCCAAAGCGCGGATAGCTTGCACATATCCAATTCTTCAGTCAATATATGACAAACACGTTCTTTCGATATGCCCATAGCCTCTGCTATCTCTCTAATCTTGATTCGATGGTCGTCCAGTACCATTTGGTGAACATTTCCGATGTTATCAGCGGTGATCGCAGTTTTTGGCCGTTCCGAACGCTCATCATCAGCCAAGCTGATACGACCACGTTTAAATTCAGCTGCCCATCTTTTTACGGTGGTAAATGATGGGGCAGAGTCCCCGTAAACAGCGTTCAACTCGATTTTAATTTGCGCAGGCGTATTGCCTTTCAAATGTAAGAATTTAATCACGGCAGGATATTCAATTTTTTCCATTTTTACAAAAACACTGACATCGACTGACACAAACGACTGTCAAACAACTGAGCGTCCAAAATGGTTGATATTTTCACAAAAGTCTTTCAAAGCATATACTATTGTAGTACTAGAATAGTTTTGACAAGTAACGTCATCTTCATGTTAAGGCTCAAAACTTTTCAGATTACCCTCGTAAGACTTCGAGGGACTTTCAGCCAAGCGAGCCAAGAGAAATATGCGAATTGTCTTAGTAAGTCTTTTATAACTTTCTGCAGCGTGAATGTCCAAAGAAAAGGATATTCACGATACACCGACCCCGAATAAATCGTGGCTACTTAACAAAAAATAAGAGCGCGCACGAATCTTTTAGAAGAGCATGTTGATTTCAATCACATACATTTAGGTGAACGGAATAGAGCATATCGCAATTATACAAGTAACGCTATGTTACCTACGAACGCACATAAGATGATATCTGAAACTGACTCGGAACATTTGAAAATTTGAGATTAAAGGAGGCGCGAGATATAATAAAAGAATTCGACGGTACCTTACGAAGCCGCATCTGAAAATTTTTAAATGCAAGTGACTATGCTATAAAAAAATATTGATCCGGCAAAAAAACATTATTAGAAGCTATAGCATACACTAAGCTTAAAGGAAAGGCAATGTTAAACTTTTACACTCGATATTCAGAGCTATGCACAAATTAAAAGCTGAATTCGAGAGCGATATCTTAGCAAACGCAGTACTACGCATTTGCAGATAGAGTTTATCTCTCTTAAACAAAAAAGCGGAGAAAGCGCTTAAAATTTTGGTTAAAGAGTAGACGTGCTGGCCATGGAATTGTATGAATCCATGATTAAAGGAGGGCAATATAATTCTGAGCAGAAACGTACTATATTAGAAACAATTAAACTGCAGGCTTTGCATAATTTTCAAATCGAATTGTCAAATGACAAAAGAAAGTTAATTGTACATAAAAATACCGCACTCTGCAAAATAAAGTTAATTGTACACAAAAATACCGCACTCTGCAAGAAGCTATAGCAGGTGCGAGCGTGGAGGAAAAGGTGAGAGGGCAACCGAGTAAATTTTCAATATAGAAATAAAACTGACGCCACGGGACAGATAAAAACCTTCATTCCTTAATGTCAAAGATAACGAGTCATTATATACGAGACTGTCGTAGTAAATTCACATTACCAAAGATCGGAAAACACTCCCGCGTAAACATTGTGAATAAATACTGCAAGCATTGCAGAAAGATTGGGCATGTGCGCGATGAATGCTGATCATTACACAGCTCGTGAAAGATAATACATACTACATCAAAAAGATAATACATACTACATCAAAACGCGATCGTGAACAAAACTACTTATGAAAATCATAACACGAAAGACAATCACAAGATAAAAAAAAATCACAAACTAGCGATAACAAGGATAACACTAGAATTGTTCGCACCGCCGCTGAGTATCGAATTTCTTATGTTAAGAAAATGCCATGCGTAGAAACTGGGTTAGATCTAATTACTCTACTCGCTCAAAAAGGTGAAAGCGGAAAAATAAATTTTTTATTTGACACAAGTGCGACTCACTTTTCTTTATCTCACTTTTAAAACTAAAAGCGTTAAAATGCGAAACCAAAATTTATAAAAAAAAAAATTAAATTAACCGGGATAACGAGATACGGAATTTTCACTATTGGAAAAATTTATCTAACGATCAAAAATGGATGAAATTTGATACCTATATATCAGGTATATATATACCTATATATATAGTAAAAGATGATGTATCTATGAAGTATGATGAAATCTTAGGAGTGGATTTCATACGAGAAAATAAAATTAATTGTGATTACAATCGGAAGAAACGTCGCCGAGTATTTTCGTCGGAAACTGTCTAATAGAGCCTCGCGAATACTTCTGTCCCATAAATATTCTAAACACTGCAGAGCAGTAGAAATTCAAGTGCCGCACGTGATTATCAATGAATTAATGGATAAACCCACCGAAACGCTGGCGATAAATACGACCAAGGTTAACGATCGGAGCGAACTTCCCCGTGAGGAAAAGATAAAAAAACTTTTAAGAATTAATTATTTAAATTTGGAAGAAAAAAAAGTATTGTTGCGCATATGTAAAGAATTTAGTAACATGTTCTATTTAGACGGAGAGCTATTGTTTGTTTATACTCGTAACTAGCTTTATTGACATTTGAAATACACTTTTTACTTGCTAACCACGCTTTTTACATGCTAACGACTAGACTAGACTGTGCTATCCGCTCGCGTATCGCTTTTTCACTGTGCATACGCTTCATGGGAGAGACAAACGCTTACCAACTAAAAAACGCTTGTGTGCGCATTACGTTATATCAAAAGACCAAAAATAAAAGTAAATCGGATCGAAATGAATGAAAAAACCACTGACATGCACGAATATAATATCACACGAGATAATAACGCGAGTCGGCTCCGTAAGCGTATGACCGTACCGTCTTCCAGAAAAACATAAGCATGAAGTTGATAAACAAATTCGCGAAATGCTAGAGTATGGAATTATACAACCTAGCATTAGTCATTGGAATGCGCCCCTCCTAGTAATACCAAAGAAGGCCGACACATCCGGAAAATCGAAATTAAGAATTGTAGTAGATTTTCGAAAATTAAATAATCTCACGATCGGAAATTGGTTTTCTTTCCTTAATATAACCGATATATTAGTTTAATTAGGGAAAAAAAAATATTTTACAACGCAAAATATTTTACAACGTTAGATCTTGCTTTCGGTTACCATCAGATACCGATGGCCAAACGCGACAAACATAAGACAGCTTTTTTTACGCCCTATGGGGGGGCATAAAAAACGACGAATCACTACGAATTTAATCGCATGCCGTTCGGGTTAAAAAATGCACATTTCTGCTACATTTCACGATTGATGAATACAATCTTAACAAGAGTACAAGGATTGAAACATCTAGTATACTTAGACGACATCGTAATTTACGGTCCAAGCTTAAAAGAATACAATCAAAGACTCGTAGAAATACTCAAGAGATTACGGCAAAACAATTTAAAATTACGACTGGATGCAAATTTTTGAGAAAAGAAGAATTCATTTTCGATTATAATATGCCCTAATCTACTTAAGTAGATTAGGGCATATTATAATCGAAAATGGAATATTGCCCAATCCGACTAAATTAGAAGTCGTGAATAAATTTCCAGTACCAAAAAAAATAAAAGATGTATAGTCATTTATCGAACTAGCCGGGTATTATCGCAAATTTATTAAGGCTTTTCTAAAATAGCTAAACCTTTAACGAAGTTAAGATGCGAGAAAGATACAAAGTTTGTCTGAACATTAGGACAGCAACACGCGTTTGAAACATTAAAAAATAAATTAACGTCCACACTTGTGCTAAATTATCCACATTTTTCGCGAGAGTTCATTGTTACGACGGACGCATCTGATTACGCGGTAGGAGCCGTGTTATCCCAAGGTAGGACAAGACCGTCCGATCGCATTATTAGCCGAGTGCTATCGCAAGCAGAACAAAATTACAATACCACTGAAAAGAAACTATAACTTGCGATAGTTTGGACTGTAAAACATTTTAGACCATATCTATACGGGACGAAATTTAAAATAATAACAGATCATAAACCGTTAATATGGTTATTTAACGTTAGTGACAACGGCAACGGGATACACGCCATATGAATTAGTCTATGGGCACCAAGCTACCCTACTGTCCTAGCCAAAATCATCGTATATGGTTGTATGTATACCTACGACAATTACGCACAGGAACAAAAAGAACGGTTACGAACAACAGATCAAATCGCAAAAGAACATTTAAAAGAAGAAAAACAAAAACCAAAGGAATACTACGATAAAAAACCGAAGGAAATAAAAAAAATTTAAAGTAGAGGACAAAGTATTGCTGTACGACGAAACATTACGTCGCGGAAGATCAAAAAAGCTAGGTTATGGACAAGTCCGTATGTAATCATAGAAAAGAATTCTGTAAACTATACATTAAAAACTGGATATAAAAAATTGCGGACGCACATAAATCGATTAAAAGTATTTATAACAAATTAAGTCGAAAGTTAATGCAATTGATAAAATATTATCTTATAGAGTAATTATATGTGCTATCCAAGAATTACATGAGGAATTGGACACAGAGATGCCATAAGAAATAGAAAATTTCAATCATCATCCTGGAATATACTTCGAAAAAATAGGATATCTACATCAAGTGGAATCATACTGGAAACTTGTCATCGAGTAAATGTCATCTCAATGAAAAGTTTTTGAAAAAGTTAGAACAAATGCAAGGATGTGCATAAAACAAAGAATATGTGTCAACTTATCGCGTTTGCGAATAAAGAAATGTGCCTTAACAAAATCATAGAAAAGGAGACAGATCAAATCATTTAATAACCAGAATAATATCTATGCACAATTTGGAAAAGAAAAAAAGAGGTTTAATTAATGCATTAAAGCTAGTATCATTTAGGTTAGAATAAGAAGACTCTTCAATGAATACAAAGATCACAAAAATGCTAGCACTTAGATTTTATTTTTTAGTTTGATCACAACTAGAATTGAGTTAGATGTGACAATTTCGTAACATAATTTTTTTAAAGAATTAAAACTATCTGATGGGTTATAGTAAGAAGATTCTTCAATAAAGATACAGAGATACGTACCACTTAGATTCTATTTAAAATAAAAGATGTTGTCAGTTAGATTCTATTTTTTTAACTTGGTACAACAGTTTCTTTTTTTTTTCAAGTATCCACTATACTTGACATCCTTTTTTTATCTTTTTCAAAAGAGGTAATTTTATAGTGATATCAGACATTTTGTAGTATTATATCAAGAGACACGGGTGTCTCGATGCCAACTTCACCCGCAGCGAAGTTTGCGTAGAACGGCGCCCGTGGCTCTCTCTTACGCGAGACCCCGCGATGAATTCGGTCTACATTTTCATATCTCAGCAACGACTGCATTAAGTTCTAACTATGTTTAATTGACAGCTGAATATCAAATTATATAAAAAAAGTGTTTTTATCTTTTTTTTTGTCATCTACAAACTGAGATATCGCGACGCAATCGCGACGCAAAGTTCAAATTGGTAAATTTTAAGAAACGTCCTAGTCGTCGCGGTGACTTTCTTTTTTTTATTGCAAGAGGCGCTAATGATCGCCTCTGTATGACGCGCTTGCAGTGCTCATTTTTTTGATATGTCTTTGACAGATGTCCTTCGTGAGAAGTTGTATATATTGATTAATAAAAAAGAAGATATAATGTGTGTCACATATAATAGTAAGTAATATTGTAATATAAAAAAAAAACAATATTTTTACGGGTATTATCCATCATTACATTGTTGAATGTTTTATGAACATTGCAGTTCACTTCATCAGAGCGAGGAACAGCCTGATACTGTATTGCTGATACTGTATACTTTTCCGGTGGAGTTCTCTTATATACGCTGTATGAGAGGAGAGTAGGAATGGAGGAAAACGGGGGAAGGAACTAAAGATTGGCTAAAACTACGATGAAGAGAGAGGGGTGGGTGGGAGTAGTCATTTTCGATCAATCGGGAGAATGGTTTTCCATATGATACCTATATTGCAACCATTATCTCTATTTAGGTTGTCGTAATGTTTTTGAATCTCTATAGCCTCTCTGTACTTTCTTGGGAAATATGAGATAGTAGCTATTATTGTTTTATCAAATAATATTTGATGTCCTTTCAATATTATGTTCTGATAATGCTGACTGTGTACTGTGTTTTAATCTGACATCGCGTTGATGTTCTTTCATATGTACGTTGACTATTCTCCCGGTTTCCCCAATGTATACTTTGCAGCATGAATAAGATATTTTATACACACCTATTGAGCTAAGTAAGGATCTTTGGTCTTTAGGATTTCTCAAGATTTATCCTATTTTCTTGGGGGGTCTAAAGATAGTTCGAATTTTGTATTTCTTCAGAATCCTCCTGATACAATCGGTTGTTCTTTTTATATATGGGAGGATAAAAAGGATTTTTCGGTCTATTTCGTCATGTGATACTTGTGCATCTGGCTCTCTTGTCTTGTTTATATGTCTGTTTGTTTCTTTATTTATATCTTTTTTGTCGTGTCCATTCGGTTATAGAGTTAGTTTTAAGTGATTGAGTTCTGTCTACAAATGTTCTTTGTCAGAGACAGTGAGTGCTTTATGTACAAGTGAGTTGATTGTTGATTGGATGTTGATTGTTGTTTTCGTATTGGATGGTGGTGTGATTCCGCCTGCAGATATCTATCTGTGTGTATCGGTTTTCTGTATACCTGATGACCTAAGGTGTTGTCAGCTTTCTTAATCATTAGAAAGGGGAGTCTTCCATTTTCTTCTATTTCCATGGTGAAGCGGATATTGGAATGTTGAATATTGAGGAAATTTAGGAATTTTCGTAATTCTGCTCTACCATATCTCTAGAATACAAAAGTATCGTCTACATAGCGAAACCAAATTTCAGGTTTCTTTGATACTTTGCATAGGGCTTCTTTCTCCATGAAGATATTAGCAATTACAGAAGAAATGAGGGAACCCATCGCTGTCTCCGAAGTTTGTTCATAGAATTGGTTGTTATAGGAGAAATATGTGGTTTTCGAGCAGTGTTCGATAAGGGGAGTGAGTGGAGCGTACTTCATGTGAGGACTTGATTATGTCTAGCGTGTCATTAATTGGGACTTATGTGAACAGGGATTCTATATCAAAACTCACCAGCACTCTCCAGGAAGTAATCGAATTTTTTGGATTTTCTATACAAAGTCCGTCGAGTTAATAATATGTGATTCAATGTTTCCTGTGAGGAATTATAGTCTTTGGACTAAGAAACGTGAGAGGTTATATATTGATGAATTTATGGCGCTAACAATTGGTCTGAGGGGAACATTAGGTTTGTGTATCTTTAGGTAATCCGTATAGTCTTACTGGAAGGGGGTTAGTGGGTTTTATTGTCTTCTTAGTTTCGTCTGGAATATTGCTTTTTTCTATTAGGATCTTAGTACTTTACATAATAGTCAGTTGGATCTTAGTCGAGTCTCCAATATGTCTTATTAGAGAGGAGAGTTTTTATTTTCTTCTTATAGTCTGATATATTCATGACTATCGTCGTGTTACTTTTGTCTAGTAGTAATATGATAACATCAGTGTCTTTGTTCAGTTCTTGGAGAGTGAGTTGTTCTTGTCTAATTGATGTCTAGTAGTGGAGACTTTGGAAAGGATATTGGTTACCTGCCTCCGAATACTATCTGCTTGTTCTGATGGGAATCGATGATTAACTCTATTTGATTGATGATCTCTTTTTTGGAATCTTATTGGGTACTATTGCGAGATTTGAGCCTTTGATCAGTGCAGAGATAGTATTATGTGATAGTATCATGTGAGAGATTTCTGTTGGACAAATTTTTGACAGTGTTTAATAGAGGAAATAAGGAGTTGTTGTCTGGACTTAGATCTTTGAATTTTTATTTCTATCGCTCCGTGGAGTATGTGTGGTTCTGTGCTTGTTCATATGTAATGTTCATATGTAACCAAAATAAATAATTTTACTTTAAATTGTAAGAAAATATTGACTAAAATTAATTTATGCCAAAATGCACCTAATTATATAAATATATTTACTTAAATGTATTAATGTATTATTATCCCCAATAATGATTTATAAGAAGTATAATAATATTATATCTAAAAATGTTAATTAAAAAAAAATTTTATAACTTTTTAAAAATCTTGCGGGAATTTTACGAAAAAAATTATAGATTATTATAAATAATTATAATAATAATATAATATTGTAACGAAACAGACGAGACCTCTCCTTCAGTAATGAAAACGGCGTAAAATTGTATTTTTCTTTCTCCGATCGAACATCCGTTCTTTCCATACCGACATCGCGATCTTCCGCGATTCCATCATCGAACAATTCGCGTCGAAAAACAGACGCTATAATTAAATTCAAATAAGCGCGAGAATTCATGTGAACAACGCTTGTATCACGCTTATATAATCCGCACGTTGGACCCCCATCGCTGGCCACGCTATCGATCGCTTCACCGAACATATCCACGAAATCGCCGAGCACGTTCAGCGAATCTCGCAAATCTCTTGGCGGAATCATCGCCGGCGACGTCAGTTCCAGAATCCGTTCGGCCGACCTGTACCCGATTCTTCCCGATTTACGGCCGACTCGAGTATATTAACTGACTCCGATGGTTTTTGCCTATTACCGGCAAGACAGCAGAGAAAATGCTGATCTCGGTGAATACCCATTTTGATACCTGAAGATGATCCTAGGGTACTACTTAACAAGCCTAGCAGGAGCTTCTGGCGGATCACTCCCGTCTCCGAAGCACACAAAATTATTCACAAGGCGCTTCTTAACTTGATCCCTTAGGCAAGCCTTGTGTGCAACATCCGTCGCTGTCGGTGACAAAACAGAAAGCTCCCTGTCTTCGAGCCACAGCAAAGTTTAAATCCCGATTCCGGCTCGAATCCGTTCCAAATAAGATTTTAATGTGACAATACTTTTGACGGCTATCAGCTGATCGGCAATCGCGTCGAACATCGTGTGCAATGTCAGACACCCCGCGCATCGTCTCACACTGCGCGCCTACAATTGCGACGCGTCGAATTCTTGGAAGAACCGCGAGTAAAAGCCATTGTACGATTCTCAGAATTCGCGAGCATTTTCGGCGAACAATGCCCGAGATTTCGAGAACAGAAATCATTCTTACCGTGTATATAGTATATTATAAATAACAGTCAAAACGAAGTTTGTAAAATCCAGTTAGTACAGTAATTTCTATAGTTTAAGAATATACTTGTACATGGTTTACACAAAATCTTTTCTATTTTATTCCTCTACCGAAACTTTCTCTCTTCTTGTCAATCCGACTGATGCTATCCCGCAAAACCGTGAGACCTGCGAACCGACGTATAACCATTTTAATATAATTATTACAATTTTTATAATTATAATAATTATCATTATTATAATTATTAGATTATTATAAATATAGATTATTATAAATAGATATTATAGATATTATAATGTAGATTATTATAAATTATATTATTAATATTATTTATTTGCGAGTGGTTAGTTCAAAAGTTATATGAAGGACCGTGCACCAAGGCGGGAAGATCGAGTATCGAACAATTCCGGAATAAATTGTAAAAGTATGGTTTATTCATCATGTATACAATCAGCGGTCGAAGAGAGCAATATGGTTGTCGCTAGTTTTAGCTATCGAAGTACACTGCGGTTCGCACACGACACAACGGAAATCTTCTTGCGGGAGCAATGAAAACGCGGCAACGACTTCTTAGCAATCTTCTTATGTGATAAATCGTTTCAAGTCATGGTTTTGGTCGGCCTTCGTGTACACTTCACATGAGGTCACTCCACTTTTACGGCAAATGCGGCAGCGATAATGAATTTTGATTGGAATACGAAAAGGCGATAAAAATGACGACAAAACGGAGAATGCTATTGAACTATGTCTAGATTTCGCAATCTGTATCGATTGCTCATTGGTCCTAATTTCGAGGATCGTACAGGTGAGCCGCGCCGCGGATTCTACAGAGCATGTTGTAGCCCGGATGGATTACAAGATTGAATTTAAGGAAAGTCGGGTTCACCGAGCCTAAGGAGTTAGAACTCCGAGCAGGATATTGATGGAAGATTCTCTTACAAAATACTAGTACTTACTTATTAATTAGCTAGTTTATTAGTTGCGACTTCTTGACAATGTTTCGTATGAATCTCGCTATTACTGATAACGACAGATCGTTACGTAGTACGACTGCCCTGTTACTTATTGTGACTGCTCGCTCTCGGCGAGTTAGCAATCCTTTTTATAGTATTTTGCAGTGTCGCGTTTTATCGCGTTATAACTCTAAAATCGGAACATATATAGTCAAAGCAGCGCGCGTTCTTCGTTCGCGCTTTGCCTAGGAATTTGCAGATTTGCGGGCTTGCATTTCCGGCCGGCATTTCCGTAGCAGAACGGTTGCTATGTCGAGACGCGAGAATTATCGTGGTAGCATTATATTCGGGCTACAACATTCCTCTCCCGTTGGGAAAGAAAAACGGTAGAACGGAGTTTTTCTTTTTTAATGCATTATAAAATCTTTTAACGACAATATAATTTATGTTATAATCGTTTAGCTTAAATTTTTAAAATCGCGAACTTTCGTTTCTTCTGACGTCTGAATCTACTGTGCGTAGTTCGTTATTTTTGTTTACATTTTTCGCTTCTCTTTTTTTATAATTATACTTATACTGTTACGTCCAGTAGATTCCACGATTCTTTTCTTTCCAAAAAAAAAAAGAACGAATAACATAATTTCCTCTATATAAGAATAGCGATTTCTTCTTCTATGAGATATTGAATTTCAAGAAACAAGGAAAAGATTTGCACTCTATTATAACGATACTTTTAATTTTAAAATACGCAAAGAATTATTATTATTATTATTATTAAGAATTATTATTACTACTCCTGAAGTTGGAGCTGTCGCAAATCCGAATACTGTCATATAGGCACGTGCCAAGCGAAAGAAATATCTAACACAAACATCTCACCCTTATCATCTCAAAGTTCTTGCCACCGTCATTGCCTCTTAACCAAGATTCGGACCCTGATCATTCATATAAATAGGACTGCTTCTGGACTGTGGCAACATTATTAAGTATTTGTTTATTAGTGTCACAGCTTCTATCCATTCAATCAATCATTTAAAACTCGAACACTCCGACTCAGTGCACCAAGATTCCAACTTTCTGAAGAAAAGCCGAGACTTGTTCTTTTCGAGATAACCGCCCCAGCTAATCAATAGTGAGTTCTACATTTACTAATTATCAATTAATTATAAATTTCAGATTTTTATTTCTTTCCTTTGTTCCATGTCGCTCAAATCTACTTCTTCTTCTCCTTTTCTTTCTCCCTTTAATTACCAGGTGTATACATAAGTTTTTTCCGGTTTTTTTAGTAAAAAAAGACACGTAATTTTCAAGGGAAATTAATTTTTTTTTATTCAAAATATTGGCCATCGGCTTCTACACATTTCGCCCATCTTTCAGGTAATTTATGAATACCATGCCAGAAAAACTGCTTGTCTTTTGCGGCAAAATTCGTCGAGCCATTTTCCAACTTCCTCGAAATTGCTGAAATGCTGCTCTGCGAGCGCGTGCCCCATTGATGCGAAGAGGTGATAGTCAG
The DNA here is from genome assembly GCA_024349325.1 of Pogonomyrmex californicus. NCBI lineage: Eukaryota > Metazoa > Arthropoda > Insecta > Hymenoptera > Formicidae > Pogonomyrmex > Pogonomyrmex californicus. The sequence goes on from JAECZD010000010.1 coordinate 9,747,198, forward strand.
ATGGCGCCAGGTCTGGGGAGTACGGCGGGTGCGGAAGGATGTCCCATCCAAGGTGTCTTTCACTGGTTTTGCTGTGTGAGACGGCGCATTGTCGTGTAACAAAATCATTTTGCCATGTCTTCTGGCCCATTCCGGTCGTCTTTCGATTAATGCGTGGTTTAAATTAATCATTTGTTGGCGATAGCGTTGTGTATTAACGGTTTCGCCGGACTTCAAGAGTTCATAATACACAATACCGCTCTGGTCCCACCAGACACAGAGCATGGTCTTCTTGCCGAAGCGATTTGGCCTTGGTGTTGATGGACCGGCTTCGCCAGGTGAAAGCCACGATTTTTTCCGCTTCGGGTTTTCAAAATAAATCCATTTTTCGTCACCCGTCACAATTCGATACAAAAATGATTTCCTTTCGTAGCGTTGAAGCAGCATTTCACAAGTGACTTTGCGATTTTCCATTTGACGTTCATTCAAATCGTGTGGGACCCATTTACCGAGTTTATTGATCTTTCCCATTGCTCGTAAACGTCTGCTGATTGTTTCTTGTGATATATGTAATGCTTCTGCTAATTGCCGTTGAGTTTGAGTTGGGTCATCATCCAATAACTCCTGCAATTGTTCGTCTTCGCATTTTTGTGGTCTACCAGAACGCTCACTGTCTTTCACATTGAAATCACCACTTTTAAATTGTCGAAACCATGTCTCACATGTTCTAATCGATGGAGCGTGTTCACCATATGTTTCTACCAGCAAACGATGACTTTCAACAGCCTTTTTCTTTTGATTAAATAAAAAAAGCAATGCGTGCCGCAAATGTTCTCTTTCAGGCACAAAACTCGATATGATCACTGAACGATAAAACAAAGACGCTAGTTTTTGGCGGACTCAACTTGTGTGTGTTTGCAGTTTTAAATGTCAGAACAAAATGAACAAAATGATGTATGTGTCAAATTAATACGCTGCGTACTTTTCGCTGGCGACATCTCTTAGTTAAACCGGAAAAAACTTATGCATACACCTGGTAAGTGGTCTGAGTTATGAGCTACAAGGTTCCCGGTTGCTTTTCCTTTCTCTTTAATTAACTGCTGAGCTATGCAAGGCTCCCGGTTACTCTCTCTCTCTCTCTCTCTCTCTCTCTCTCTCTCTCTCTCTCTCTCTCTCTCTCTCTCTCTCTCTCATTAACTGATTAGAGCTATACAAGGTTCCCGGTTGCTTTCCTTATTCTCTCTTTATTTAACCAGTCTGAACTATACAAAACTCCTGGTTGATCTTTTCTTCCTCTCCCTCATACGCATTCACATCTCTCTTCATTTATCAATCCTTTTCCTCATAGTGAATCAAATGGAAGTGCCAGCTCCTTAAATTCGACAACGCTATACTAAAAAACGACTCCATCGTCGTCGTTGTTGCGATTGGAATCGACGGAAATATCAGAACAGTATCAAGAAGTCCAAGCAAACATTAAAAGAATTGATCGGACCGTCAACATTAACTATTTCTGCTTCTGAATCCTCCCTTAACCAATCTTCACCATCGTTTTCTCACCTGTCCACTGAACCAGTTTTACCAACTTCATCTAACTCTGTTCCTCCTTCTGCCTCGATACAACGGCAGTATCAATTAACCGCATCTAATTATTCTCCCGTGCATCCATCAGATGCAGAATACCTTCTCGATTTCTACGCTCTATCCCCAAGTCCTCTCCGAGATGGCGAACCCCTCTTCGAAGATCTAGAAGAAGAAGAATCCCATCCTATTGACCTAATAACCCCACTTCCCGAGGAACATCAAGAATCCCTCTTTAACCTTCATGTATTAATCTTCAGTTACACCATATATATGTTATATTCAATTTGTTATTAAAAATTTTTGTATTTTTGTAATTTTTCTTTTATTTAGTTTATTATGTAATCACTAGTTTAAGTTAATCAAAGAATATTAATTGTATTACCGGGTAGGATTATCATACCAAAGATTGATTCACACATTTACACTCTCCCTCATAAAAATCCTACCTGATGGCCTCTATATTTATGTAATACCCGCGATATCACACATACATACACACCTACACAAATGTTTCTTCCCCTCTTTTATTAGGTATACCTTTTTTTCTAATTAAAATTAATGTTTAAATTTAAATTTTTATTTTTATTTTTTTTAAAAACCTCTTTTTTTCCTATCCCATCACATGAGGTCTTTCTCTGGTAATAAGAATTAAGTTTCTTTACCAAAAAATGACCGACGAACGTACGTCTACAGCGAGGCATCAGCCTAGCGTTTCTTTATCACTAATCCAATACCGAAACATAAATAGTGCGTTCGACTCAAGATCACGCCTAACTCTCGAGAGAGCAGCTGTTCGTCCTTTCGAGCTCATTCAATTCTCATTCATTTAAATTCTTAATTCTTAATTTTACAATTTACTTTGGGCTGGACGTAACAGTTACAATTATAATTATTATTATTCCGCTAAAACTAACGGGGTAAGCAAAATGTACGTTTTGGAATACGCTCGTCTTCTCATCTAGTTGCTTATTTAATTCACCTATTATTATACTTAATTTTCTTAATTCTAACTCTGAAGTTGTTTGGGCTTGTTTATATAAATTTGCACCTCGCATGGTGTGTCTGTACTTATGTGATAGACGAGAAAATTTCGTTCGCACGTGTAAGTTTGATCGTTTTGTATGCACATTTAGCTCATGTTCTTCCGGTAATGATGAAGGTTTTCTTTATCTACTGCTAAGAAAGCGTGATTTACCTATATGAATTTTTAGCTCATGTTCTTCCGGTAATAAATAATGATGAAGGTTTTCTTTGTCTACTGTTAAGAAAGCGTGATTTACCTATATGAATGTTAATATGTTCGCGTGTTTGCGAATCAGGAATCGGTTTTATTAATTTAAATTAATATTAAATAACAATAACACGATCCCCAATTAATAATAAAAGATAATAATTAGAATAAAGAAATAGGACAATGAGAATAGCGCAGTAAACAATGCGTAAATAGCTTAATTCTTCATGAATAGGTTTATTCTTGAATATTCAGACGTTTTGGCTTTAAAGATTGAGCCATTTTCAGTGATACACCGTTAAGAATTGGAAAGCCAAACTCTACCGTGGTACAGCAAATTGTCCGTCGCTCACCTCGGTTACCAAATCGCGTGAGGGAAACAATTGATTTGCGTCAATAATTGAAAAACTTTTTTCCATTAAAAAGTAATACTTTTATATAATAATCTTTCACACTGCGCGTACACTTGGCGACTTTTTTACTTTTTTATAAAAAGTAAGTTTGTTTTGATATTATTATCTTTATTATTTACAGTTTCTTATCCACTTTAATTACACATATACAATTAATTACACATATACTTTATATATTATATATTATATAAAATATTATAGATAAAATATTATATCGATTTTTAAAATTTAAGAAAGATCAAATGATAAACTTTGCCATAGTAATTTTAATAATTTTAAGAATTAAAGTGGGTGCTCTTAAATTGAGTATTTTTTCTTAATATTAATATAATATTCTTATAATATATAATATTCACGTTGAAAGTCTGCTAAACCAAAGCGGCACATAGTTGGTAATATAATTAATTGAATTTATTTCATATTAAAAGACTTTAGCAACCAAGATCTTGCTTGCCGAGGAAATGCCATATTTCGCGTTGTAATTTGTTAGTTAACATGTACTCGGCCTATATCTATGTATTGTTAATTTGCACGTCGGCTGAAAAAGATGTTTGACTTATCTGAATATTGCGATAAATATTACCATAGTCTCAGTGGTCTAGTGGATAAGATGCCTACCCGGAAAGCAGGCGATCCAAGTTCGATCCCTAATTGAGGATTTTTCGCAATATATATTTCTGGTGGGGGGGATAATAAAAGGGATTTTAATCGATATCAATAATATTGATCATTAAATTATTATAGAGCCACTATGTTGAAAGTCTGCTAAACCAAAGCGGCACGTAGTTGGTAATATAATTAATTGAATTTATTTCATATTAAAAAACTTTAGCAACCAAGATTCTGTTTGCCGAAGAAATGCCATGTTTCGTGTTGTTTGTTAGTTAACATGTACTCGGCCTATATCTATATATTATATAATATTCATAGCTTTTGAAGTTAAAATAATAATAATTTTAATAAATTTTAAAAGAAAAAATAGTTTTTATTAATTGTAAAGTTCTTTTAATGTCTACAAGTTATTTAAATTTAATTTATTTATGAATCTATCAATTAATTAAATAGATTTGAATATTCATAATTCGATAAAAAGTGATTAAAATTTTTAATTAAAATGGCATAAAGAGAACTATAGAAATTTATTACTTTAAAATTTATGTTATTTATATTTAATGGTTTATAATTTTATAATTACTTTAAAATTCTATATCAAATTTAAATACAGATTTAAAACATAATATTGAAGATATTAAGAAAATTATAATCTTTAAATAAAATATAAACAAATACATAAATGTATTATTAATATTATTATAATTAGATTAATTTTATATATTTCTAGAAATGTTATATATCTCAATTGAATTATTAACAATAATTTATCTCTAATTTGGTTTTAGTTAAGCTAAATTAATCTAATTTTTAAATATTTGTAAGTTAAGAATTTAAGTCAAAATTAAATAGTAATTTTTTACATTAAATGTATTAATAATAAGTATTAAGTAATTTAATTGCTCTGTAAATGTATGTACTGAGTTTCCATAAAATCGGCGAATTAGAGCTCTGAGTTGTATGTTAGTTTGGTTTTGGATAAACTCTTGTTCATATTTGTAAAATATTTTAATTTTTATGTGATGACAAATAATTTTCTATTCAACTAATAAAATCTTTTTTATATCTTTATATTAAATAAACTTTAACGTCACTTTTGTAAGTCCATAGATCATGAAATAAAAATAAAAATTTTTAAAATAACGGATGAAAAATTTAAAGTTTTATATATATAATTGCTTTATTTATAATTCTTTACGTTTATAGACTGTTAAAATAAGATTTGAAAATATTTTTGGAATTTCAAAGTCACACCTATACCCAAATGTTCGTAATAAATAAACATATATAAATACCGAATATGAAATCCGTATAATTAAAAATAAACATTTTCAAAATGGCGGTAGAAAAATTTTAAAATTAAAGACAAAAAATTTTTAAATTAAAAACAAAATTGCGTTATTTACGATCCTCTAGGTCTGTAGATCATGAAAAGATCTAGAAGTCTGTAGATCATGAAAGAAAATGAAAAATGACCTTGAAAATATTTTTGGAATTTCAAAGTCACCTATGCTAAAATTTTAGTTTTAAATGAACATATATAAATGCTAAATTTGAAGTCCATACGATTAAAAATAAAAATTTCAAAAATGGCAGCAGAAAAATTTTAAAGGAAGAGTTGCGGAAGAGGTGAAAAGATATGCGGAAAAATTGTGGAAGAGTTGCGGAATGGTTGCGGAATAGTTACGAAAGAGTTGCAGAAGAATTGCAGAAGAGGTGCAAAGATATGCGGAAATATTGTGGAATAGTTGCGGAATGGTTGCAGAGATATGCGGAAAGATTGCGGAATGGTTGCAGAGATATGCGGAAAGATTGCGAAGATTCGCGGAAAAATTACGGGAGGATTGCGGAACGATCGCGGAAATATGCGAAAAAGTTGCAGAATGGATGCAGAGATATCTGGAGAGGTTGCGGCAAGAGAGAAAATATGCAGAGAGACCGCGGAATGACCGTGAAGTTATATAATATTCAAATTTTGCGCTGAGGACTTCATCGCTGCCGCCGCGTGGTGAAAATTGCAATCGTAGCCCATACAGATGGCAATGATAATAATAATGACGACAATAATAATAATAACGACGTTTCTTGAAAGTAAATTTCTAGAATCGGAATTTGAATTGTAATATCTCGCTCACAGGACACGTAGAAAAAAACTAAAAACACTTTTATTATATAATTTAAACCCAAGCTATCGATTGCGCCTATTCAGAACTTGATTGGTTCAGCCGTTATTAAGATCCGATAATCTTGATACTTAGCAACTTGCAGGTTCGCGTAAAGAGCATCATTTTTTGATGCGGTCGATATGCTTGGTAATATGGATGTAAATATTAATGATAATCTCTTGTTAATTATGTTTTTATATAGTTTGCCGGCGAGTTATAAAAATTTCCGGTGTGCATTGAGACGCGTGACGCGTTACCAAAGGCAGAGATTCTTAAAGTAAAAATCCTAGAAGAGGATAGCGCAAGGAAACAATCGACTGTCTTGAAAGCACAAGGAGCAATGTTTGCAGGTCGACACAACAGAAAGAAATTCGCTAAGCAATATATAAAGAATAGCAAAAAGACTGAAAATTGGTCGAATCAGGGACCACCTAAATTACAATGTTTTAAATGCTGTAAATTTGGATAAAAGGGGTTTAAATATAAGGGCAAAATTGAAACTGTCCAAGAATCAAAGTCTGCAATAAATGAGATGAAGATCGATGACTGTTTTGTTATATTTAACGAGCAGGTCGGCAGGTCGGAAAAAATTCACGGCATAGCATATACAGGTCGCAAAAAGGATGAGGTTGATTATTCGAAATTGTAGACACTTGATAGCGGTTGTATGTCACATTTATGTGGCGACAAGAGCAAATTTGAATATTCGTATGCACCCGTTCAAGAAAAAATAAACTTAGCAAATCATGGGTCCACAAAAGTTGAAGGAGAAGGACTGTGCAATTTCTTGCAGCAAACGGGAGATAGAAGGTTAGTAGAGTTTTAAGAAGTTTTATATGTATCAGATCTTAGAATTAATCTAATTTTAGTGGCCAAAATCACGTGGTCATGTAATTACATTCCGAGACACTGCGGTTGTAATTAATCTGAAAGGCGAAGTCAAGCAGATCACAAAAGTGATTTAATATACTAATATTTATATTATGCTCGGGAAGGTATCGAATTTGCATCCATTGCAGCTAGTCACAGCTGCGACATTGACTTGTCGCATTGGCACAAACGCAAAGGTCATTTAAATGTGACCTGATGAGACTAGTGGAAGATGACCCAATACCAGAGGTAAAAGTAAAGGCTGTTAATGAATTACTGATGTGTGATATTTGCCTAAAAGGAAAGATGATTGAGTCACCAATTGCCAAAGGGATAAAGCCTTGTACTGAGAAGTTAAAGATGTATATTCGGATGTCGTGGGTTCAAGTCATGGTGGAGTAAAATTTTTTTTGTTACTTTCATTGATGATAGTACGAGATGGTGCGAAATTTATGTGTTGAAAAATAAAAGTGAAGTCCTAGATAATTTCAAAGCATATAAAAATTTGTTGAGAAACAGACTGGTGCACATATTAAACACTTCAAACGGACAATGGTTGAAAGTACTGTAATACAGCATTCAATCAGTTTCTGGAGGCAAAAAACATACAAAAGAGACTTTCGGTTCCTCATATCAGCAAAATGTGGTGGAAAGGATGAATCGTACCATTCTGGACATGTCCAGATATATGTTGCTGCAATCTGATTTATCAATAGCGTTTTAAGCAGAGACTGTAACAGCCTGTCATGTGAGAAATCATTGTCCGACCAGTAGTCTAAGTGAAATCTCTACGAGAAATGGAAAATCTGTGAGACTAGATTATCTCAGAGTTTTGGATCAAACGCTTATGTACTTGTTAAAATTCCAGAGAAGGACAAGTTTGCAGCACGCTCCAAAGAGAGCGTGTTCGTTGGTTATCCGAGAGAGTCAAAAAGTTATCGTATTTGGCTTTCGAATGAAAAGAAGGTATTGATTGCACGTGATGTTAAATTCCTCGAAAAATCCGTTAATAATAGAAACCAATTAGACTTAGAAGAAGAGTTAACGACGTCCAGTGATGATCTCCAAGAATCATTAATACAGAACACGACGTCATTCATAACAGAAATAGGCCCAAACATTATGAGCAAAGACAATGAACCTTGTCAATCGGAAATATTAAGTAAGCAGCAAAGAGCTCCGGGACGACTACGAAAATTGAAGACAGATACACAAGGTCGTCCAAAGAAGGTATATAATATCAGAAAGGACGAGATAACTCCCTCGCATCAGTTGAATAAGATGTAGAAAATAACTCCTTTGCAGGGGGAATATTTGGATAGAGAATAACTTGACATGATCGGAAAGGAGGTCAAGATGGAGATTCAAGGAGGCAGTAATCGCAGAGGAGAAAAGAGGTGCGAGGATATGGATGAGAAATAATAGGGTGATGATTAATGGCGAATGGTGGTTCTGAGACGAGAAGGAGAAGATGCTGATAGATAGGGTAGAGTAGGAATAGCAGAATGGTGACTTTGATGGAGACATGGCTGGAGGAGAAAGGATGGGAAAAAGTAAAAGGGAGGTTGCCGAAAAGATTTAGGTGGGAAGTGCAGTTGGCAAAAAGGAGAAACAAAAAGGGAAGAGCGAAGGAATGGTGATGGGAGTGAAGAGGGGAATCGAGATCGTGGAAGAGGAGAGGATGGAGGTGGAGGGAATGATGGTGAAGATGATAAAATTAGTGGGGGAGGAATGGAGAATTGCAGTATGTAAACGGGGATCTGGAGGAGAAGTGGGAGAAGTTGGGCTTCCCAAAGAAGAGAGGGTGTGCGTCACGGCGGGGACCGATCACGAACCAGTCGTGAAAACTCGTAATTATTTTGCGAAAAAATACCACCTCAGCCAGGAATCGAACCTGGATCTCCTGCTTACCGGGCAGGCATCTTATCCCTTCGACTACCGAGGCATGTGATGATATTTATCGCAAATAACGTGTTTAGAATAACACATCAACAATACAATAATATACCAGGTGTATGCATAAGTTTTTTCCGGTTTAACTAAGAGATATCGCCAGCGACAAGTACGCAGCGTATTAATTTGACACATACATCATTTTGTTCGTCTGACATTTAAAACTACAAACACACACAAGTTGAGTCCGCCAAAAACTAGCGTCTTTGTTTTATCGTTCAGTGATCATATCGAGTTTTGTGCCTGAAAAAGAACATTTGCGGCACGCATTGCTTTTTTTATTTAATCAAAAGAAAAAGGCTGTTGAAAGTCATCGTTTGCTGGTAGAAACATATGGTGAACACGCTCCATCGATTAGAACATGTGAGACATGGTTTCGACAATTTAAAAGTGGTGATTTCAATGTGAAAGACAGTGAGCGCTCTGGTAGACCACAAAAATGCGAAGACGAACAATTGCAGGAGTTATTGGATGATGACCCAACTCAAACTCAACGGCAATTAGCAGAAGCATTACATGTATCACAAGAAACAATCAGCAGACGTTTACGAGCAATGGAAAAGATCAATAAACTCGGTAAATGGGTCCCACACGATTTGAATGAACGTCAAATGGAAAATCGCAAAGTCACTTGTGAAATGCTGCTTCAACGCCACGAAAGGAAATCATTTTTGTATCGAATTGTGACGGGTGACGAAAAATGGATTTATTTTGAAAACCCGAAGCGGAAAAAATCGTGGCTTTCACTTGGCGAAGCCGGTCCATCAACACCAAGGCCAAATCGCTTCGGCAAGAAGACCATGCTCTGTGTCTGGTGGGACCAGAGCGATATTGTGTATTATGAACTCTTGAAGCCCGGCGAAACCGTTAATACACAACGCTATCGCCAACAAATGATTAATTTAAACCACGCATTAATCGAAAGACGACCGGAATGGGCCAGAAGACATGGCAAAATGATTTTGTTACACGACAATGCGCCGTCTCACACAGCAAAACCAGTGAAAGACACCTTGGATGGGACATCCTTCCGCACTCGCCGTACTCCCCAGACCTGGCGCCATCTGACTATCACCTCTTCGCATCAATGGGGCACGCGCTCGCAGAGCAGCACTTCAGCAATTTCGAGGAAGTTGGAAAATGGCTCGACGAATTTTGCCGCAAAAGACAAGCAGTTTTTCTGGCATGGTATTCATAAATTACCTGAAAGATGGGCGAAATGTGTAGAAGCCGATGGCCAATATTTTGAATAAAAAAAAATTAATTTTCTTTGAAAATTACGTGTCTTTTTTTACTAAAAAACCGGAAAAAACTTATGCATACACCTGATACAAAGTAAAAGGATCAAAAGTCGTGCGCTCTCTCACTTTCTCCTTTTCTCTTTCTCTTTTTTATTTGAGAATTGTAAGAATTTTAACCGGTAATATTAATTTTAATTTAATTTTGTTTATTTTGTTTGTGTCCTATGATATTTTATTTATTTATATTTATTTACCTCTCTTTTTTATATCGAGGATGTATTAATATGTGTATTATATAAAAAAATACCTTATAAAAACTAAAATATAAACACCTAAACTTTTAACTAATTTATTAGTTATTTTTTAATATAACATTGGGAGATTAATTTGTTGATAATAATTACGATAATTGATGCAAACAATAAGTTGTATCACTAACAACAAATTGATGTATCACTAACAATAAATTGATGTATCACTAACAATAAATTGATGCAAATAACAAATTAATTTTCCAATCTGCATTAAAAGATATTTATTGGTAAACATTCTTTTCTTATCCTGAAAACGAACGGTTTTATCTAGCGAAGCCTTAAATCGAACCTTTTCAAGACATCCCCAAAGGAACATTGAACATTTTTAAAACGTTCAAAAGATGTTTCGTGGCTCTAATACGGACATTTTAGATACGTACGTAACGTCCAATATGTACGTTTTTAATACGTCTGGGTTAATACTATCTGGATTAAGTTTAAAATTATTTTTGTTCGCTTACGTTTTTATTTTTTTATATTATCTTTATAAACATTAATTCCTAATATATTAACTTAATAACATAGTCATTTGTTAATATATAATAAAATTCATATATTATTATATATCATTTATTATAGACATTATAATAATGATATGCGACAAAAAATGCTTTAAACATAACAATTTTTTACATCGAAAACATGTTACTACAATTATATTGTTGCAATTTTTGATATCACATGGTGTTTAAATTTTTTCAAAACTAAATTTTGCTAGATTTTTAAATTTTTCTGGTCTTTCTTTCGTATATCCATTTTTAAACCACCAAATATTTAAATAAGTTGTGATATTGAAGAGATGATAACTAATTATGTATCAAAGATTCTATTATATTATTTTTTTTATGTAAATTTATATCACTTTCCAATAATAAAACGGTGTCCAAAAATTTTTTAGCAAAATTTTTCCAAATCCGAAATCCATGAACCATCCATCTAATGGTTGTATTTTCCCTGTAATATCTTTTAGAATTATCATTGTATTAATCATCATAATTATCATTGTATTTTTTTCTGCTGATTAAACTAGAAACAATATCGGGACAATGTGCACTCCAAGAATCAATAAGAAGAACGCTATTTGGAAAGAAAACTTCTTGTAACCAAGATTTAAAATGATTTGTACGGAACAATAATTTAAATTAATAACATTGAATTTTATTAGATTGCTAAAATAATTATAAAAGAAACAATTGAAATTTGTGTATATCTGCTATCATTTTGAGATTTTGATGCTTTCACAATAACATTTATTGGTTTGAACAAATTTTCTTCCACTCTTGACCCAAACATACCATTTTTGTAATATAATAAATAAAGGCGATAGCAGTTGCTTACCATCACACGATATTATTGGTTATATCGTGTATGAATGATTTGTCGGTAATATAGATTGTACAACACGTTCTACTGTCTTTATTCCTTGATTAGATTGTAACCTTCCGGAATGGATTTTTAATTGAAATCTTTAATCTTATATTATAGATAGTGTTACGATCAAACAGTGTTCCGCTCGATACTACATAATGATTTTCAACCTGAAGATCGTTCCTTGCCGACGCGGTCGTCAAGTGATTGTCAAGGATTGTTTTGAGAGAGTCGTCGGCGCGGCGTGCGAGTTTGAGGTGTGTCGAATTCTTATTTAATTGTGAAAGCTCTTGTTATTGCTCCCGTGCTTAGTGCATAATAAAGTGTGTTTCTTTTTTAAACTGTCTCTTCCTTTCCTTGCGTGAGTGTGACGCGAGTGAACACGCCACGAGTGCGACAATATTTTCAGAACTGTTCAAGAGGTTTCACTGTTTTTAAAAAATCTTCGTTGGTTTTTTGTAGACTGGATCTTCCAGTGTTTTTCTAGTGACAACCTTTGTAATTTTTCTGGAAACAATTCGATGGGACTTTCTGAATCTTGCTATCCAACTATCAGATAGCTTTAAACATAGGATTTAAATTTCCTATTTCTTGTTGAACCTGTAGAGTCCACCTTTTTAAATCAACATCATGAATTATATTGTTACGACCGAGCGGTTCCGCTACCCTCATACCGATTTCCAACCTGAAGATCGTTCCTTGCCGACGCGGTTGTCAAGCGGTTGTCAAGTGTTGTTGTGAGAGAGACGACGGCGCGCGAATTTAAATCGTGTCGCGATGAATTTATATTGAATTGTACAAAGCTCTTGTTAGCTCCCGTGCTTCTGTGTTTAATAAAGTGTGTTCTTATATTTTCTAACTTTCTCTCTCTTCCTTCCTTGGCGTGAGTGTAACGCGAGTGAACCTACCGTGAGCGCGACAATATGAATTATATGACCTGATTGACAGCTAAATTTATTATATGTAAATTAGGAAATGTAGGATAATTTTTCCATACAATGTTCACCTGATTGTAATTGTTTTCTCATCGTCTCGAAATTGACTTTCGGGTGACAATCTTCTGAATTTATGCTGCACGGATTTTAAAAAGCGATTCCTTTTTTTATTATTTACATTATCTTTATTTTAATGTTTCGCCAATATTCAACAGCTTGCCTTTTATAAGAATTATCAAAGTACACCCAGACAGCACGCATGTCTAAAAGACGTTATCTTATAAAAGACGTCTTTAAAACTTTACCAAAAGAAGTTATAAATACCTTTGGACATGTCTTAAAGACATCTTGAAAAAGACGCCTTAAAGATCTTTTAAAGACGTTTTTAAGACTATATCAGAAAGATGTCTTTCTGATGTCTTAAAGACGTTTTTAAGACTGTATTAGAAAGATGTCTTTCTGACGTCTTAAAGACATCTTTTCTAAGACATATGTTCCATAACCTCAATCTGACATCAATATAATCTCTAAAAGTTCTAAGTGACAGTTCTAAACATAGTTATTTACATTATCGACTGTGACATTTATCGAGAAATAACTACACATTTATTGATTAGAATAAATGACATGATCAATTTCGATATAATGTAACCTATAAAAATTTGGCAGTCAGTTTATCTAATACTCCAATATTTTATATTATTGTAATATACAAGAACGCAATTAAGATGAAACTCTTCGGAAATGTATTGACAAGAGGAAGAATACAGAAGCTGGAACTTGATAAATCGGTATATCAATGATTTAATATCTACACAACTTTTCTAATGACAAAATTGATTTCCGATTACAATGATAAATCAAAGATAAATCAAAGTTGTGTAATTATTATATCAATGATGTACCAATTTATTAAGTAATTCCAAATTGTGCATATTCTTTCTCTTATCATTATACTTTCCGTATAATTAATTTTTATGCCATTATAGAATGTCCAAAAAATTCTAAATAAGACATCTGAAAGACGTTTAAAAAATGTCACTTATTGAGAAATAAGATGTCTTTAAGACATCCCAAAGACGTCTTAAATCGGGTCTTAAAGACGTCTTAAAAACGTTTTTTTTATAATTTAATAAGACGTCTTATAATAAAAGACGTCTTTTAGACATCTTTAAGACATCATAATGTTCTCTGGGCACATTATCACTCGAACATTCATAAGTATTTAAATTATCTCCGCTTTATGCTTCCTCATCATCCTCAATTATTTCAAAAGTGCTGGCAGGTTGCGTTTTTAAAGGAATGAAAGAGAGCTTGCAAGTAAGCGAAAGTACGTGATTTCAAAGAGAGTGATTTATTATCACACGAGCACAAGTCTATAAAAGTGTCTGAATATATAATGAACACAATTAAAAGTATGTTTCACAATTAATTAGAAAGAAAGAAAGAAAAACTAAGCAACAATCAGTTTATCCTTTTTTTAAGTAAACGTGTATAGCGCACTTCTGAGTTTTACGATCTTCTGTGTACGAACAGTTCTGACAACTGACCGAAAATTTCGCAGAATGTTATGAAGCACCGAACGCGTCACGTATTCATTATGTGTACACCTAATGCTCTATTACTCATCAGGAACCGCGTCTTTTTAAAAATTAATTCTTATATTTCCAACACATCCCTTTAATTTTTGCAAAAATGCGTTCATTGTTCTATAAGCTATCATCTAATTCATTAATTTTTTTACTTAATTTAAATTTTATTCTGTCTAATGCCTTTGTCAAGATATCGGCTAATTGCTTATTCGGACAATATTCTGTATTGATTAATTTGTTTTTAAACATTTCATGTACGAATTTATAGCGTACGTCAATGTGCTTGGAACGTTTATTATTAGTAATTCCGTTTTTAATTAGACTTATAGTACTTTGATTATCAATTTTTAATGTTATCGATAAACTTTCGTCTAAAATTTCTTTTAACAATGAGTTTATATGTAACAGTTTTTTGCAACACATTGATGCCGCTGTATATTCTGCTTTTGTGCTGGAGAGAGCTATAGTTGGCTGCTTCTTTGAGTTCCATACAATAGGTCTTCCGCAGAAAAATATTATATATCCGGTGGTACTTTTTCTAGTTTTTAAGTCACCTGCGAAATCCGAATCGCAATATACAAAAATTTCTTGTTTTCGATTTTTGTTGTAAAATTCTATCCCTCTACCTAAAGTCTCTCTACCTTTAAGAAATCTAACAATTTGCTTAATGGATATTATATTTTTATTTGTTGTTTTTCTGTATGTCGACTTGCTAAATTTACTGCATATGCTAGATCAGGACGCGTTTATTCGTTAAATATAAAAGAATGCCTGTAGCCTCTCTATATGGAAATTTTGTGTCTATCGCGCTTGTTTCATTATCATCATCTTTAACTGCTAGCGTATTCATGATTTTGGCATTTTCCATTCCGAATTTTTTTAATAATTTTATTGCAAAAAATGTTTAATTAAGTTTAATTAAATTTTAAATCTACCTCTGTTCTTTTAATTTCCATATGTTGTGTGGGTCGTTTCGGGGATCGACCAAGGAATCGGCGGGAAAGAGGCGCTCACTACTTTGTTCAACACTCAATAAACTTTATTAAAATTGATACAGGTTGTCCTTCTTAATTCGGACCGCGACAGACGTGACGGCAAGGCGGATCTCGACCAGTCCTATCCTAATACCGGTCTCCCGTTTTTATCCAGGCGGCCGGTCCTTGCCGTGTCATCAAAATGTTCGTCAGCGTTCGCGGTATATTTCTGGGTCGCGCGGCGGCTTTCCGCGTAAGGGCCGCGCAACCCGGTTAGCAGTTGCTTCACGTGGAGCGGTTACACAATAAATGCACGATTAACACGGTAGCGTTGGTAATCGCTATCGCTTGACAAAATAATAATTCGTCGGATAAAGTATCGCTTGCCGCAATCCGCTTTGTCAGCGATGGGCGTGATTGCGTTCTCGGCGCTCGCGACATCCCTCCCCCTTTGATAGAAGGGAACCATGGAGGGTTTCGAATTCCATGTGTCCCTTACTTGGCGTTCGCGACACATATCTAAAAATACTTTTGGATTTCTTTTGTAACTATATGCCCGAATCACCCTTCAGTAATTAAATTCTCCGTCAATCTTACCGTCGACAGATTCGCGTAGAATAACCAACATGAAAAATTCATGTGAACAGCGCGTGTATCATAATAGTCCACGCGTTGGGCCATTGCCGCTGGCCCCGCTTCCAACCGCGTCACCAAATGTATCCGCGGAATCGCCGAGCCCGTTTGGCGAATCTCGCAAATCTCTCGACAGAATCATTTCCGGCGGAGTTAACCCCAAAATCCGAATTCGGCCAACCTGTTACCCGATTCTTCCCGATTTACGGCCGACTCGGGTATATTAATTGACTTCGGGTGATCTTGGTCTGTTCCCGGCGAGATAGCAAGTCCAATGCTGATCTCGGTAAGTATCTGTCCAGATACCAGTAAGCGATCTTAGGGTACTATCTAGCAAGCCAGGAGCTTCTGGGATCACTCCCGTCTCCGAAGCACGCAAGCTTTCTTTTAAGCTAAGACACTTCTTAGCTTAGTCCCCGAAACAGGCCCTTGCATGCAAAATCCATCGCTGTTGGTGATAGAGCAGGGAGCTTCCTGTCTCCGAGCCGCAGCAAACTCATGGGTGGGACTCATTTGACCACGTTGCAATTGACCATCAGCTACTCATAGCGTTTGAACAGAGGAAAACCTCTAGGCATCAGCCACTGTGAGTAATTGTAGTCAATCGCAACGTAGTCAAACGGGACACTCCTAGCTCCTGATTCCGGCCCGAAAATCCGTCTGGAATAAGACTTCAACGCAACGAGACTTTCAATTGATCAGCAATCGCAACAAACGCCGCGTGCGACGAATCCCCTTTCCTCGCGCCACGCGCCCACGATCGCGACGTGCCGAATTTTCAGAAGAGCCGCGAAGCTATTATACGATTTTCAGAATTTGCGAACATTTTCGGCGAACAACAAACGCGATTCCGAGATTAAAATCGAAATCATATCTAATCGTGTACATATTTTAAATAGCAGCCAAAACGAAAACTGTAAAACTGTAAGTTAGCTGTAAATAGTGTTTAATCTTTAAAAATATACTTGTACATAGCTTACACAAAATCTTCTCTATTTTATTTCTCTATTCTTCCTGACAACGACTGATGCTATCCTGCAAAACCGTGAGAGCGAGCCGCGAACCGACGCGTAACCGCTTTCAAATTTTATTTCGCATTGTTTTCTTAAATTCTCAAAAAGTCTATTCATTTCTTTTATGTCTTTACTTATTATTATACCGTCATCTACGTAGATTGCCAATAGTAAACTACCTTTCTTATATTTAAAAATAATTGTTTTTAATTGTTCTAAGCTATTTTGTTTTAAAAAATTTGTGAAACATTCATTCCAATTGAGAGATGCTTGTTTCAAGCCGTACATAGATTTGATTAATTTACATAACTTGTTATTATAGTTATAGTTATTATAGAAACCTTCTGGTGGATGTAAATATTTTTTTTTATATTACCATAAAGAAAGGCAGTTTTTACATCAAATGATTTATTATTTCTGAGTTTGTATTCACCGCTGAAGCAAATAAAATTCTTAACGAATTTGAGCTTACCACGGGACTGAATACCTCATCATAATCTATATCATATTTCTGCTCACATTCTCGAATTACTAATCTCGTCTTGTATTGTCCGTTATTCTTTACTTTGAATCAATATCCATCGACTTGTTAATGGTTTTACGCTTTGTAATTCATCCGCATCTATCAATGTCTAGGTTTTATTTTTAATTTGCTTCCTTTTCTTTTTATATAGCTGCTAATTTTTGTTTATCTGGATCTGTAACTGCGTGAAAAGTTAAAAAAGCACAATCAGTATACCTTTCTGGAATTTTACGAGTTCTTTATGATTTCCTTGTTTCCTTTTCTTTAGCAATTTGTTGACGAAATTTAGATCTGGTTTCTTGTTCGTATGAGTCTTTATTGTCCTCAAATACAGTGCTAATATGATCTTCTTCATCAGGCAATGTTTCTGTTGCGTCATTATTTTTTATCTGTGTGTATTCCATATCTTCTTCTGTAATTTTCGTTTCGATATCGATTTCATCTTGTACGTATGGAGAATTTTTTAAAGAATCACATCGTTTTTCATTCAAATGGTTAAGACTTTCTGTTTTGAAATGTATATCTCTGACCGTAATGATTTTTCGTTTCATTTTTATCAAAAATTCATCCTTATATTTCCAACAAAAAGTGCAATTTATAAGGTTCTTGAAAATCAAGACATATTTCTTTTGTTATTTCTAATCCATTGTAATGAAAAATATCTAATAATAATTCTTGAATGTTTTCTTTCAATTTTATTTCTGCTTCAATTATTGGCGTTTCTAGATATATCGAACTTATGGAAGCCAATAAAAGCCTGACAACATTAAGTGGATTAATAATCATTATTAATTTGTTCTTCTAGAAATATACGTTAAAATACTTTAACATACTCTAACAGTGACTTTATTGACTATAAGCGCAAATCTATTAATATTTATACATTGGATTTATTGATACTTATCTTTAAGAATGCACTTGAGCTTAAAAAAGTCACGTTTGAAAGACATTCTAATACGAAAGATAAACGATAATATATTTCATGACATAATGATATTTTTCGGTATGATTGCTTTCCAATATAGTAGATTGCTTTCGATCGTAGTTTTATTAAGCGGTTTGTTCATTTGATTGAACTTGCAGTACCTATTATATTGGCACAAATTAGTGCTGAATTTTGAATGTTTTTAAATGTTAAATTAATAATTCGAATTTCAGCTGGGTACCGTTATTTAATACTAATAATTTTAGTTCTGAATAATCATTTTGGCTTTTCATATCGATATACTAGGCAGTTGAGAATTTGCTGCGTAACGGTTTGGGCGTAGCGAGCATATCCACATACATTTGCTAAAACATTTCTGAAACATTTTTAGCAGATACATCCATCGATAGATTTTGATAAAACCGATGAGACCAATCGTGACTTGCTATCATGTATACCGATGATGTAGCGAATATATCGCTACGGCTCTTAAAGCCGAACACACGGTATCATTAGATTAGGCACACGTATAGACGCACACATAGCTGAGATACTCGGAGCCGTTAGGTACTTACGCGAAATCGGCAGACAAATATAACGACTGTTTCTGCTTTTTCTAAACAGAATTTTTGCTAAATCATTTTGCGATGAGAGAATAGTTATCTGTGTGCCTCCTTCCGAATTTTTCGGCATGTAGAATAGATAGGTTTAATTCGTACTGGCAATCAGGGAATAAAATAACACAAAATTATCTTTCTAAAAAAAAGTAAAAAAGGGTATCAAGTAAAGGGACATACGTGCCCTATGAGCGGAGATATTGCTACACAAAATCCGACTCGTAAATTTTTATTTCAAGAAATGTTGTCATTATTATTTTTATAAAAGATTTGATATCAATGATTGGCGAGTTATAGTCTTATAAACATTAAGCTACAAGTCCACCTTAGCAAAGTTATATATTTCATTTGTAAAAGATTTGATATACCGCTATTTTAAAAAGATAAAATCCAAGCGATAGTATCTTTAATTTAAAAATAATAAAAACCGAGTGATATGTATATTTTTTTTACCCATTCAAGACTCTCTTTATTAATCCAAGTAGTAGTAATTATTTAGCTTTAAAAATATTATTATATAACAAAATTGCTTTACTCAAATTAAGTTTTTATCATAAAGAATTAAAAAGTAATAGTACAAAATAAATGATAAAATTTTATTTAAGCGACTCGTGCGTAGCTATTGCCGTTTGAAGTAAACAATTCCTCACGTGCCTATCAACGATGATCGCCGGGCGGGAGTATCTTACCGCGCGCTTGCATTTGCCAGCGGGCTGGGCTAATACGGTGATTTTTAATAATTAATATCTTGATTATTATTGCAAATATTATAAAATGATATGGGACTTTTATGTTCATCTCGGTCCCTTATCTATTTTTTTACGAGCGGTGGCAGAAGTCTCGTGTATATATATATATAAAACTGTTTGGAAACTGATGGTATACCAACAGGAAAAAGCTCATCATAGAATGTAAGTGCGTCCGATATTCACAGAAAGACGAAGATTATTACAGGGTGATAGTGACAATCTTGTCAAAGAAATGGAATTTGAAGATTACGAAATGTTCTATAATTATTGTAGAATGTCCATAGAAATGTTCAATCAGTTGTTAGATATTGTATATATATATATATTAATTAATTTATAATGTTTTTCAATGCATGGCCCAACAATATCTAACAACTGATTGAACATTTCTATGGACATTCTACAATAATTATAGAACATTTCGTAATCTTCAAATTCCATTTCTTTGACAAGATTGTCACTGTCACCCTGTAATAATCTTCGTCTTTCTGTGAATATCGGACGCACTTACATTCTATGATGAGCCTTTTCCTGTTGGTATACCATCAGTTTCCAAACAGTTTTAGTATATTACATCGTCTAATTTTCTGTTGTTGAGATCGTTTCATCTTCTTCCACTTTTGCCATCGCTTCCACATTGTCAATAATAACAAGTCAGGGTCCATGATGACTTCTGAATACATTCGCACAGATTAAGTTCGCATCTACTTTACTTATTCATATACATACTCGTATGTAAAATCTCGGTTTCCCATGAAGCGTACCTTTCCAGATACGCAGATTACAAAAACCAATCACAAATTAGTTTAGCATTTCTGTTAGAGAGTACAACAGAAGCCCTCAGCAATTAGTTGTATTAATTACGCATTTCTCGAAATTTCGAAATACGCTCTATGTGAAAGAAGACTTTCAGAATGGCGTAACGTGTTTTAATAAAATACTAGAATACGCAAATTACACTTACGCAAGTTACGCCGCATATGACGGCACCCTCAGAGATACAGAAATGATACGTGCACCTTTCTATCGCGTATACTCATAGGTTGTACTCCAAATATGAGAACAATACATGCGAACATGAATCGCATTATGTGCAACTTTGTTCTATAAAAATAGTATTTATTAACGTATCCAAGGAGCAAGATTACATTATAATGACGATTTAAGGTTATTTTTAAGTCATCTTTAATAAATAAATAATAAAATAACATTATTAATTACTATCTTTCTTAATTAACTTATAATATATAAATAAGAAAAATATTTCCCATATTTAATATTAATAAATTTATAAACAAGTAAACAAAATATATACAACAATTTATAAACAATTTTCATTTAAAAAATGATTCTTATTATACTATATTATACTATATTAAACATAATATAGGTTCATGGGTCTATATATGTAATTAAATTATTTACAAGAATTACATATGCAATCGAAATTGTAAAATTGAGACTGTTTATACGACAATATAGTAACATTCATTAATCAGAGCTATCATCTCTAACACCATATGATATCATACGTATCATCCCATTTTTATACTCAATGTATTGTGATCATCCGTAATGTACTAAGATTTACGCTCGAACGTCACTTAGTATATCAATCGGTTTTCTTTTGCGCACGTATATTCTCAGAATTTACTCAGAGATATGAAAATGATACGTACGTATTTCTATCGCGCGCGTATATCTCAGGTTTTACGTCAAGTATGAACGGTACGTACATCTACGCCATCTCTACTTTCTGTTTTGGTTTCTTTTCGTTTAGCACGGCATCAGAATAGTCAAGATTCTGAAGATCACCGATATTGAAAGTAATCCTTTTTTTCTTTAAATTTCATTCCAAAAAACAAAGAACAAAGTTTGACAGATAGTTTTTATATATGAATGATGTAATATTTTTCATTATTTTTTTTATGTATTTATAAAATTATTCTGCTTAGAATAGTTTAAGGTTATTTTTATAAAAAAGATGTACAAATATAACATTTCATACATAATTTAACATAAAATATTAGTTATTTTAGCTATATTAGATACTTATTGCAAAATTATTCATTAAGTGTTATATTTTTTACATCTTTTTTACAGATAACCTTAAACTATTCTAAGGATTCTAAGCGGAACAGTTTTATAAGTATGTAAAAAATATAACATCAAATATAAAAACGGTCAAATTTTATTCACTATTACTATGACAATCTGCAAATCGCTATCTACAAATAATTTGCAGAATAGTTTTACGAGTTACTTCTTTATAAGATATGTGTTCAAATTATCAAACAAAACCTCAAGCTGAATCTAGAACTGCAAGCATTTCAATGAAAATTAGTTTGAAGTGTACTTCGTTGTTGTGTCAAACAAAATATTTAGCTCGAGGTTTAAGTTCGGCTCAAAATTTGACTCGATAATATGGACATACAATATTACACAAAGCTTACTAATGTATGTTGTATGTTGTAATCAATCCATCTCTCAGTTTTAGTTAAATATACAATATACATTTTCTTAATTTTTAATGTCTTAAAATGATAATTATATATAAAACTGTTTTCAGCCCACAAGGTCAATAATTTCAAGTCTTCCAGCTATATAATACTTTTTCTCTTATAATGAGACAAGTTGGCGGTTATTTTTATCAGACTCTGGTTTAATGTATCTGTTTATTAATCAGTATTCAAGATCAATGGAATGTATGGTATGTTCTTTTTGTCCTAAAAATTTTATACTTTTACATCTCACTGTCTGTGTATAATTTCAATACAATTCTCTTGTTAATTTCAAAGTTATTTTACTTCTTCTTTGCCCTTGATTCTCATATAAAACTGGATTTTATAATACTTATAAATTTTATGTGAATGGTGAATTAAATCATTTTTTATATAATTTAATAAAAATAATAATAGTGCAAAAGTTTATTTACATCCACTTTATCATTAAAAACTTTTGTCACAAAACTGCAGCAAAATTATCTTATAATGATGGTTATATGTAATTAATTATATTTTATATTAATTTAATTATATAATTTTATATAATTTTAATTATATAAAATATAATTATATATAATTTTAATTTTAATTTATATTAATAATAATTATACATAAAATTATTTTCAGTCCGCAGAGTCAAAGTTCAAAGTTTTCTAGCAATATTATAGTGCTTTTTCTCGTCCGACAAAACAAATCGGAATTATCGGCTACTGGTGCTGCTGGATATTAACATTTTCTTTATTCGCTCATCAAACATTCAAGAATATCAACGGAATAGGTATTTTTTTTCTTTATCTCAAGTTAGATGAGAAATTCACTGAATGTAAAACTTTTTTTGCTTTGACATTAACATAGTCTGCTTTTGTCATTAAAATACAGCAAAATTAAGTCATTGCGTTAGCCGTCATAAGGCAAAATTTTTTGTTGCTTGTTTGCGAGTTTTCAGCGCTAAAATTCGATTTTTTACGATAATAATTAATTTTTTATTCTTTATTAGGAAAACAAATAAGTTTAAAGTTAAAAAAACTTGCTAAAATTAAGCTAAAAGTTTTCAAAATCTGCAAATTTGTTTAAAATATTTTTTCGAAAATACTTTTATACAAAACTTAAAATGGGACTTAATAAGGAGCAATACAATCGAGCCAGATCTTCGTGTTGAATAATATTTATTAAAGAGTTCTGCAGATGTTATGATATTATAACGTTATTAATGATCTCATGGTTTAGTTCTGTTGACTGTACTCATAGTTTTTTCGTTCGAATGATTGAGTGTATGTTCTATACCATTACCATGTCATTTGATTTTTATGAGCAATGGATTGATGATCTATCCTTTCTTTCTTTTATATTTTGTTTCTTTTATTTACGCCGATGATGAACTAATGTCAAAATGTCTGATAACTCTTTAATAAATATTATTCAGCATAAAAATCTGCCTCGGTATTACTCTTTATTTATTTTGAATTTGCATTTGACATCGGCCTTATTCGTTGTTATTATTAAAATGGGACATTTTGTGTAACAAAATATATTCTATTTAAAAAAATGCAAATGCAAATCTATCTGTAAATGAATCTATATTATAATCAGCACTGTACCATCCGTTTTCTTTGAAACTTTTTTGTTAATTCGTTTTCTTTTGCAATATTTTACTGTTAAAATTAATATTAACTGAGAGTTGGAAAATAATTATTTTTCGCATTATTCCTAACGGTATTATTGTTACTTTTTTTGCTACAATTATTACTTTTTTTTTATTTTAATTGTAATGATAACATTACATTTTTACAATAACAATAAGGAATTCAGCCGTTACTGTTATTGTTACTTTAGTTTTCTGTTATCTTTGTACTTGTTATTTTTGCAGATGTGATGAGACATGCACATACTGCTGCATCTGATGAAGAAATAGCAGTACCCATAAAAGTATAGTTCGCTCACGCAAAGGAAAGAATAGCTAGCGAACGTCAAAAATAACATTTAGAAGAATTGCAGATGTGCAGAATTATTTTTGACATTTTTATTATATAATATATAAATGTCATATAAGTTATTATATGAAATATTATCGAAAGTATTATATAAAAATATAAAATAAATAATATAAACATATATAAAGAAATATAAACAAACTGAACTGTACAAATGTTAATAAAATTAACATTTAAATTAATAAAATTATAAGAAGTACATATTTTATAAATTTATGAAATTTATTTTAGCAGTGTGTATGTGTGCGTGTGTGTGTGTGTGTGTGTGTGTGTGTGTGTGTGTGTGTGTGTGTGTGTGTGTGTGTCACTCAGGAAAAAGTACACACACACATACACATATTGCTAAAATAAATTTCATAAATTTATAAAATGTGTACTTCTTATAATTTTATTAATATGTGTGTGTGTGTGTGTGTGTGTGTGTGTGTGTGTGTGTGTGTGTGTGTGTGTGTGTGTGTATGTGTATGTGTGTGTATACTCAGGGAAAAAGATTGTGACAGTAATTATATAGGTAACTAACACAATTTTTATATAGGTGACAACATTACACAATTTTTATGTATAAAATTAATGTACATAATTTCATTAACTATTTTATATTTATTGCAAGTAAAGCTGCTTAATAACTATAAAATAGTTGATTGAACTGTTAGTATCAATTCTATATATAAAAATTGTATAACTGCTACCTATATATATAATTGCTATTACTTTTTTTCTCTGAGTATGTGTATATAGAAGCGTGTGCACGAGGCTGCATATATACTGGAGGCATACTGAAAATATATTGCGGTTAATAATTTATGTATTTCTTCAGTATATTACGAGTAATTCCCAACAAAACTGTGTGGGGGGCTTTGACAATGCGGACACAATAGCATTCGGAGTATTTATTCCGTATATTCCAGTATTCGAATATTCTGAGATAATACGCAATCTACTAATGCGATATACTACGTATTATCTCAGAATTTACATGTGTTAGGATATTTTATGTTAAAATTCTGTATTCACTTATATCATCATTTCAGTAGCAGATTTCATCCCAGCATAAAAATGAAGCAGCATCGAGCAGGATCCCAATTGTATGAGTGATCGTTTTAGAAACATGCGATAATACCAAGGTAAAAGATTTATTACTTCACAAAGTTTTATCACTTTCTGTTATTTTTTTTTAATTTTTTTCATTTTTTTCACTTATTTTCCATAAGGGGTGTCACGTATATTATAGATTTTCAGTACTAGCAGTCAATATCGAAACGCAACCATAATCTACTGAAAACTTTCCGTTTTTATCCTTTCCTAATACTGTCATCATTCGCTGTGAATATTCCCGGCGAAATTCCATGGAAGGTGTTACCTCGGACATAGGAACGTACTTAGAACGCACTTAGTCGATCGCAGTACGTATAAATATTCCGAGATGATCGCAATATACGCATTGCGATTTTCTCAGAACATACTCAGAACGTACGCATGCTGTTAGGGGACAGATATCTTAACCTCTAAAGTCTCGAATTTTAAAGCCTCGCTTAATAACTTATTTAGCAAGACAGATTGCTGTGTTTTTCTGCCGAATTTTTTCGTTTTGAGTAAAACCGCGTCGAATGAATATATTTTTATTAAGATTTGCGGTCAGAAGGATATTCTGAATAAATAAGAAGAATAAGATAATGGATGCACTTGGGTATTATGAACGCACCTCAGCAGTCATTCCGATTAACATATATCTCAGGGTTGACAAATGGTAACACTGTCAGTGCATATTTGATCTTAAGTGCACGTGATATAGAAAACGTACAAATAAGAATGAAGAGAACAAAATTATTACTGGTATTACTGATACTGCTGGTACTCACCACAGGCACAGTTTCCTCATCGAAATATGAAAAGTCTTTGAACGCTTCTTGTCTCACCGAGGTGACAGTATCACTGAACGAAGATGACATTGTTCCAAGATACTAGATAATAATTTATGATGAACTGCGTCTGATGTAACTGCATATGATGGGAATGACGAATGATGGCATTCCTTGGCTGCCTTCACATACGGCTGTTGTGTATGTGTGTATACCTTGTATGTGTGTTATGTGCCTATTCTGTATTTTCTATTTCCACATCTGCTCTCGTCACAAATACGCGGAGCAGGTGCGGTTAAGTGATCTTACACGGGAAGATATAAGACGACTTTATTAAAAGATAATGTCTCACATGAAAAATATAGGATGAAGACAGATAAAATCCTTTTTTAAATTAATACTCTGTTATAAATCTATGTTAAGATTTCTAATTTACATAAAATTCTTGAGACATGTTAGCCATAACATCTAATTAATTAAAGTTTCTGAAATCCAAATCTAATTTTAATATTAAGACTCGGCTTTCTCGTTACAGTCATATTAAATTATGACGTCAAATGAGAAATGACTTGCAAAAAGTTTCTAGCGCCGTATAGTTTTATAATAAAATTACCTTTTAAAAAAGATTAAAAAATAACGTCAAGTTCACACGCCTGTTTTCTTATTTATGTAAAAGAAAGAATTTTATACAAAAATTTCCATCTACAAAAGTTTTTTTAATAATAAATTTCATATTGGTACAAAAGATGTGATATGAAGAACTGGTGCCAATTTCTAATTTAATAAAATAAAAAGAGCTTTACATTGAAATTTTATTTTGTAATTCATTTTTATTTGAAAAATCGTTTCATTATTTCTACAAAAAACATATCAAAAATTGACACAAACTTTTAATTATATGAAGTAGAAAAGAAACTTTGCAAAGGTGAAAAAAGATATTATCAATCCAAAATTATCAATCCAAAATTAATGTCAATTTGTAGTTGCCAAAAAAATTTTATTGAATTATTGTACTTGTGTTTACATAAAAATAAAATATAAAAAAAAATCTGATGCGTAAAAAAAAACAACGTACAAAAACTTGGCGCCCGGGTCGCATTAAAACTACTTTTAATAATAATGAATTATGTGACAGACAAATAGAAAACAGTTTGAATTAAAATTTAATATATTTTAAGATTTTTTATTTTTAAACTTATTTTTTTTAATATTAACTAAATAAAATTATATAATTAATATATAATTAAGAAATATATAATTAATTATTAATTAATAAAACATTTTTTACATAAATAATGCAAAAAAACTTAAGAGTTTATTTTATTAGAATGTTATCCAGTATAAAATGTTTTAATATTTATTAATAAATTTTTTTAATATTATATATTTACATATAATGTTAAAGAAAATTATATAAAAATTATATAAAAAATTTATTTACAAATATTTTTAAAAGTAATATATACATTATTAATGTAAAAAGATAAACAGTAAGAGTGCAATATACGAGTAATACAGTAAGTGTGTACGTACATGTTTTAATGCGACCCGAGCGCACAAAGTTTTGTACGTCATTTTTTTTCTTACACATCAGATTTTCTTTTATATTTTATTTTTATATAAACACAAGTACAATAATTCAATAAAATTTTTTTGGCAACTACCAATTGACATTAATTTTGGATTGATAACATCTTTTTTCACCTTTGCAAAGTTTCTTTTCTACTTCATATAATTAAAAGTTTGTGCCAAATTTTTGATATCATGTTTTTTGTAGAAATAATGAAACGATTTTTCAAATAAAAATTAACTACAAAATAAAATTTTTTTTTCAATGTAAAGCTCTTTTTATTTTATTAAATTAGAAGGCGCCAGTTCTTCATATTATATCTTTTGTACCAATATGAAATTTATTATTAAAAAGACTTTTGTAGATTTTGGAAATTTGGAAATTTTTGTATAAAATTCTTTTTTTTACATAAATAAGAAAACAGGCACGTGAACTTGGCGTTATTTTTTACCTTTTTTAAAAGGTAATTTTATTAGGATATCACTCATTTTTTTTTTAATAACAAATAGTATTTATTATTTAGCATATTTGAAACATTTTTTTACTTTATATATACTAGAAAAAACAATCAGTATTCAGTCATTATTTCTTAATAATCTTTTTTAAAAAATATATATACACATTTTTTGCTTCTCTAGGCCATTTTTTCTTGTTAATTTGCGCATCATCAATGTCTCTCCATCCATTAGACGTTTTATCTCTACATATACTTGTATAATGACCATCTTCAATAGATGATCCATGATGAAAAATGACATTCATTACCTTATAAAATTGTACCCCTACTAATATTGTAGTTGTTGGTACTGCACGCAAATTAAATTGATCTATTAGGTGTACAAAAAAGTTCTGAGCTTTAGATTTCATACAACTGAAATAACAATTTAAATTTTATATATCTTCTCGCCCTTTTGCGGTTTTAAAGCGTTGACATTTGGCCTTCTAAAATGCCATACAGTTTGACGTTTGATGCACATAACCTCAAAAATCAGTAGTGTTCACGATGGCAATAACAAAAGAACATATTCGATTTTCCATCCATTTCGCATTTCATCTGAAGAAAAATGCTGCTGAAGCCACTGCAATGATTTGTGCTGCATATGGAGAGAACGCTGTAAGTCATACTACATGTAAAAGATGGTATCAAAAATTTCGCCAAGGAGATTTCAGTGTTGAAGATGAACCGCGTGCTGGACGCCCTCAAAAGATTGAAACGGACGAATTACAAGCACTGCTGGATATAAACTCTGCGCAAACTGAAAAGGAGCTTGCAGAACAGCTTGGCGTTACGCAGCAAACCTTTCCCATCGTATGTATGTTTACATACGATGGGAAAGGTTCAGAAGGAAGGCAGAAGTTCCGCGTGAATTGTCCGAAGACAACAAAAATCGTCGGCGTGACACTGCACTCACTTTGCTTTCAAAGTTCCGGAAAAAAGATTTTCTGCACAAAATCATTACAGGCGATGAAAAGTGGATTCTTTATGATAACCCTAAACGTAGAAAATCATGGATTGATCCTGGTCAATTTTCGACATCGACGCCAAAGCCCAATATCCACGCCAAGAAGGTTTTGCTCTGTATCTGGTGGGATTGGAAAGGTGTGTTGTATTATGAGTTGTTACAACTGGATGAAACAATCACGGCAGACCGCTACCAACAACAATTGACCAATTTGAGCGATACATTAGAAGAAAAGAGGCCATTTACTAGCCAAGGATGTCGTAAAGTGATCTTGCTTCATGACAATGCTCGACCACATGTTGCGAAAGCGACTCAGGACCATATCTTTGCGTTAGGTTGGAAACTTCTCCCGCACGCGGCGTATAGCCCAGACATGGCGCCTTCCCATGATTACTACCTATTCCGGTCGCTGCAGCATCATTTGACTGATACACATTTCGTGAGATTTGAAGAGATACGAAAATGCATTGATGACTTTATCGCTTCGAAGCCGGTGAGCTTCTATCGTCAAGGAATTCGCAAGCTACCCGAAAGATGGCAAAAGGTCGTTGATGTAAACGGGGAATATTTCGCTGATTAATATTTTTTTGTTTGTTTTTGAATAAAGATTGAATTTTACGAAAAAAAGCTCAGAACTTTTTTGTACACCTAATATTTTTATTAATTTACCATTTTGTTCTGAAAATAATTGTAAATAATGATAAGTATTTCTCGTGTTAATGTTAATTCTTTTTTAAATATTGTATCTTTCCCTATACAATTTTTACATAGGTCATGAGAGTGATACCACCACGAAAAAGTAATATTTAATAAATCATTAAGATCGTAACTGTTTTTTTTTAAATTAGTCTGTTTTTAAATTAATGAGAATTGAAATAAAAATATTATTATTAGTAATAACAATTGTATTATCACAAGTTTTGTACCGTATAGTGGAACGTATTTGGTGCTTAAGTAGATTTTTATATAATCATATTTTTCACAGATAGCTGAGAAATTCAGATGCATCTTGTTTTATACAGCTAGAAAAATTATCTCTTAAATCTTGTCGTACTGTAAATGTATTCAAATCAGATATTCCGTTTTCATATCGATTCATTAATATCTAAAACATTTAATTTATCACACTCAAAAATTTGTTTTCTAATAACATTTAAATGCAAAAGACATTGCAAAACTGCATTTGCGTAAGATGAAACTTTATCCTTATTTTGGAATGTATTACCCAAACAGTATTTTTTTTGACCGTTTCATGTGATTCTTGAACAGAAGAAATAACTTTTAATGTCCATAAAGTATCTTTTATTTTAGTATATTTTTGTTTTGAAATAGTAACCAATTTCGCTTCTGATATATTATGTTATATGTTATGTTATATGTTATTTATGTTGTTTTATGTTATATGTTATTAATTTATGTTTTATGTTATATGTTTAATTTATGTTATTTATGTTTAATTAATTTATGTTTAATGTAATAATTTGTTAATAATTGTTAATAAATGTTAATAATTTGTTGTAAAAATCTAATTTATTGTCAATAATCTAATAATATAATAAAAATCTAATAATTTAATTTATTGTAAAAATCTAATGTAATTTGTTGTAAAAATCTAATGTAATTTGTAAATTAATAGCGATTAAAGTCGACTAATCATAGAGCTAACTTTCGCGCGCTCAGGCATGATGATATAACAAGTGATAAAGGCGCTACCACGAGGGCCCTCTTAATGTCAATCGAGATTATTATACAAATATATTGATATAATATACTATTATATATTTGATATGATATACTATTGTATATTATATATTTTTATCAAATTATTTTTTTTTTACGAAACCTATTTGTATATATATATATATATTTTTAATAAATAAAGAAAGGTTTATATATATATATATATATATATATATATATATATATATAAAACCTTTCTTTATTTATTAAAAAAATTAATGTAATTAATTATGTGTGCGTGCGTGCGTGCGTGCGTGCGTGCGAGCAAGAACGGAGAGACAGACGTAGCACAAAGAATCGCGCACGCTTTAGCTATCGCTTGAGAAAGAAAAAGGACAGGAAGCAAAGAGAAAGAGACAGACAGAGAAAGAGTCAGCAATACAGCTGTCCTTTTCCATTGCCCGACGCTAGTCGAAGTGGCACGACTCGGCGCGAGCGCACGTAAACGCTACTCGCTTGTGTGGCATGCTGCAAACTTCCCGAATCTGGCAGCTCTGGCTGCCGGACTATCGCAAGGCTACATCCTCAAGGCGTGCTCAACACGTGGCGCTCACGTTTTTTTTTTTTTTTGACGGGGAAATCTTCTAAAAACTCCCGGCGGGACTGGCCGAAGAGTGTGGGATTCGGTCCGGGACACGATAGACGAAAAGTTACCGTGATCATCTACCCACTAAACCATCCTCCGTGTCCATCCTGACCTATGTGGAAGCGGGGGACTGGAACGTTGGAGAAACAACTCATCACGAGTCCCTCCTAGGGGGTCAATCATATAACTTTTCCCCTAGGGCGGAAATGTGTAAAGTGAAAAGTTTCACGTGAACTTACGATCATGTACGATTTTGCGGGATCATGTAACTCTCTCAAACGTGAAAATGTGAAATTTTTCACGTGAACTTTTTCGCCATGTACCTTGGTGGCGGAAATCTAGGGAATTAATAAATATGCTTCGGAATTAGAGAAGATTAGGGTTGCGTTAGGATTAAGTGTACATAGTACATATACAATTGGTTATTAAAAGATGTATATAATACTGTACCAATAAAATAATTTTCATTAGCTATAAAATCTATGAAAACTATGTTTCATGATTTCACTCTCCACGCATCCAAGCTACATACATACCAGGTGTATGCATAAGTTTTTTCCGGTTTTTTAGTAAAAAAAGACACGTAATTTTCAAGGGAAATTAATTTTTTTTTATTCAAAATATTGGCCATCGGCTTCTACACATTTCGCTCATCTTTCAGGTAATTTATGAATACCATGCCAGAAAAACTGCTTGTCTTTTGCGGCAAACCATTCGTCGAGCCATTTTCCAACTTCCTCGAAATTGCTAAAGTGCTGCTCTGCGAGCGCGTGCCCCATTGATGCGAAGAGGTGATAGATGGCGCCAGGTCTGGGGAGTACGGCGGGTGCGGAAGGATGTCCAAGCGATTTCAAGGTGTCTTTCACTGGTTTTGCTGTGTGAGACGGCGCATTGTCGTGTGACAAAATCATTTTGCCATGTCTTCTGGCCCATTCCGGTCGTCTTTCGATTAATGCGTGGTTTAAATTAATCATTTGTTGGCGATAGCGTTGTGTATTAACGGTTTCGCCGGGCTTCAAGAGTTCATAATACACAATATCGCTCTGGTCCCACCAGACACAGAGCATGGTCTTCTTGCCGAAGCGATTTGGCCTTGGTGTTGATGGACCGGCTTCGCCAGGTGAAAGCCACGATTTTTTCCGCTTCGGGTTTTCAAAATAAATCCATTTTTCGTCACAATTCGATACAAAAATGATTTCCTTTCGTGGCGTTAAAGCAGCATTTCACAAGTGACTTTGCGATTTTCCATTTGACGTTCATTCAAATCGTGTGGGACCCATTTACCGAGTTTATTGATCTTTTCCATTGCTCGTAAACGTCTGCTGATTGTTTCTTGTGATATATGTAATGCTTCTGCTAATTGCCGTTGAGTTTGAGTTGGGTCATCATCCAATAACTCCTGCAATTGCTCGTCTTCGCATTTTTGTGGTCTACCAGAGCGCTCACTGTCTTTCACATTGAAATCACCACTTTTAAATTGTCGAAACCATGTCTCACATGTTCTAATTGATGGAGCGTGTTTACCATATGTTTCTACCAGCAAACGATGACTTTCAACAGCCTTTTTCTTTTGATTAAATAAAAAAAGCAATGCGTGCCGCAAATGTTCTTTTTCAGGCACAAAACTCGACATGATCACTGAACGACAAAACAAAGACGCTAGTTTTTGGCGGACTCAACTTGTGTGTGTTTGTAGTTTTAAATGTCAGACGAACAAAATGATGTATGTGTCAAATTAATACGCTGCGTACTTTTCGCTGACGACATCTCTTAGTTAAACCGGAAAAAACTTATGCATGCACCTGGTAATCGCTGTATGTGAAAAGTTTCACGTGAAATGTCAAGGTGTGAAAAATAAAAAGTAAAAAATGAAAAATTCGTAGTTTCACGTAAAGTTACATGATTGACCCCCAGGTCTCGACAAACAAATCTAGCAAGTGTCCATTCCAAACAGGATGTGACGTAGGGGTGATTAAACAGCATCCCTAGCTGGTGAGGCATCAAGAGGAGGGCTCTCTCTTGAAAGTTATGGGCTTACGAGAGAAGGGGAGACTCTAATGAGAAGACCCACTCACCCATAGAGCGAAAGTGAACAAAAATCACTATGGGGAATAAGGAAGAATCCATCTAGGGAAGAATTTGCTGACGCATTCTCTCTGCGATTTCTTTCTCTAATAACAGACTCAGCGAATCTAATTACAGCATTCCAATTCTCTTTTGACACCAACATGGCCTCCACCAAGGCCTCCAAACTAAGGTCATCACCAACCATCCTGACCAATTCTTCGCGTTCAGCTGATCACGCCCTGCACAAA
Organism: Pogonomyrmex californicus; assembly: GCA_024349325.1. Lineage (NCBI taxonomy): Eukaryota > Metazoa > Arthropoda > Insecta > Hymenoptera > Formicidae > Pogonomyrmex > Pogonomyrmex californicus. Next base: position 9,780,917 of record JAECZD010000010.1, read on the forward strand.
ACGATCGTGTGCTCCGGAGTATCTATTTCCGAGAAGCAATGCGCGCATAGTGGAGAGCACGCCCTACCAATCCTGAAGAGGAAAGCATTAAAGCAACCATGCCCGTTGATTAGCTCGAAGAAGGGGACATGAGTGAGCGAGAAGGGAACATGAGTCGGTAACCCGAAAAGAGAGGGACTCATGTCCCCTTCTCACTCACCCATTTAGTCTAGGCGCAATAGCCTGTCTAACTCTCCCCAGATATGTTAAGCCTTATCCGTCATTTATTAATGACTTCACGCTCGGCCTCCACCACTAACCTTCTCCGATCCTACGCGGTAAGGATCCCTCCGGATCCAGTGATCTCCCGCATTCCTAGTATACCTTGGAGAGCCGAGAGGTCCTCAGGTTAAACGGAAGTATCCCGGCCAATATCAGCGCCGCACTCAGAACGGTCGTATGATAGCCACAGATCACCCTTAAAACTAGCGTCCTCAATACACGATCGGTGAGCCTCGCATGAGTGATGGTACCCCGCACCGAAATCTTATCGGCCCAACGCTCACGTGACCGGCCAGTAAATCTTTCTTCACTTCTTGCATCATTGGACTTGCTTTGGAGAGCATTAATATAATCTCTCCAAGATTTACGGAATACCTTTTGACTCATTTTGGACCTTTCATAAACTTTAAAACTATGCCTGCTCAGCTAGTATTCATCTCGTGGTATGTCTCAAATACTCATTGTACTTCTCAATCTTGTATGTTGTCTGTGATATTTTTATATAAGAATAAGTTAATCGCGGCATAGCCTCGTTCGATATGTCGTTCACGGGCGTACTTTTATAAGATTTACGTCCATTCTCAAACAGATTGGAAAAGTAAAATACGAGGACGTACACAGGCTATAGGAATGTCTTTTTTACATTCACTACATTTAGCGGAAACTGCAAAAAATTAAAAATAAATAAAATAATAAAACATAATACAACTAGAAATAAATAAACATAATAAATTAATAGTAAACAATAAGTACCTTTAGTCAGTGAGAAGCACCAGCTTATGCACAGCATCTTCATGTTAATACAGTATGTCTGACAGATATTGCATACATATAAAAGATTCTATTTTCGCTTAGCGTCGGATTAAGAAAGCTTATGCAACGATTTTCTTGCATATATGCAAATAAAATTGTGCATAAACAAATCTCTTATCTGCATGACGTCGATATATTACAATACAAAATATAAATATAGCTCGATAAAGTGTTGTGGGGTGCCTTGACAATTGTGGAGATACCTATTTTATAGACACCTTATTTGTGGTGTTGTGAAGGTGCGTGTGTGGTGTGGTGTGGATGTAAGAGTTGGCGTGATGTATGGGTACGGTGTGCGCGAGTGTGTACCAATGCGATGATCCACACGTCCACCCCACCGTTGTAGTTGAGTATCCGCGTAGTGCTGTCGAGACCAGTCCGCTGTCCGCTGCCTTGCGTCCCAAAGCGGAATGGGCGACAGGGAAAGGAAGGTTTGCGTGCTGGATCTCAGAAAGAAGGCCGATTTCACAAGTACATTGTTATATTTTTGGCGAATGCAAATACAGAGGGCTGTAACGGAGTGTTACAAGCGTGGCGTGGGGGTCTGTGTCCCCCGTGTGTACGCGGAGTCCCTGAAGTTGACTGGGTCGCGTAGTTCCTCCCGGTAGCGTTGGGCTCGTCTCTCCCGGGCTCCAACTCCACCGTGGTGAGTGGTCCTAGCACGGGTCGTCAGTGCGTCTGCGATGGATGACGAGGCCTCGGTCTGCGAGGCGGCGTTGAATGACTGACGGTGATCCCGTCGGGGCGTTCCCCGTGTGACGTTCCCGAGATTCAGCGGTATCAATCGCCACGGATGCTCGTGGGCACTGCGTGCGGTCCGGTAAGGCCGGGAGCAGGCGGGCGGAGATGCGCCGCGATCTGTGGCGCGAACCTCGCCCGTTGCGGTGTAGATGGTTCACTGCGTGCGTCCCTGCGGACTGGCAAGTTGATGTTGCGGCCCGGAGTAGGCGGGCACGTCCGCGGTGCTGGTCTCGGGCGCGATGGCGTCCGTGGTGCTAGCCCGGATGTGTGACTATCAGCGGAGGAAGAGGAAGTTGAGAGGGCGCCGAACAACTCGACGAGTTGTTCTCGCCCGGAAGCTGTGTGGCGGCGGTCGCTCCTCCGCGCTGGTGGCGCGGGCTCTAGCCGGCGCGGTGTCGCCAGAGTCCCTGGATGCGTCTGGTTGTCTTATCGTCCTCCCAGCCGAGAAGTCCGTTCGGTGCTGGCCCAGGCAGCGGGGGTAGGTTTCCCCGTGGTGATGGCGGCCAGAAGGCCGCTCGGGCACGGGCGGATGGGGCTGCGAGGTCGGCGGCGGTGCTGAGTTGGCAGCGACGTAGTGGTGTCCGGTCCTTGGTTGAGCGCAGTGGCTCTGGTTGCCTCTCGGCAGGGATGCCGGGGGTCCCGCTCAACGGCGTGTACGGCCGCTGAGAAAAGCTCGGCGAGAGGAGGCACGGCGTGAACGGCCGCGTCGGAGGATGAGGAATCCCTCTATGACGTGAACGGCCACCGAGGGGAGAGTACGACCTGTGAGTGGTCGGTAACGCCAGCCACAAAAAAGGCTGTGTAATTGACCGCAAGCGATCAGACCTCAGCGCTTCTTAAGCCGTGTACGGGCCCCAGAGCGCACTGAGGGGTAGTGCCGATCGATGGTGCCCGCCGCTCTTATATAGCGGCGGTGTTGCTTTCCGCGCACGAGTAGGCGATCGACCGGTTGGCCATCTCGCGGCGAGCGCGCGGATTACCCTTGTGCGCGGGCCCACGGTGTCGGCGCGTGGCATCGCGGCGGCACGCGCCAGCGCACTCGTTGCTGGGCCAGCGTGGCGGTGACCGCCACAGGACCCTCCCGTGAGTGACGGAGTCCATCATGTGGTGTATCGTTGAGGGAAGCGGACTCGTCTTCCCGATCGGGTAGTGGTCTCTGCCGTTGGTCGTGTTATTGGTTGCGGTGTTGTAGGTGGCTCCGGTGCGATGCTGTCTCTTAATTGGGCGTTATCTTGTTTAAGGATGTACGCCGGCTTAAGGCGGTCGATTGAGACGGTGGTTGCGTTGTTTCGAATCTGTAATTGATAGGTCTTATTAGTTCGGCTTATTACTTTGTAGGGTCTTTCGTACGGTGGCTGAAGGATGCCCTTGGGTTCGTCGTGCCGGAGGAAAACGTAATCGCATGTCCGCAAGTCTTGATGCACGAATGGTTGTTGTGCAGAGTGGTTGGATCCTTCAGTTGGGCGTAGTGCGTCGGTAAGTAGCCGCAATGCCCTGAGCCAATCAGCTTCGGCCTCTGGTTTTGGATTGCTCGATTCCATGAGGAATTGCCCAGGCAGGCGTAGGGGTTCCCCGTATACCATCTCCGCGATGGTAGTGTGGAGATCTTCCCTGAGAGCTGCTCGTATGCCCAGAAGGATAGTCGGTAGTTCTTCCGTCCACCGCGGATTGGCTCTGCAGCGGATGGCGGCTTTGAGTTGCCGGTGGAAGCGTTCTACCATGCCGTTTGCTTGTGGATGGTATGCAGTGGTGCGATGATGTGTAGTGCCAGTGAATTCAGCTAGTTGGTGGAAAAGTTGCGACTCGAATTGTCTCCCTTGATCTGGTGGTGATTCTTAAAGGCGTGCCGAATCGGCAGATCCAACCATTATAGAACGTTCGCGCTACTGTCTCTGCCTCCTGATTAGCCATGGGGAAGGCCTCCGGCCATCTTGTGAATCTATCGACGCACGTTAGGCAGTATCTTTGTCCTTGTGATACTGGGAGTACGATGATGTCGAGATGGATGTGTTCGAAGCGCTTGCTGGGAGGCTTGAAAATTCCCCATGGACTCTTGGAGTGTCGGGTGATCTTTGCCTTTTGGCATTCGAGACATGTCTTTGCCCACTCTCGTACATCCTTGTTCATGCTGGGCCAAACGAAGCGTTGTGTGACCATTTTGGTTGTCGCCCTGATTTCTGGATGAGCCAATTGGTGTATGGTGAGGAATGCTGCCCGTCTGAATTCTTTAGTGACGAATGGGCGTGGTGTGTCTCCCTGCGTGTCGCACCATATCTGTAGGGCCGTTCCTGGGATTTTTACTTGCTCGAGTTTAAGTCCATGTTTGTCGGTCCTGAACTTGTCGAGTTCGGGATCCTTCTCCTGTGCGTTCGCTAATGCTGCGAGATCCATTGTCGCTTGAATGGTCTCGATTCTCGACATTGCGTCCGCAGCAATATTCTTGCTGCCAGACACATGCTGAATTTTTGTTGAGAACTGGCTTATGTAACTAAGATGGCGAAATTGTCTTGGCGTGCATTTGTCCGGTTTTTGCTGAAAGGCGAACGTGAGTGGCTTATGATCCGTGAATATGATGAAGTCTTTAGCTTCGATCATATGCCGGAAGTGTTTGATTGTCAGATATATTGCCAGCAATTCCCTGTCAAAAGCGCTATAGCGGGCTTCGGTAGGAGACAGTTTCTTGGAGAAGAATGCTAGTGGCTGCCAGTCTTCTCCAATCTTTTGTTGCAGAGCCGCTCCGACGCAGGATTCCGATGCGTCGGCGAAAATTGCCAGTTCCGCTTGGCTGATTGGATGGGCCAGTAATGTCGCTTGTGTGAGGTCTTTCTTTGATTGGTCGAACGCTTGTTGCGCTTTCTGTGACCATTCGATTGGTTGTTTGCCTTTTTTATTGGCTAGCAGATCGTTAAGCGGGGCTTGTGCTGTTGCCGCCCTTGATATGAATCTCCGGTAGAAATTCATCATACCAAGGTAGCGTCTGAGCTCTTTTGCCGTCTTCGAAGGCTGGATCTTTTGGATAGCCTCGGTGCGAGAGGGGAGTGGTTGTGTGCCCTCTTTTGAGATGAGATATCCCAGGAATTCGATCTGTTGCTTGCCGAATTGGCATTTTGCCGGATTTATGACGATGCCGTATGAACTTAGCCTTTGGAAGAGGGTGCAGATCGGTGCATCTGCAGATGTTGTGAATGCTCTTCTTGTGTCCGTGAAGCGACGAGAATATCGTCGATGTAAGTAAAGCAGAATTCTAAGCCCCTTAATGCTTCGTCCATAAAGCGTTGAAATGTTTGGGCTGCGTTGCGTAACCCAAACGTCATGTATGGGAATTCATACAACCCGAAGGGAGTTGTGATGGCTGTCTTCGGTATGTCTGTCTCGGCGACAGGGATCTGGTGGTAGGCCCTTACCAAATCGATCTTGGAATACACCTTGGTGCCTTCCAAGGCGTGCGCGAAATCGTGAATGTGGCGGATTGGATATGCGTCTGGGATGGTTCTGGCGTTAAGTGCTCGATAATCCCCGCATGGACGCCACTCCTCGTTTCTTTTGGGCACCAAGGGCTGCTTGATGGGCGAGCTATGCCCAGTTCCAGCATTTTTGTAAATTCTCTTTTTGCAATGGCGAGACGATCTGGAGCTAATCTACGTGGCCTGCACGTCACTGATGGTCCAGGTGTGGTTGTGATATAATGCCGCGTTTGGTGTTTTATTTCAATTGGTCGGCCTTCGGGGCGTGTAATTGATTTGTATTGCGCCAGGAGCTTGTAGTACGGTGTCGATTCCTGTACTGTTTTGATCTGTATGGACATGTCGCTGCTTGGTTTGCCTCTAGTTGTCAGCCCGGTTGTCTGGTCGATAAGACGCTGATTGACGAGGTCGATCATAAGATTGAAATAGGCTAGGAAATCTGCTCCGATTATTGGTTTCTCCAGATCGGTTACGACGAACCTCCATGTAAAGGGTCTTCTTAGTCCCAGGTTTAGTGTCACTGTTTCCATGCCGTAAGTGTTAATCGTCGTGTTGTTGGCGGCTGTGAAGATATATGAAGACTTAGTACGTGGTCCACGGAGAAGTTTACGTGGAAACACGCATAAGTCTGCTCCCGTATCCACCAGGTAGTCGATTTTGGTATCGACGTCGGTGACGTGTAGGCGGCGTGTTTTCTGGCTCGTGCCAAGTACCGCCTTTATTGGCGAGCCATCGCGTTTCCCTGCGTTGCTAAGGAACAAGGTGCTTCGCATTTTCGAGCTGTTGTGCCGAACCTCCGATGGTACCAGCACTTTCCCATATCGTTTCCTCTGTCGAATGATCTCGATCGAGATCTATTCCTTGAGGAGCTTCTTTGCCGTGAACGTTCCACTTGCTCACTTAATCGTTCTATTGTACGTGTGAGTGCCGTGACTTGCTGTCGTAATTCGTTCTGCTGGATGCGCATTTGTGCGAATTGTATAGGTATGTTAAATTCTGTTGGTGGCGTGTCCGGTGTTTTTTGTGATGTTTGGGCAATTTGCAGTGCTGGATCTCTTGTTGCATCCAAGATAGCGTCCGCTATCTCGGCGAGGTGATCCAATGAGTCCTGCGTTTTACTGACGAGGTGCGATTTTAGGAAGGTCGGAAGGCGACTCAACCAAATTGTTTTTACGACTTGCTCGCCGATAGCTTTGCCGGCGAGGTTGCGCAAGTGTGTCAGGAATTGCGACGGTTTGCGATCACCTATTTCCTCGTGTTCCAACAACTGCCTAGTTTTGTGCTCTTGAGTTGCACTTAGACGTTTAATGAGTTCTGTGCGTAATGTCTCGTATTGCCTCTCCTCTGGAGGGTTCATAACGATATCTCGCACCTCTAAAGTAAACTGCGGGCCTAGTGCTGTGAGTGCATGCCCGAATTTGGTTTCTTCTGCGGTGATTCCCGCCGCGTGGAAATTGCGGTCCAGGATGCTGAACCATAACTCTGGGTCTGTTGGAGTAAATTCCGGGATTCTTAAGGCTACTCTATTGACCTCCTGGCCATAGGTTGAATAGGGTGGTTGACTTTCCTGTGTGACTTCCGGAATATCGCTGATTGTTACTTGCGGCATTATTTGCCGTGGCATGACTGGCATTGTGCTTGACGCTTTCCGATTGCGTGCTGAAGTGATTGTTGGAAAGTCAGAGTTACCAGTTTATAGTGATGTATGGTTGTGGCGTTGTTTGTCGATGTATGCTTGCTTGTTTTCCTTTGGTATTTGCCTAAATAAATTATTTTGTACTTGCTAAGTGGCCCTTCCTGGGAAGTCGGGGTCACCAATTGTGGGGTGCCTTGACAATTGTGAAGGTACCTATTTTATAGACACCTTATTTGTGGTGTTGTGAAGGTGCGTGTGTGGTGTGGTGTGGATGTAAGAGTTGGTATGATGTATGGGTACGGTGTGCGCGAGTGTGTACCAATGCGATGATCCACACGTCCACCCCACCGTTGTAGTTGAGTATCCGCGTAGTGCTGTCGAGACCAGTCCGCTGTCCGCTGCCTTGCGTCCCAAAGCGGAATGGGCGACAGGGAAAGGAAGGTTTGCGTGCTGGATCTCAGAAAGAAGGCCGATTTCACAAGTACATTGTTATATTTTTGGCGAATGCAAATACAGAGGGCTGTAACGGAGTGTTACAAGCGTGGCGTGGGGGTCTGTGTCCCCCGTGTGTACGCGGAGTCCCTGAAGTTGACTGGGTCGCGTAGTTCCTCCCGATAGCGTTGGGCTCGTCTCTCCCGGGCTCCAACTCCACCGTGGTGAGTGATCCTAGCACGGGTCGTCAGTGCGTCTGCGATGGATGACGAGGCCTCGGTCTGCGAGGCGGCGTTGAATGACGACTGACGGTGATCCCGTCGGGGCGTTCCCCGTGTGACGTTCCCGAGATTCAGCGGTATCAATCGCCACGGATTGCTCGTGGGCACTGCGTGCGGTCCGGTAAGGCCGGGAGCAGGCGGGCGGAGATGCGCCGCGATCTGTGGCGCGAACCTCGCCCGTTGCGGTGTAGATGGTTCACTGCGTGCGTCCCTGCGGACTGGCAAGTTGATGTTGCGGCCCGGAGTAGGCGGGCACGTCCGCGGTGCTGGTCTCGGGCGCGGTGGCGTCCGTGGTGCTGGCCCGGATGTGTGACTATCAGCGGAGGAAGAGAAAGTTGAGAGGGCGCCGAACAACTCGACGAGTTGTTCTCGCCCGGAAGCTGTGTGGCGGCGGTCGCTCCTCCGCGCTGGTGGCGCGGGCTCTAGCCGGCGCGGTGTCGCCAGAGTCCCTGGATGCGTCTGGTTGTCTCATCGTCCTCCCAGCCGAGAAGTCCGTTCGGTGCTGGCCCAGGCAGCGGGGGTAGGTTTCCCCGCGGTGATGGCGGCCAGAAGGCCGCTCGGGCACGGGCGGATGGGGCTGCGAGGTCGGCGGCGGTGCTGAGTTGGCAGCGACGTAGTGGTGTCCGGTCCTTGGTTGAGCGCAGTGGCTCTGGTTGCCTCTCGGCAGGGATGCCGGGGGTCCCGCTCAACGGCGTGTACGGCCGCTGAGGAAAGCTCGGCGAGAGGAGGCACGGCGTGAACGGCCGCGTCGGAGGATGAGGAATCCCTCTATGACGTGAACGGCCACCGAGGGGAGAGTACGACCTGTGAGTGGTCGGTAACGCCAGCCACAAAAAAGGCTGTGTAATTGACCGCAAGCGATCAGACCTCAGCGCTTCTTAAGCCGTGTACGGGCCCCAGAGCACACTGAGGGGTAGTGCCGATCGATGGTGCCCGTCGCTCTTATATAGCGGCGGTGTTGCTTTCCGCGCACGAGTAGGCGATCGACCGGTTGGCCATCTCGCGGCGAGCGCGCGGATTACCCTTGTGCGCGGGCCCACGGTGTCGGCGCGTGGCAGCGCGGCGGCGCGCGCCAGCGCGCTCGTTGCTGGGCCAGCGTGGCGGTGACCGCCACAGTGTATTTATAACATTGCCATAACTGGTCTACTGTCAAAATTAAATGAACGATATTTTATGAAAATAATCATTTCTTTATTTGTAACTTGGTTGTAAATGTTTAAAGTGCTTCGAACATTTTTTGATACATTATCAAACATATTTGAATACCATTTAACAAGACCTGTTATCATTATTATTATTATTAATATTATTATTATTATTGTTATAAAAAAAGCTCTTATTTCAATAATTATTGTTGCACTGATACTGTACTGACGAACTGCGTCATATTCGCCTTTAACGCTGTCCCGGGCAGCCAATGCGGTATGAGACGAATACGTATGGAGCGCGTATATAGAGGCTTTCTCGCTCATTTCCCAAAAATGCGATTTCGAAAAATGACTTTATTATAGGTCGTTGTATTCAGCATAAAATGCGCTTTAATTTTTGTTCTTATAAAAATTTAAAAAATTTTTTTAAATTAGAGGGGTGGGTGTGATCGAAAATATAACATTTTTGGAAAATTTGAACACGTCATTATAAAGTACACTTGTAGCCATAAAACTTCTATAAAATTTAAAACTTCTTTAAAATTTTTTTTCATATTAATGGTTTGGATGATATTTACTCGGGAAAAAAACCGATTCTTTTCAAGGGGTGGTTTCACCCCCTTAACGTGCGAGAACGCAGATAAAAAAAATATGTGTCTCTTATTTTTGTCTATATTTTAACATATTTCGCAGCTCATTAAAATCGGTGAGGGATACTTCCGTCACTTCCCTTGTTAATATTAATAAAAAAATATCTGTTGTCAGATATATACTTATCTATAAATAAAACTTATTCATCTGTTAATAAAAATACTTTTTGTCACATATTACTTTGATAAATAAAAATTATATTTAAATTTATTTTTTTAAAAACTTATAAGATCTAATATCTTATTTTCAAAATGAGATCTATACTATATATTATATATACTACATACTAATATGAAAAAATATGAAATAGAGGTATTAATAATTTGCAAGACATTTTATGATATCATTTTCACATTTTTTATGACTCATTTCTCGTAATCTTGATTTTATGAAAGTTCCAAAATGTTCCGCTGAATCATTTTCAGATATAGATTGGTTTGATTTATTGTGCGGGTCGTTTCGGTGGACCGATCGAGGAGTCGGCGAGGAGGATGCACTCACACTTTTTGTTTTGAATCAATAAATTTATTTAATACTTAATACAGATTGTCCTGTTTAATTCGGACCGCGACAGACGTGACGGCACGGCGGATCTTGACGAGTCCTCTCCTAGTCTCGGTCTCCCGTTTTTATCCTGTTCCAGGCGGCCGGTCCTTGCCGTGTCATCAACATGTTCGTCAGCGTTCGCGGTATGTTTCTGGGTCGCGCGGCGGTTTTCCGCGTAAGGGCCGCGCAATCCGGTTAGCAGTTGCTTCATGTGGAACGGTTACTCAATATTCGCGCGATTAGCACGGTAGCGTTGGTAATTGCTATCGTTTGATAAAATAATAATTCGTCGGGTAACGTATCGCTTGCCGCAATCCGCTTTGTCAGCGGTGAGCGTGGTTGCGTTCTCGGCGCTCGCGACATCCCTTCCCCTTTGATGGAAGGGAACCATGGGGTTTCGGCTTCCATGTGTCCCTTGCTTGTCGCTCGCGGCATCCCTCCCCCTCTTCGATGGAAGGTGATCTTACTTGTTAGTTTACATATGTTGTCGCGTAACTGTATCATAATCGTGTGCTTATGACTAATATAACATAGCATCGTCGCGGCGCCTCTGTGCGGTCTCGCTTTTCTTTTGCTTTTTATTTTTGTTTCTGTTTGTGCGCCATGCTATTAATCCTATTATAGTTATTATTACTACGCAAGTGCCTGTTCCCATAGAGTATACAGTATATTTATTTTTAAGTAAGTTATAATCGTTATCTTCTAGTGTTTCTCTTATTTCTTCTAGACTTATACTTAACTTGGTTAAATCTACGGGGTTCTTAATTATTTGTCGTAACGTGTCGGTTTTCGCTAGCTTATTCTTATCGGCGTCTTTATTTTTTATTTCTAATGTTATATTGTATTCGGGGAGGTAGTTTTGGATATATTTCGTTCCCTCAATTTTTCGTGCTTTTAATATTACGTTTGGTGTGATTAGTTTGCAATTATCCTTTAGTTTTATTTTTCCGGTTTCTTCTAATATAATTTTCTCTTCTATTTGCTTTTCGCACTTAATGCTAATTTCTTGCTTGTGTGCCGTGGAGTAGAGCCACGCTTGCTCCTCCGTCAATGCTATCCACAACGGTGTGTTAGATATCATATGATTCTTTTCGCAGTACTTGAGCTGTCCCGGTGTATGTGTATATATTTGCACCTCGCATGGTGCTGTTGTTTCCGCATAATATGTCGCGAAGTTCTGTTCGCATGTGTATGTGTTTGTTTCTCGTATGCAGCGTTCTAACTCTACTTCCTCCAGTAATTTGTAGTGGTGATTCTCTTTATCTATAGCTATCAAGGGATGGTTTATTTTTATGTAGGCGAATACATTCGCATGGTCGTGTACTGGTAACGGTATTGCTTTAACTAGCTTAAATGTGGGGTATGCTACTACCGGAAATCGCAAGATTGTGTATATGTATGGCCCATCTGAATACGCGCTAAAAGTAATGTATGTGTGTATGGTCTGCCAGTGCTCCGTCTGGATTTTAAAGGGAAAGTGTAATCCCATGGTTAATTGTGTAGCCGCTTCTCTGAGGGCTGTTATTATATGTTTGATGGGTAGTAGTCGTGTCGGTATCATTCCGTTTTTCCCGTATGTCAGGTAGTCTATTACATTTTCCGTGTCCTTCGTTAAATCGTTCATTATCGTTGTCAGGATTAGTAAGTGTTCGTCTACGTCTGCCTGTAGTGTTGACTCGGTCAATCGCTGTTCTAGTCGTTTTGTCGCACTCATTATCAGATTTTCATTATAATTTAAAGTATTTTCTAATTCGTCCAAGTGCGCTATTGTGGCGTTGATTACTTTTATTTGATTTGCTACTGCGTGCTGCAGTACCTTGCCGTTTGTTCGTAACGTTTGCAGTTGCTCGTCTATTAGCTTCTGATCGTCGGCGTCCATCGTTCCGAATAATATTTTGCTGACCGACCCGACCGCATCTAGCAGTCCTCGTCGTTTGTCAGTCGTTTTGTATAGTGTTTCTACTTGTGTCAACAGCGTGATCAGTTTGGTGTTTTTTCTTTCTATTATCCTCATAATGTTTCGGCAACCTAACTGGGCGTTGCCTATTACTTTTCGGCATTGTATTTCGGTTTCCTCCATGTAGTCTTGTAATTGCTGGTGTCTGATCTCTAATTCTTTTGCGCTTAGTTTTATCACTAATCTCCATGCCGATTCAGCCTGTCTCAGCTGACCGATTTCCTCGTAGTAGATTCCCGGCTGGTGTGAGAACAATTCCCAGTCAAGAGTATGCTGAGAGTCAGGTGTCGCTTGTCCTGCTCTTCCCCACATAAGGAGCATCCTGCAAGTTTAGGGTTCAGGTTACTTTTCCGTGAATCCTCGTCGTGCATTTTTTATGTGCTGCGTTTAATATTATAAATTATTTTGTTCAGTCTGCCGTCGACCGTGGTCTCTCGCGCGTCGTGGACGATATTTTTTTTTTTTTGTTGTTTGTTTGTTTGTCAGTTTATCATCATGCAGTGCACTAGATGTGGTAGGGAACATGTTCCCATTATGTGCAGTGAGTGTGTGCGGCGGTCATACCGTCTGGCGGCCCAACGGGTGGCCTTGCGAATGTCGTCCAGGTGGCCGTCCACGGTTGTCTGGACGGGGGAGTATCGTCCTTGTGTTCCAGCGATCTGCGTGGAGAGGTCTCCTGAGCCCTCTCCGCCCGTCTGTGAGGAGCTCTACCCCCGCGATTCGTTGCGGGTGCGGGTTTGCGTTGCCACCGGGCAACGGTTCGTCGTTGTTCTGCGCGACTGGTGAGTCCCCTTTTTTTTTTTTTTTTTTTTTTCTTTATTTTATGTTGTCATTATTGTTAATGTCCTTATTTTACTGCTTTTGCTTTTTGCTTTAATCTTCGATGAATAGTTTAAGTCGGTTCGCGTGCACCGTCGTAATTTTTCGTTTCTGTTTAATCTTGTAATTAACATCAGAGGTTTTCTCGATTACTTGATATGGTCCTATCCATGGTGCTTCCAATTTCTTTGATCGTCCTCTGCGCACTGCTTCGTCATGCAGGAGGACCTTATCTCCTACTTTGAAGGTTTTAGTATTCGTATTTTTATCCGCATAGATTTTTGCCTTTTGTTTTGCTTCGCGAATATGTTCTTTTGCTACTTTCTGTGTGGCTCTGAGTCGTTCTCTTAATTCTTGCGCGTAGTTATCGTATGTATAATATGGTTTCGGCGGCGCTGCCAGGGCCGTAGGTAATGTTGCTCGGTGCCCGTACATCAATTCAAACGGTGTATAGTCCGTTGCTGTATGCGGTGTCGTATTGTACGTGAACATTGCGTATGGAATCCATTCATCCCAGTTGGTTTGATCCTCGTTTATATAATGCCTTAAGTATTCAATCAGAGTCCTGTGCGATCTCTCCAGGGCTCCGTTGCTTTCAGGATGGTACGCGGTTGTTTGAATTTTCGCTATTTTTAGGAGGGTGCATACATCCTTGAACATTTCACTGACGAAGTTCGTTCCTTGGTCTGTCAGTACTGTCTCCGGTATTCCGAATTCGCATATTATTTTTGTAGTGAACTCTTTGGCAATCGTGTTTGCTTCCTGGTCGGATATCGGTATTGCTTTACTAAATTTTGTTAAGTTGTCTTGGAATGTTAGTAGGTATTTATTTCCTTTCATGGTGACCGTAAGTGGTCCTACGATGTCCAGGGCGCATTTTTGAAACGGTCTTTCTGCCGTGTCGGTCAGTACTAGAGGCATTTTGGTTTTCTTGCTTAGTTTGTTTTTCTGGCAATATTCACATTTGGCGATGTATTCTTCCACATCTCGTATTAGTCCATGCCAGTTGTGCATTAATCGTATTCGATTTATGGTACGTGTTACGCCTTGGTGTCCTCCGAGGGGGGCATTATGATATTCGTACATTATTTGTTCCTTGTCTTCCTTGCTATATTCGCGTTCTTCCTTGTCGCGCTCGATGCTGTTTATTTGTGTGTCAGGCGCGATCGGGTTTCTGCTGAGCGCGTCAGCATTTGTATTGCCTTTACCTGCCTTGTGTATCACCTCATAGTCGTACTCTTCTAATTTGAGCCTCCATCTGATTAATCGTGAACCAGGGTCTGTTATACTGAATAGCCAGATCAATGGCTTGTGGTCTGTGATTATTTGAAATTTTGTTCCATAGAGGTATGGTCGAAAATGTTTGACGGCCCATACTATGGCTAGCAATTCTTTCTCTGTTGTATTGTAGTTTTGTTCTGCTTTATTCAGAATTCTGCTTGCGTATGCAATTGGTCGGTCTTGGCCTACTGGCCCTTGCGACAATACTGCTCCGATGGCGTATCCGGATGCGTCTGTCGTTACTATAAATTGTTTAGTGAAGTCCGGGTAAGCTAGAACTGGTGTGGTCGTTAACTTTTCTTTTAATGTTTCGAATGCGTTCTGTTGTTCTGCTGTCCAAACGAACTTCTCATCCTTTTTTGTTAGTTTTGTCAGTGGTTTTGCTATCTTCGAAAAGTTCTCGATGAATCTTCTATAATACCCGGCTAATCCTATGAAGGATTGCACATCTTTTACCCGTTTTGGTACTGGAAAGTTTGCTACGGCCGTTATTTTCGCAGGATCCGGTACTATACCATTTTCAGAGATAATGTGTCCTAAGTATGTCACTTCCTTTCTTAAGAATTCACATTTATTCGGTTGTAGTTTCAGATTGTAATCTCTTAGTTTTTTGAATACTTCAATTAGTCTTTTGTTATGCTCCTTCAAATTTGGTCCATATATTACGATGTCATCTAGATAGACTAGGCATTTGAGACCTTGTAGTCCGGTTAGCACGGAATTCATAAGTCTCTGGAATGTTGCAGGCGCATTTTTTAATCCAAAAGGCATTCTATTAAATTCGTAGTGCCCGTAAGGTGTGGAGAATGCTGTTTTTTGTTTGTGTTCCTCATGCATGGGGATTTGATGATATCCCGATGCTAAATCCAATGTTGTAAAGTATTTCGCGTTTCCTAGCTGGTCTAGTATGTCAGTGATATTCGGGAGCGGGAAAGAATCGCCAATTGTTAAGTCATTCAATTTCCGAAAATCCACAACTATCCGTAGTTTTCGCTCTCCAGATGCGTCTAATTTCTTTGGTACTACTAGTAAGGGTGCGTTCCACTGACTCGTGCTGGGACGGATTATCTCGTCGTCCAGCATTTTCGCTATCTGTTTATTTACTTCTGCCTTGTGCTTCTCTGGTAATCTATATGGTCGGACATTCACCGGCGCGCTATCTACTCGCGTATTTATTTCATGTGCTACTGCATTAGTGTACGATAGGCGGTCGTTTTCTAGGTGGAAGATATCGCAGAAATCTTCGCAAATCTGGTGCAATGTTTTCTTTTCCTCTTTATTTAAATGCTCGGTTCGCATTTGTCTGTGCAATTTTTCTTTACGAGCTTGAATGGGCTCGTCGCTTGCTTCGTTACTTGACACCTCCATGGTATACATGTGTGCGGCGTCTTTTGTCTTTATCTCGTCTACCGTGACTAGCGGCGTTGTTATCTCCACGGATTCTCCCGTGGTATTTATCACACTTATTGGACATACGTTTTCTTCTGGTATGACCAAACAATTTCCTATGAAAATTCCGGGTTTAGTTTCGACTGCATTTACTATTCCAATGCTATTCCGATCGGTTACTGCCTGAATTATGGTTTCACTGCGAGGCGTTAGCATGGTTTTCTTGTACGGGTAGAGTTTGAAAGTTGTGTTGCCAATACGGACTTGTTTTTTCCCATGATCGCATTTCGCTTGCTGTTTATTCAAAAAGTCTAGTCCCAGTATCCCTTCATAATTTATTGGGAAGTCATCTCTCACCACATACATAGTGTGCCGTATCTCTCGGTCTCCTAGCGTTATCGTTGCTCTTATCTTTCCGAGTGTGTGTATCTTGTGGCCCGTAACTCCGGTTAGGGCTAAACGCTCTTCGCGCATCAGTGTGTTTCCCTTTAGATTTCCTACTTTTATTAATGTCAAAGTGGCGCCTGTATCGAGGAGAAAACTTGTTTTTCCCTTTTTTGTCTCTCGCATCGGCAGGGTAATCAAATCTAACGTGGCGTTTGTGTGAGGTGTATTCACCTGTGTCACTTGATGCTCGCGTACGGTTCGCGTTATCTTTGTTCTCGGTTTCTCTTCTTCTTCGTCGTCGCCACTGCTTGTGAACGATAGGTCATCGCTCCCCCTTTGCTGCTTATTCTTTCTCATTATTACAGCGGTGTTTATTTGTCGCCCTTTTTCATTATCCTGTCTCGTGCGTCTCGGCTGCCCCCTTCTCGGGCGGCCGTTCAGTGACCAGCATTCGTCGCGCTTATGACCTGCCTTTTTGCAGTACGAGCAGTATTTCTCGATGTTATTTACGTTCGCCGGCCGTTCGGCTCGCGGTAGCGGATATTTATTTGTGTATCGGCTTGAACGACAGTCGTGCGCCAAATGTCCTAGCCTACCGCATTTGTGGCACTCTAGTTTTTGATTTCGGTTTCTATACTGTTCTTGGTTGCTTCTAGCTTTCTCGTTATTGTACGTTTTTATAGGTTGGCTACCTTTTAATTTTTCTTCGGCTGTCGCGCCTAGCATTGCGGCTGTTAGATTCGTATAGTTCCAGTTTCTGGATCGTACTATTGTTTGTATCTCGTCACGTAATCCTAGTTGGAAATTTTCTAAGGCTAATTCTTGTATTGTATTTAGGATTGCCTTTCGCTGGTCCGCGGTGTGCTCGCGTCCTTCTACCATAGATTGATAGAGTTTCATTGATAGTTTGTCAACGCGGAGTCCGTATTCTCGCGCGCTTTCCCCGGGTTTTTGACGGGTTATATTAAACTCTCGCTGAATGTGCGTAGTGCTACGCTTCGCCAAATAGCACATCTCGATCTCGCACTTCAGTTGCATGAACGTGCGTATATCTCTCGTTTGGAAATCGTGCATGGCTTTCCCTGTTAGTTTCGTGCACAAGATCGCTTTTAATAATGATTTTTCATCGGCAGGATTTATTTCGCTCATCGCGTACGTGCTTGCATTTAAAAATTTTTGAACTTGGTTCCGTGATGATCCGTCCATTTCCGGGATCATATCGCGGGCTTCTTTCAGTTTCATAAACGTATGTGCGGAATCTCGCGAATTTCGGACATCGTCCCGTGTACGTCCGTATGTCATTTCTATCGGTTCGTCTTTTTCTGCACTCCGATCGTAATTAACGACTTCTAGTTGGCTTATGCGGCCCTGTAGTGCTCGCATGCCTTCTATTAATTCGGCCAACATTGCATCTCGCGCGTCGTGCGAAGATTCCGCCGGGTCAGGTTTCCAGTGAGCCTGGCTTAGAGTGGCTCTCATCCTTTTTACTTCGTCGTCCAATTCTTTGTTTACTATTTGTTGTTCTTCCGCGATCGATTTTAACGGTGTACCCGAGGGTTGATTTGCCATTTCCGCTGGATTTATGTTTCGTGCAGCGGTGTAAAATTCGGTTGGATCGAATACGCTGCTATCGTAAGATGTCAATGAGAATTCTCCGCGGCTAGGGTTACTTGCGTTCGTGCCGTCGCTATGGTCAGATCTTGCGTCTGTTGGTTGTAATAGAGCGTCGTCGCGTCTCTCACTACTCGGTAGTAGGCTATTATCTATGTCACTAAGCGAAAACACGCGTTCGATTACAATGTTCGGATGTAATTCCGATTGGCTCGTCAGACTATCGTCGGAATAATAATTACTTAAATCGCGGCGTACGTTATCGCGCGGATCGCGTGAATTTTCCGTCTGCTCGGGGTTCGGAGGGCTCGGGCTGAGCGCTCGGCTGGCTGACGCACTATGTAGCCACGACGTGTTTCTTTGGGCAGGAGTTTGGTTAACTCCCTCGTTCGACATCTACCTACACGCTTCTCTCGCTATCTATTGCGCTGGGCTTAATTTTCTATGACTTACATTACGCTCGCAATTCGCATGTTTGTGACGTGGTGCTGACTGTTGCGGTAGGTCGTGGCTTCTCCGGTGGCACTGATATGCTCTGCGTTGTGGCTCTACCGGCTCTTTCTCGCCGCAGGGACATCGACTTCTTTTCCGGCCTTCTCTTTGACTTCCGATCGTTTGTTCCTTCCAGATGACTGGGTGTAGCTGCGAAACGATCCCACCGCTGCCACCAGATATGTTGTGCGGGTCGTTTCGGTGGACCGATCGAGGAGTCGGCGAGGAGGATGCACTCACACTTTTTGTTTTGAATCAATAAATTTATTTAATACTTAATACAGATTGTCCTGTTTAATTCGGACCGCGACAGACGTGACGGCACGGCGGATCTTGACGAGTCCTCTCCTAGTCTCGGTCTCCCGTTTTTATCCTGTTCCAGGCGGCCGGTCCTTGCCGTGTCATCAACATGTTCGTCAGCGTTCGCGGTATATTTCTGGGTCGTGCGGCGGTTTTCCGCGTAAGGGCCGCGCAACCCGGTTAGCAGTTGCTTCATGTGGAACGGTTACTCAATATTCGCGCGATTAGCACGGTAGCGTTGGTAATTGCTATCGTTTGATAAAATAATAATTCGTCGGGTAACGTATCGCTTGCCGCAATCCGCTTTGTCAGCGGTGAGCGTGGTTGCGTTCTCGGCGCTCGCGACAGATTATGTTTTAATGGCTTCAACTGTTTTTTCTATTAATGATTTCTTTCTTTTTTAGCCGATCCTCTTTTCATATACATGTTTTCTTTGTTGTGTGTGATTGCATACTTGCAGCAGAATATACAGTTGTTGATAGTTTTGCTGAAATTGATGAACCAGATTGTTTGAGAACCATGTGAGGCAAAGACAAAGAATTTGATGAATTACTTTTATTAGAGCAAGATGAAATTTCATCTGAACTGCTGTAGATTTGTTTTTCGGAAGCATTAGAAACACGTGGTTGCTAAAATCAAATATTGTTGTACACAACAATAATCAGGAGACACGGTAGTGTCTCGGGTGTCAAGTCAACCGAGAACTACCGTGTGACTTTACGCGAGTCGGCGAGATGCGAGCATCCGAAATTATCGAATCTCAATAACAGCTAACGGCTGATTAAGTTCTAAGTAGGCTTGATCGATAGATTGAGTCCGACTTACATAATATTAGGTGTACAAAAAAGTTCTGAGCTTTAGATTTCATACAACCGAAATAACAATTTAAATTTTATATATCTTCCTTTTGCGGTTTTAAAGCGTTGACATTTGGCCTTCTAAAATGCCATACGGTTTGGCGTTTGATGCACATAACCTCAAAAATCAGTAGTGTTCACGATGGCAATAACAAAAGAACATATTCGATTTTCCATCCATTTCGCGTTTCATCTGAAAAAAAATGCTGCTGAAGCCACTGCAATGATTTGTGCTGCATATGGAGAGAATGCTGTAAGTCATACTACATGTAAAAGATGGTATCAAAAATTTCGCCAAGGAGATTTCAGTCTTGAAGATGAACCACGTGCTGGACGCCCTCAAATGATTGAAACGGACGAATTGCAAGCACTGCTGGATATAAACTCTCCGCAAACTGAAAAGGAGCTTGCAGAACAGCTTGGCACCATTGATATCAAATCTTTTATACAAATGATATTATGCGAATTGAGTTGGCAATATGGAAACAAATTTTTTTGTTTTTTAATTAAAACTAGTATTATTTGAATTAGAATAGGCAGACTCTTCAATGAATACAAAGATCACAAAGATACTAGCATTTAAATTTTATTTTTAGCTTGATCAATTAAAATTGCAACTAAATTGCATTAGATATGGCAATTTCGTAACATAACTTTTTTTTAAAGAATTAAAACTACTACCTCATGGATTGGAGTAAAAAGAAAATAAAAGATATTGTCAATTAAATTCTATTTTTTAACTTGGTTAACAACAGTTTTTTTTTCCAAGCATCCACTTCAAGCCTACTTGACACCTTTTTTTATCTTTTTTTAAAAAGGT
Organism: Pogonomyrmex californicus; assembly: GCA_024349325.1. Taxonomy (NCBI): domain Eukaryota; kingdom Metazoa; phylum Arthropoda; class Insecta; order Hymenoptera; family Formicidae; genus Pogonomyrmex; species Pogonomyrmex californicus. Next base: position 9,800,803 of record JAECZD010000010.1, read on the forward strand.
AATTTTATAGTGATTATATTATAACGACACCCGAATCACCTCCCATTATTTAATAATAAACCACGGGCCCCCGACTGACCAACCGTCGGGATACCGACACGGCGATCTCCCCGCGATCCCACCGTCGGATAAATTCATGTCGAATATCAGATGCAAGACAAACCGAAACAGCACGGATTCACGTGAACAGAACATGAATAAACAATAGATCGCGCCACTGAGCATCTTCGCGGAATCGCCGAGTGCGTTCAACGAATTGTCTCGAATCTTCCGGCGAGATCATCCCCGGAATTGCCCCAGACCTGAGCTCAGTCAACTTGTATCCGATTACTCCCGACTTACGGCCGACTCGGATATATTAAGCGACTCCGGTAGATGATCGTGGCCTATCACCGGCGAGACAGTAAAGCGTCCAGTATTGCTCTCGACATTCCCATTCCTATTCGATAAAAACGATCTAGGCTGCTTCCTAACGAATCAGGAGCTTCTGGCCGATCGCTCCTATCACTAAAGCACACAAGTTTCCCGGCAAGTTTAGAAACTTCTTAACCTGGGTCCTGAGACAGGCCCTTGTATGCACAGTCCTCCGCTGACGGTGGAAGAGCTTCTTGCATCCAAGCCACAGCAAAATTAAACATCCCGATCACCGCCCGAAAAGAACTGACTAAAGACGAGGCGAAAAACCTGACAGCAAACAGCTGATCGATAATAACACGCGTTCCGAGACGCCCCGCACCGTCGCATCCACACGCTTACCACCGCGAACGGTGGTGCCGGATTCACGGAAAAGACCACAAGCAAGTCTATTGTAACAATTCCCGGAATCCGCATAGCTTTTCGCGAAACAACGAACTCATTTATACGTAAGATCAAATTCGAGAAAACACGCTGTAAATATTGTACATAAGAAAATCTAGTCAGTACCTGTAAATAAGTTCAGATCACTTTCAAAATATAAATACGTGTACATAACAAAATAGCACCTTTATATTTTAATTCTCTCTGTGTAATCCTGACCATACCCAACCGACGCTATCCCGCGAAACACGCCGATCCAGGATCCGCGAGGAATTGCAAGCGTTTTAATATGAATAATTTAAAAAAGTGTATTTATTATATGCTAACAACTTTTTTAAATATAAAATACTATATATATTTTTGTAATGATATAACTTTTTATTTAAATAATATTTTAAATAGGTTTTACTATATGAAAAAAGAATTAATAGAATATGATATATTAAATTTTGTCAAGATTTGTAATAAATCTTTACTTCTATATTATGTAAATAAAGTTGTGTTGCTCTATAACACCATTCTCTAGATATTCAATATCTTCAAAATTATTTTCTGAAAATTTTACTGAATAGCAATGTTCTTTATTAATGATTCTGTTTTGTCAGAATACAAAGTATTTATAAAAGTTTGTAAATTAGACAAACTTTCTGCCTGAACACACATGACTTTTTTAAAAATTTTAATCTGTCATACAGAACTCATTTAGTTTTATATATTTCTTTATGGCTTTTTCCTCTCTTTTTTGATTCATGTTTTTTCCAATAATTTATCATAAAAGTTTGTTTCATACTGATAAAACGATGTTGTGACATGTCAGCTGTAAAATATAAAAGATGTAATGTGATTATAAGAAAAATACAGAATGTTACATTTTATTACAATATAAATAATATATATAATTATATTATATTATATATAATTATAAATAATTACATAAACAACAGTTTTTATTTTGAATACTTTCAATAGAATTTATATAAACATTTAATATAATTTTAAAAACCAAAAAATATGATAAAATATAAAATATAAACGTAAAAATACTTTTACCATTAAAAGATGGGCTCAATGTTTTAGCAATTTGATACCACATTGCTGATTATATTTTAAATCAGTTCTCTTGTATGTTTCGCAGCTCGTATCCCATAATATAGACCATTTTTCAACTTCAAATATTAATATATCCTCTTTTTCGCTAGTCCAAGTTTCTATTTTTGGAGGCATTGCATTTCACTAATTATTAGATACATAAATCTGAAAAAGTGTAAAATCAAATAACTTAGAAAAACATGATCTATTCTTTTAAATAACATGATAAAATACTTTTTACTTATTTAAAAGAAAAAAACTATAAATATCTAAAAGATAATTTACTAAAATTTGTTTATAACTATATTTACCTTTATATTATGAACTATAAATTAAATTAGCTTGCCAATACTTAACAAAACTTAACTTCTTATTTCTAATTTTTCAAACCTCGGTAAAAATGTCATGTGTCTGTTATCACATAATCAAAAAAATTTCAAGTTGTTGATTAATATTGCGATCGAAAAAATAGACTGAGCTCTAATTTCAATCTGTAATCTCAATCTTTGCTTTTTATATTCTGATTGATCAAAATCCAATCTCCAATGTGCATTCTCAATGTGCAATCTCAATCTCCAATGCATAGTCTGATACCGGATTTACAGTAGTGATGTGAAATTCTTTCCCGATTCTTGAAAAATTGATTATTTTGGACGATAAATAATCGATCATTAATCGATTTTTGAAAATCCTAATTCTTATTGAATTGATTTCTTTTTTTAAAAAATCAATTCTTTTTTTTTATGATAGATTGAGCTCTATAGTATACTGGAGTAAGCCATCCCTATACTAAACTATAGAAAACCGCGGCCCAGCGGAGAAAAGGACGGGCATACTAAACTTGGAATCTTTATCTCTTTTCTACAGTGTACTTATTGGTTAACTTTATGATAATAGAATAACATTAATCAATCCGGAAATCTCTTGATAAAGAGAGCGATTCCAATTCGCACGTTGTCTTTTTTAGTAAGTGAGACATCCTCACTCCTTGAAGGCTCACTCCAATATATTAAATAGCTCAATGGATAGCACTACCTTAAATGCGTTTCATTTAGGCTGGTTGCACACAAAACGCGGCAACGCGACAACACGACAACGCTGTAGCCAATCACTGCCTTCTTTTGAAGTTACATATCAGGAAAGCAAGACGGTGATTGACTACTGCATTGCCGCTTTCCCGCATCCTGTGTGCAACCAACCTTAACGCTCACAACGCTCAGATTGTTCTTAGTATTGTTCTACTTATCATCCGCTTTCCAAATTATATTTTTAAATTTTTTAAACAAAAAATATTGATGATCGCTAGGATAAATGTGATATATCCATAATAAAAAAATCCATGAAACATTTGAAATTTGTCGTCGGAGTCGAATGTATTGAAGGGTATTGTTGCCGCTTTTTCGCGCTGCTGATTGGCCGGTCAATGCTGGCGATCGAGATCGCGGCAAGTTTGACCGCGGCGTGGTGATGATAGCTCGGTGAGAGCTCATGTCATGACGGATTAGTTGTGTGCTTGAGATTAGTTATAGATATCATTTATATCAGCGCTCGGAATTAGTTGCACATTTCGGTCTGATTTCGAAGGCGACGCCGACAGTTTCCCCACTATCGCTCGAATCTCAGCGGCCAAGCCGCCGAACGGCTGTCAACCTCAGGAGCGTCGCCGAGAAATCATCCCATATGCCTTTTGTCCCAAATTGTCAAATATCTTTTCTAAATTATTTTTAATTCCATAAATAAATAAAATGTTAAATTTTTATTATTGTATAGTATTATTAATATACTATATATATTTTTCAGCATAATATAATTATGACAATAATTTATATATAATTAGTGTTTTGATAATAGCTTCCCATATCACCCATGAAGTTGAAAGATATCTATTAGATTCGGAAAAAAATTAACGGAGACCGACTGGATTTGAACTCGGGATCCCTCGTTTACTAATCCGACACTTAGTCTGCATGACCACGACGGCTCCTCTCTATTGGCTGTTTATATTCCGAATCTCTTTCATGACCGTTTACGGTCATGTAATTCTTACAGCTCGGCCATTCTGGTTTTACATTCGTCCCGAATGTTCATCTACCGGAGTCTTCATCTACCGGAATTTTATCCGAAACTTGGAGCTTCTGCTCCCGAATTCGTTCACTTTTTTTTGAACGATCGACACGACATTGGAGTACTTTTACTCCCCGACTTTTTCCGTTCACTTTTGAACGATCGACACGACTTTGGAGTATTTTAACTCCACGACTTTTTCCGTTCACTTTTGAACGATCGACACGACATTGGAGTATTTTAACTCCCCGACTTGGTTCATTTGAACAACACACAAACGACACACACAAAATCGACTGAATTCTCCCTGTCAGGTAACATAGGCTGTATCCTCTCTGAGGTAACATGGGCTGAATCCCACTTCTGAGATTGAAAGATATTTATTAAATTCGGAAAAAATTAACGGAGACCGACTGGATTTGAACTCGGGATCCCTCGTCTACCAATCCGACACTTAGTTTGCACGACCACGACGGCTCCTCTCTATTGGCTGTTTATATTCCGAATCTCTTTCATGACCGTTTACGGTCGTCTAATTCTTACAAAGTACTATTGTTGATGCATTTTTTTTTAAGTGGTTTCCCCAGTAGGGTTATTCCACTATAAATGGAAAACGAGAATGATAAATATGTCATTTCCTTGCTTGATAAGAACATTTTAAAATATCATACAAAATGAAATGAGAAAAGAAAGAAACACAATAAGTCAAATATTAATTTGATTTTCTGGGTCGTACACGATTTTATTAAAATTGATACATCAACAGATATTTTAGCAGAACTAACTTGCATTAGCAAGGACAATTATGCGTCGCTTAAAGAAGAACGTCTTTCTGATTTTATTAGTTTTATTTTAGAAAAAAAGCATTCGCATAAATATGTGGACCCAAACATGAAGAAAATTCGAAGACTAAAATTTTTAAGAAAAGGATAACACGATGTATCTAAAATTTTCTAAAAAATTTAAATACTTTTTCTGGTCGCGCTTTCAAAGAAATATCTGATTGCAAATCATAAAGTTCTGCCTGAAATTCTAGGCTTCCCCGATGTTCCCCAATTTGCACAATAAGAGGATTCTCAAAAAGTAAAAATTAAATCTTTTCGAAGTGTTTCAAAGTCACTGAAACGCTTATTAAATTGATTCATTATGGAGTCAATAAAATTAAGTTGATTTTTGAAATTGCAATTTGTGCTATGTTCTTCAAAAAGAATCTCGACAAGAGAGGAAAAAATGAAAAACATTATTTTCGATATGATTTTTAAATACTATTAATTTGAAACGAAATGAATCAACTAATTGCAAAATAGTTTGGTCTTTTGCAGCTTTAAATTTAGAATATTTAGATGGTTCGTCATGTCAATTATTAAAGCGAGCTCGCAAAGCGAAATCCTGCGTAATCTACGAAGAAAGATTCAAATTCGTCATATTTTGCAGGAAAATTTTCTTTCAAAAAAAGAAAGATTTCTTTTCTTATTGTAAAGAATTTTTGTAAACATTTTCTTGCGCTGAGCCATCGAACTTCACTCAATGCAGAGGCACATTTGTGTAAACTGCGTTATTCTCTTCCAGAAAGTGTTGAAACTTACGATGAGAAAGAAATTTTTGACCACCTTTAATCAAATTAATAATTCTTATGACGGTTTGCATTGCGGTGCATAATTTTACAAATTTCCCGTAACATAATACGTTTCTTGATGAATTATACAATGAATGACAAGGAATTTTAAACCTCGCTGCTTTACTTGACCGAAGAATTCATTTTTTGAACCTAGCATTGCCTTTGTTCCATCAGTTACAATAGCCGAACATTTTGAAAAATCAACGTCAAATTTATCAAGAATTTGGCTAACAGCTTTAAAAATATCAAGACCTGTTGTTGTAACGGGACGAAATCTAAAAACTCCTCGACACATGAAAAATCGTTTTGCACGATTCGAGCAAAAATGCTCAATTGATTCACATGTCGATTATCGGTGCTTTCGTCGAGACATAATGAAAAAAAGATGCAAGATGCTAATAAAAATTTTAATTTATTTTCTAAAGAAGGAGCAATATGATCTATTCTCGATTTTACTATTTTATTACTTAATGGAATGCTAGCAGCTTCTTCAAGAGTCAGTGAATTTCCAAATGACTCTACTGCGATGAGGCATTCCTTTACAAATTTTCCTTCACAAAACCATTTGGAATTTTTCGCACTAAGATTAGAAATGGCATATGATGATGTAAGAGCTTTTATGTTTAAGGTATAGCATTATCGATATAAGAACTCGAACTACTACCTTCTTGATACACTAATTTTAATCCCTCAATCAAATTACATTTCTCCTCGTCCACATATTTTGAATACTCATCTAAATGCTTATTATTATAATGTCTATAAACAATAATGTCTTTTAACAGTAGAGAGTTGATAATCATATAGAAGACAAGTGGTTTTATTACAAATAAATGCAAAAAAAATGTTCTCCTTATCAAAAGATTGCTGGTATTTCTGCTCGTTACCCATTCTTCACGAATTCAAAGAATTAATTCGGAAAAGCACAATTATTTAAATAGAACAAAAATAACATTTATAAATATATTATTACTATTGATCGTTATCAAACACTATCATCACAATAATATTAGGTGTACAAAAAAGTTCTGAGCTTTTTTTTGTAAAATTCAATCTTTATTCAAAAACAAACAAAAAAATATTAATCAGCGAAATATTCCCCATTTGCATCAACAACCTTTTGCCATCTTTCGAGTAGCTTGCGAATTCCTTGACGATAGAAGCTCACCGGCTTCGAAGCGATAAAGTCATCAATGCATTTTCGTATCTCTTCAAATCTCACGAAATGTGTATCAGCCAAATGATGCTGCAGCGACCGGAATAGGTAGTAATCGGAAGGCGCCATGTCTGGGCTATACGCCGCGTGCGGGAGAAGTTTCCAGCCTAGCGCAAAGATATGGTCCTGAGTCGCTTTTGCAACATGTGGTCGAGTATTATCATGAAGCAAGATCACTTTACGACGTCTTTGGCCAGTAAATGGCCTCTTTTCTTCTAATGCATCGCTCAAATTGGTCAATTGTTGTTGATAGCGGTCTGCCGTGATTGTTTCACCCGGTTGTAACAACTCGTAATACAACACACCTTTCCAATCCCACCAGATACAAAGCAAAACCTTCTTGGCGTGGATATTGGGCTTTGGCGTCGATGTCGAAGGTTGACCAGAGTTAGATGTCGAAGGTTGACCAGACCCATGATTTTCTACGTTTAGGGTTATCATAAAAAATCCACTTTTCATCGTCTGTAATGATTTTGTGCAGAAAATCTTTTTTCCGGAACTTTGAAAGCAAAGTGAGTGCAGTGTTACGCCGACGATTTTTGTTGTCTTCGGACAATTCATGCGGAACCCATCTGCCTTCTTTCTGAACCTTTCCCATCGTATGTAAACGTACGGAAATGATTTGCTGCGTAACGCCAAGCTGTTCTGCCAGCTCCTTTTCAGTTTGCGCAGAGTTTATATCCAGCAGCGCTTGCAATTCATCCGTTTCAATCTTTTGAGGGCGTCTAGCACGCGGTTCATCTTCAAGACTGAAATCTCCTTGGCGAAATTTTTGATACCATCTTTTACATGTAGTATGACTTACAGCGTTCTCTCCATATGCAGCACAAATTGCACATTGCAGTGGCTTCAGCAGCATTTTTCTTCAGATGAAACGCGAAGTGGATGGAATCTTTATCGCTTCGAAGCCGGTGAGCTTCTATCGTCAAGGAATTCGCAAGCTACCCGAAAGATGGCAAAAGGTCGTTGATGCAAACGGGGAATATTTCGCTGATTAATATTTTTTTGTTTGTTTTTGAATAAAGATTGAATTTTACAAAAAAAAGCTCAGAACTTTTTTGTACACCTAATATATTATTACACGTTACTTTGTAATAAAGCAAAATGTAATAATACGCTTGTAATTATTAATGTCTATTATTTCTTTGCTATTATAATATAATAATTCTGCTACTAGATTTATCTGAAGAATGCACTGTAAGCAAAAATACGTATAACTCTTTGACAAGATATAAGAAAATCTTTTTATTTATTTTTTTTATAATAAAACCATGTTTTTCACGTAATTACCAATTCTCTTTTGTTAAAAAATAAGTTTTCCAAAAAATTATAATAATAAACGTTTAATAAAGATTTAAAAATATGAGCCAAAATAATAAGATGCAAAAACGTCAAGTTTTCTAAAATTTTAGAAATTTTTATTTTAGTAATTATCCATATTCTATAAATTGAAATATTTGAAATATTTGAAATATTAATATTAATTACGTATGCTCTTTTGTTAAAAGTTATAAAAACAGGAGGATGTTTAAGCTATGCATCGCTATCCTCGCTGATATAATACAGTTCTTAATATAAACAAGTGTTTGTGGATATATCCTTAGTAGAATCATACAAATGACCCAAAAAACTAAATTAATATTTTTATATAAATTGATTGTTTCTCTTTGTTTTTTTGATTCTTTGCTTATTATACACGATTTTATACATAAATTCTATATCTTACGGTATAGAAATTTGCTTTTGTAAATTAAAACATATATTTGATTTTTTGTGAAATAAATCTATTGAAAAAATCATTTAAAACATATATGAAATATTTCATGGATGATATGGAAAGCTATTATCAAAACTTTAATTATTATGAGTTATTGTTAGAACTATTTTTATGAAATGTGTACAGAATGTTTTGTTTTAAATGAATGTTTTAAATGTAACAGGTTAAATATCTCAAAAAATATGAAAGATGTGAAAAAATGTTTCAGACAAAAGCTTTATAGCTTCGAAAGGAAAAAATGATAACGTTATTAATTAAATTGTAAATAGCGTTCTACTTTCGAAATTTTTTTATGGCCATTATTTTTTTAAATAGTATCATTTATTTTTTGTATGCAATATGATTCCTTTAGTTCTTTTGAAAATAAAAATATTAAAATACAAATATGAAAAGTTAATAGTTTACGAGATATTTCATATTTTATTCTGTCATATTTTGACATAAAAAATAAATATTTTGTAAACTAATCATTTTCTGGTTAATGTATCTTAATACTTGTGCACAGAACAATGAGATAACTTAATTGATATAAAGAAAACACATAGTTGTTTTCCAAAAAAGTTATGCATTTTGCAGTTTGCAACTACGTAAATTTTTTTGAAAAGCACTGGTATTTTCTTTACACCATTTGATTTATCTCATTATTCTGTGCAGAAAAATATTAAGATACGTTTACCAAAAAATGATTAATTTATTTTATGTTTTATGTCAAAATACGACGGAAAAAAGCAAAATATCTCGTAAATTAGTAATTTTTTGATTTGCCTTAATATTATATATATAATATTTTTATATCCAGAATAACTAGAGGAATCGTATTGCATAACAAAAAGTATGATTCCATTTGAAAGAATGACAATTATCTCGAAAATCTTGAAAGTGGCACTATTTATGATGAAATTGATAATGTTATCATCTTCCTCCTCGAAGATATAAAACTTTTATCTGAAATGTTTTTCCATATTTTTATATTTTTTGAGATATTTGACCTATTACGTTTGAAAAAAAACACTCTTAAATAAAACAAAATATAATATATTAATAATAGAAAATTCAACATTTTATTTATTTATAAAAATAATTTAGCAAACAGATGTCTAAATGACAGTTTGGAACGAAAAACGTATGGATGGCATACGGCGACGAGGTACAGCCGTTCGGCGGCTCGGCTGCTGAGATTCGAGCAATGGTGGGGAAACTGTAGACGTCACCTTCGAAATCGGATCGAAATGTGCAACTAATTCCGTGCGCTGATTTATATAATTGAAGAAAAATAGAAGAGCGAATAATCTTAGAAAAGATTGAAAGTTTTTTATTAATCATTTAATTTAAAAAGAAAGAATTATCTGGAAGGAGATCTCGCTTTAGATATTTGCAAGATTGTTTCAGATAAATATTAAATGTTTTTTACGTCTATTATTAATATTTTATTATAAAGGATCAATACTCTGTGTTCTATTTTATTTTTAGTTAGCGGTGTTCATTTCAACGCTATTAAAGTTGATAATGATATGTTTGGTGTAGAAACATGTTGGAGAACATTGTACATTGAATTTAACATAAGGAATTTAACGTAAAGAAAATGAAGAATTGCTTAGTAAATTAAGCAATCTCAAATTATGAAGAATTAAACTGAATTAGATTTCTTATGGTTCGTATTATTTACTGCTTAATAATAATATAATTACGAAACTAATTTTTCAGATATAGAACATGGAAGTTTATTTTATACAAATTCACCAAATATTATAATTTATTCGATTAAAAGTAAACATTTTTGCCAGTGATGCATTCCATTTCATTTCATAGATCATCGAAATTTTTTAATAAAATAAACTTCCAGTATTCTGTGTTTTTTTTTTACCGCTACAAATATTATATTAATATTATATTATATATTATTATTATTATTATTATTATATATTATATTATATTAATATTATATTATATTATATTCTTCTTTTTTGTTCAAGTGCTACGCTTCATATATAAAATATATGTAAAATTCCATCTTTTTTCTTTCTTTATATTGTACGGCAGGATGTTATCGACATCGATGTTCGTGTGGAACGAAAAAAAGGATATATTTTAATCGAAGGTATTTCTCATGTGGAATGATATTTTTCGCAATAAATTTCTTGAAAATTTTTAATTGGTATAGCAATATCATTAGATACAAATTATTAATTATTTATTATGTTTGAAAAATATAGTTCTGTCCTTGGCCTGTTACATACAAATCCGTTAAAAATAATAGCATATTATTAGCATATTATACAATATTAATAGCATATTATTGATAAAGAGGAAGAGTAAAATTAAAAGAGAAAATAGCAGTCTTTATATATGCAAATGATAGTATTACTAATCGAAGATTTAAAAAAAAAGAAAAGTATATTGCTAGGGAAAAAAAGTTATTTAAATATGAAAAGATTAGTGTTATTCATGGGTAATAATATAATCCTTTTTTTTTTTTATTGTTTCTCATCGTATATTTTACTTTTCATTTTTATCATCTTGCAACTTTTATAAAATTGAAAGATATCTCAAATCTTATAAGGGAAAGGAAGATAGAAGAAAATAAGTTGAGGATAGAAATAAAAATAACTATATATGATAAAAATGTATAAATATTTAAGGAATGTTTTGCGATGAAATAGAGAACAGCAATCGAAATGTGAAATAATAAATAAAAATGGAGATAAATAAAAGGCGCGCGCGTAGCGCGCGCTGCGTGCTAGTCCCTAATAAAAAAATCCGTGTAGGACGTGAGAAGTGCGCGTTCGCGGTCGAATATATCGAAGACATTGTTACCTCTTTTCCGCGATGTTGATTGGCCGGTCGATGTTGACGATTGAGATGGTTTCAATTTCGCGGCGATGATAGTCGGTGACAGCTCGTGTCATGACGCGGGAGAGCGTATAAAAAAAAATGTTAAAAAAGCTGTTGTAGCCAGATCTATAACTAATAATAAAAGTAGTCCACATGGCAACAAAATTAATCCGCATGAAATTCGAAAAAAGTCTTTCGAAAGACGACACAAATGCGTGATCGCCAAAATTGCGATCAGTCTTTCGAAAGACCGCAGAAATGCATCGCGCGAGAATATTGCGAAAAGTCTATCAGCAAATTCCTCAATTTGCTGATCGAACCAGGCGTGATATTGAGCAATCAATATCACGCGATCAATCGACGCAACCGATCAGAATGCTGATCGGGCATCGACCAGTCTATATAATCGACCATACAAGACAGAGTCGAGAGAGTCAAAATATACTACGAATACTACGTGTCGTCCGGAATCGGACTTATAATAATCGCACGAGATATTGCCGAATCTCGTAGCGAAGTTCCCGCGAACCGTACTATCGGCATCTCAGGTGACATATTCGGTCGTCGGAGTAACGCGGTACGTACCGAGTCACCCGACGACGTTTAACCGTGTGTAAAATATAATCGTTAATATATCAAACATCTGTGCACTTTGTGAGAATAAATCAATTAAAATAAAGAAAGTGTGTGTAAATGAATTCAAGAAGATTCCTACATTCTTTTGATCCTGCTCGGATCTCAACTCCTTAGGCTTAACGAACCCGACTATCCCTAATATTAACGTTGTAGCCCATCCAGGGTACAACAAAGCGTTGAAAATATTTTTAATAATTATATTTAATTTTTAATGATTAAAGAAAAGAATTGTTTGGAAAAAGATCTCGTTTTTCCGCGATGCCGATTGGTTCTCTTGTTGCGCTCTAATTTCATGAGTTTTATGAGTGGCTGTCATTAAGGAGATTTGATAGCTTCGTACATTGAAGAGGTTAATTAAAAATGAAATAAAGAAAACAGAATGGACGAGAGAAGAAAGAAGAGACTTCTTCATAATTGTTACAGATAAGTTTTAGTGTTTTTATTACAATCTTTCGAATTTCTCATTCCAGCATTTATAAAAAATAAAAAGCTGTGACTAACTATTATCATATTTTTTATAAAATAATAAGTATGATAATAATTAGTCACAGCTTTTAAAGTATCTTATAACAATATTAGACAATTCATTAGAAAATTCCTTAAACAAACATCATAAACGTTTTATTTTTAAATATAACTTTTTATTTATATAATATATACTTGGTCTTAAGCGTATGTATGTGCGTATGTGTATTGAATGCGTGAATAGTCGTGTCTAAAGTGTGTACCATTCATTCAGTTTAAAGAAACTTACATTATTTTATTTTATTTACAATCGACAATTAAGACAAATTATTTATACTACAAATAATGTTTTGTAATACTATATACATCTATACCTTTTTATTTTCTTCCTTCTACTCTTTTTTCTTTTTTTTTCTTTTAACTTTTATCTTTTATTTTTATATGTGTGTGTGTGTGTGTGTGTGTGTGTGTGTGTGTGTGTGTGTGTGTGTGTGTGTGTGTGTGTGTGTGTGTGTGTGTGTGTGTGTGTGTGTGTGTGTGTGTGTGTGTGTGTGTGTGTGTGTGTGTGTGTGTGTGTGTGTGTGTGTGTGTGTGTGTGTGTGTGTGTGTGTGTGTGTGTGTGTGTGTGTGTGTGTGTGTGTGTGTGTGTGTGTGTGTGTGTGTGTGTGTGTGTGTGTGTGTGTGTGTGTGTGTGTGTGTATGTGTGTGTATATTTATACTTTTTAAAGTGTAAGTATCTGATACATTTACGCTTATAAATATATTATGTTAATACATTTATATTCATTTATTATATTATATTAAGGTATATTAATATTATATTATATTTAGTTAATTGAAAAAATATTGTATTGGAAACATTGAAAATGGTGTGTCTTTGAAGTTTATTACATGCTTATTTTATTCTTGGTCATGAATGGCGCGCGCGAAGCGCGCGCATGTATTGTGCTAGTCCATAATAAAAAAATCCATGAAAATGCCCGAAGTGCGTTGTCGGAGTCGAATGTATCGAAGGGTATTGTTGCCGCTTTTCCGCGCTGCTGATTGACCGGTCGATGCTGGCGGTCGAGATCGCGGTGAGTTTGACCGCGACGCGATGATAACAGCCAGTGATGCCAGAATGCCCACGCTAGCAACACGCAATCGCAGTGGAGGGGATGACGCACCAAGCGCAAATCGCGTACGTGTGAGCTCGGCGCTTCGGCTGGCTTCAGATAGCAGAAGAGGACAGATATACTGTTTTCTGTCTCTCTTCTTCTTATAGAGCCGGCACGAAGACCGGACGATACGTGATCGCTTCTCGATTTTCGCTTCTTGCTATGCCTTAAATATTTTTTTCATCTTTTTTGTATGAGACATATTATCTATTATATAATATATTTATGATTAAGATACATATATAAATTAATTAAAGTTTTTAATCCACGTAAAAATGCATTTTAAATCGATGATTTGAAAGAAGGAATATCCGTGTGAAGACAACAAAAGGAAAAATCATACATTTTATTGTATGAGAAATGTATCGATTTTCCAACAAATGATTAAAAATAATAAAAAGTACTATAAGAAATTTTAAATATTTAAAAAATATGTCATATAATAATATTTAACTTTAGTTTCTATACATATATATTTACAATATCATTACGATACACAAACGTATATACGGATCACATATATATGTTTGTGTCGTTGTCAAACAATACTGAATGGTGATTTTTCACACCACCTATATGAGGTACTACCAATGACGTGTAAGATTTTTTTAACGTGGATCTTCGCCTATAGCCATATCAAACCATTATATTATATAATATGCTCTATTGTATCTGTCATTTATAGAATAGTTTTTGCGCACTTGCTTTTGCAAATGTGATGTCAATTAGTGACAATCATTTTTTACACACTTGCTTTGCAAGTGTGATGTCTATTACATGAAAAAATTTGTTTTACAAACATATCATAACTCGAGGAAAGTTCTTTATTGTATTATATAAATAATAATATAAATAATACTATTTATTTTATTTTTGAACATTATTATTGTATATTAGTAACCGAAGTACTAGCAATATCATTATCAGTAGCATATAGTGTTAAACTGCTCTTTTTCTTAGGACAAATAGAATATAATTTGTCTGACATCATGAGAGACAAATGGTTTTCATTTATCTCCATATTTAAAACTGTTTCTTTTCTTGCTTTTAATATCGATTTTAACACACAACTAGCATTTATACATGTAGACGAAAGCTTATTTCTTTTTCTTGTTTTTAAATCTGAAAGAAAACATTCTTTCTGGGTCGGTATTTGAATTTGGAAGTGATCTAACAGCATTCAAAAGAGACTTCATATTGGGATATGTACGTTTTAAAATTTCTTTCCACATCTCATCAAAGTTTAATTTTGAAAGATGTTCTTTTTCTGCTGTTGTAAAATCTAGATAAAGTATGCCACTTCTTTTTTTAAAGCATTTTCGTCAAAGCCACCGAGGGTTTGAGCAATAAAAGAAACATTATTAAATGATGTTTCTTTGTCATTATATAATGCTGTGTTGAATTGCAAAACTGTTAATTTACATAAAAATTTATCTTTAATGGGCAATCTCTTACTAATTTCCTCGGTAGCTGTTACGTAAAATTGCAGACAATTATTTCGAACATTTCCAATTATGTCTGCGTGTCCTTTTTTCATTAAACTTTCGAGATATTCTTCACATTCATATCCTAAATTTTTATTATTTACAGATTTTTGGTTTTCTTTTTCAGAAAATTTAAAATCATTACATACATTTTTTACAAGCTCTGATTTCAAAAAATGTTTGAAAATTCTTATTAAAAGTTCCAATGACTTTGGCTGTGACAAGTGAATTCTTATTTCCACAGCTTGAAAAAATGCATTAAAAGAATTTAAAAAATTTTAAATATTCTTTAAAAATAACAAATATGCTTTTACATCCAGATTTTCCATCACAGATAATAAATTGTCTCCTGATTTAGATTTTTCACTTATAACCATTTCAGTCAAAAAAAGCTTCGTAGTATCCCAAAAATCAAGAAATTTCACAACACATGAATGGTGAGATAGCCATCGTGTAGTGGATAATTTTAAAATTTTACGATTTGTTTCCTGAAAACATTCGGTAAATTCTTCATAAATAGCAGCTTAGGACTACTATTAATATAATTTATTATTTTTATTATTTTTATTATTTATTATAATTTATTATTTATTATTTTTTAAAAACTCCTCGCAATATTCCGGTATTTTAGCACATGTAGCATGTATAGCTAATGCCGTGGAATGGCATGGACATGGAAATGTTAATAAATTTGTACAAAATTCTTCTAACTTTTTTTTAAATGAGAGATGTTTACCTGTCATGACAGATGCATTGTCGCATGACAAGGCAACAATATTTCCAAATGGAATGTTTAATTTCCACATTTCACATTTAAATGTATTAAATAATTTTTCCGCGCTACTATTTTTTGCATCAATATTAATTAATTGCGTGCGAATGTCTAATGTTTCAGGATCAACATACCGTACAAGAAACGTTATCCATTTTTCATTACAAATATCAGATGTTTCATCAATAAAAATGGAAAATTTAGTATTTTGAATGCTGTTGACCACATGGTTCGACCGGACATAATACATTCAGAATAATATTTTTACATTTTATTCGACCCATACTCATATTTTTTAACACGTTAGGATCTTTTCCTATTTGTTGAAAAAAATTAAAGATATCTTTTGCTGTTTGATGCGAAATATTCTAATCAACAATGCGGTATCGAATTTCTGCTGATTTTTTCCGCTCTTCAAACGGCAAAAGTGAGTCATCCATCATGTTTATATTTTCATCCATGTTCATTGTTTCTATCTTCTTTTCTTTACATATTTTTATATGTGCTTCGGATTCTGCGTGACGATAAACGTGAGATAAATCACCAATCACAGATTTATTACAAAATGAGCAAAAAAATGTATTAATGCTATCTGAAATTTCACGTAACCATGGCTGAAATAATTCGATCTCTAGCCATTATGCTTTAAATTTATATTTTGGTGATATATTTTTACGTGAACTTATATCAATATTATCTAATAAAGTATTTTTTTTAATATTATTTTTGTGACACGCAGAATTCGCATGTCTTAAAACATGTGTATTGCACGAAATATTTTTATTACATATGATGCAATGATAAAAATCATCATTAGAAGATACTTTACGTATCCAAGATTTAATTCTATCATCACTAAGTCAAGCTTCTGAAAAGCTTCGCTTAGATTTTTTTCTTAATTCATCACACATTTTTATAACAAAAAGTAGATAGAAACTTCTGGAGTACCGGTCGTGGGGATTCGAAAGAATACATGTACCAGATGTATGCATAAGTTTTTTCCGGTTTTTTAGTAAAAAAAGACACGTAATTTTCAAGGGAAATTAATTTTTTTTTATTCAAAATATTGGCCATCGGCTTCTACACATTTCGCCCATCTTTCAGGTAATTTATGAATACCATGCCAGAAAAACTGCTTGTCTTTTGCGGCAAACCATTCGTCGAGCCATTTTCCAACTTCCTCGAAATTGCTAAAGTGCTGCTCTGCGAGCGCGTGCCCCATTGATGCGAAGAGGTGATAGATGGCGCCAGGTCTGGGGAGTACGGCGGGTGCGGAAGGATGTCCCATCCAAGCGATTTCAAGGTGTCTTTCACTGGTTTTGCTGTGTGAGACGGCGCATTGTCGTGTGACAAAATCATTTTGCCATGTCTTCTGGCCCATTCCGGTCGTCTTTCGATTAATGCGTGGTTTAAATTAATCATTTGTTGGCGATAGCGTTGTGTATTAACGGTTTCGCCGGACTTCAAGAGTTCATAATACACAATACCGCTCTGGTCCCACCAGACACAGAGCATGGTCTTCTTGCCGAAGCGATTTGGCCTTGGTGTTGATGGACCGGCTTCGCCAGGTGAAAGCCACGATTTTTTCCGCTTCGGGTTTTCAAAATAAATCCATTTTTCGTCACCCGTCACAATTCGATACAAAAATGATTTCCTTTCGTGGCGTTGAAGCAGCATTTCACAAGTGACTTTGCGATTTTCCATTTGACGTTCATTCAAATCGTGTGGGACCCATTTACCGAGTTTATTGATCTTTCCCATTGCTCGTAAACGTCTGCTGATTGTTTCTTGTGATATATGTAATGCTTCTGCTAATTGCCGTTGAGTTTGAGTTGGGTCATCATCCAATAACTCCTGCAATTGCTCGTCTTCGCATTTTTGTGGTCTACCAGAACGCTCACTGTCTTTCACATTGAAATCACCACTTTTAAATTGTCGAAACCATGTCTCACATGTTCTAATCGATGGAGCGTGTTCACCATATGTTTCTACCAGCAAACGATGACTTTCAACAGCCTTTTTCTTTTGATTAAATAAAAAAAGCAATGCGTGCCGCAAATGTTCTTTTTCAGGCACAAAACTCGATATGATCACTGAACGATAAAACAAAGACGCTAGTTTTTGGCGGACTCAACTTGTGTGTGTTTGTAGTTTTAAATGTCAGACGAACAAAATGATGTATGTGTCAAATTAATACGCTGCGTACTTGTCGCTGGCGATATCTCTTAGTTAAACCGGAAAAAACTTATGCATACACCTGGTATATATGTATATTGTAATATACGTATATATATGTATCATTGTATTGTTGACGTGTTATTCTAAATACGTTATTTGCGATAAATATCATCACATGCCTCGGTAGTCGAAGGGATAAGATGCCTGCCCGATAAGCAGGAGATCCAGGTTCGATTCCTGGCTGAGGTGGTATTTTTTCGCAAAATAATTACGAGTTTTCACGACTGATTCATGGTCGGACCCCGTGATGCACACCCTCCCTTCTTATTTGGGTAGGTAGAAGAATGAATAAAAGGAAAGATAAATAATAAAAAAATAAATAGAAATAATATAAAAATATAGAAATGAATATATTTAGATATTTAAAATAATCAGGACTTATAATCACAATTGCTTCAGCTTTTTGGGTACCAAGATTTACAAGACACATATAAGAAAATACGTTGATTCGCAAAGAGCAACAAGATTATCTTACAGAAACGCCGTGAAACAGTAACAGTACAACGTATACAACGTATAAAATAAATGCGCGGCGTATGAAACAAATGCACGGCGTACAAAATAAATAAAATAATGCCGAGTACTTCAGTTCTCTGCGAAACATTGCCGTGACACAACGTACAATCATCATGTCCCGTAAGTAAATCAAATTATTATTATTTGTATTTCTTAAGAAAATTTAATATTTAATTTTTATCTTCTCCTTTCTCTTACATAATATATAATATAATAATATATTTTATTTTTATAGAAGAAATAAATGCAGATGCTGCAAATTTGCAACAGTTGATGCAACGGTTGTTGCATCAACAAAAATTGCAAGAAGAGAGACAACAACTGTTGCAACAATTGCAATATTTGCAAAAGAAGCAGGAGGAGCAGCAGCAGCAGCAGAAGCTGTAGCCACAGCCGCCGCCGGAGAAAATGGATGAAAATGATATATTTTTATTATTTATTCTTTTTCAATAAAATATTAATAAATATGCATAATTATATTATCATTCATTGTTTATTACTTATCTATCTATTTTTTCAGACATACATACAAAAAGAGCAGGCGGCCGATCCCGCGCCCGCTGGTATTACCAGCGGAGTGGCAGGGGCGGCCCTGGTGGCCGAGAAAGAGGCGTCCCTGGCGGCCGAGGAAGAGGCGTCTCTGGCGGCCGAGGAAGAGGCGACTTTGGCGGCCGAAGAAGAAATGCGTGGGGCCGTAATGGTCCCACAATAATAAAATATTATTTTTTTAATTAAAAATTATTGTATTATTGTATAAATACTTTTTAAATAATAAAGTAATAAAATAAAAATTAATAAAAAATAATATATAATTGGGGAATAACTATTTAAAAAATTTTTTTCTTTTATCCTTTTTTCCTTCATATAAAATATGAGCATATTGAAAGATATTTATTAGATTCGGAAAAATAAACGGAGACCGACTGGATTTGAACTCGGGATCCCTCGTTTACTAATCTGACACTTAGTCTGCACGACCACGACGGCTCCTCCTGTTAGCTGTTTATATTCCAAATCTCTTCCATGACCGCTTACGATCGTCTAATTCTTACAATATTATATAATATAATGTGGTATGATATGGCTACAGGCGAAGATCTACGTTAAAAAAATCTTACGCGCCATTGGTGGTACACGCACCGGCAGGAATGGTGTCCTGCGCTCGGCGCGCCGTTGCTACACATACACACGAAGCGCATACGTCCGTGTCTCCGCAGAGTGCGAAGGAGATCGCGGAGCGGGGAGAAAAAATAGTGGGGCAATTCAATGTTCCATTCTTAACGCGAGAGAAAGCATAATCAGACGTGATACCGATTTCGGTGTATAATTTTTAATATCGATTGCTTCAGATAGATATAAGACATTCAATGTCAAAATCCGCAATGATAGTTATACACATATAATTTTACACATAATTTTTTTTAAATATATAATAAAAGAATTATTACGCGATAATTAAACAATTAATAATCATATTAAAACAATCAATTAAATAAATAATCATTAAATAATCAATAATTAATCAGAACGAGATGGAAGAAAGAAAAACGCGAGACACCGCGGTCTCTCACTCGCACTAACGTCGAGTGTGTGAGACAACGAAGGGACACCGAAATCGGTATCACGTCTGATTATGCTTTCTCTCTCGATCATGCGTTTTGCGTTAAAGATGCAACATCGAATTGTCCCCACTCTTTTTTCCCTTCGCTCCGCGTCTCCTTCAGGCTCCGCGAAGACACGGACGTAAACAAAGCGCGATGTGTGAGACATCGCGGTCTCTCACTCGCACTAGTGTCGAGTGTGCGAGACAGCGATGTGACACCGAAATTCGGTATCACGTCCGATTATGCTTTCTCTCTCAATCGCGCGTCTTGCGTTAAGGATGGAACATCGAATTGCCTCCACTATTTTTTCTCCCCGCTCCGCGATCTCCTTCGTGCTCCGCGGAGGCACGGACGTACGCGCTTCGTGTGTATGTGTATCAGCCGCGCGCCGAGCGCAGGACACCATTCCTGCCGTGCGTGTACTTCATATAGGTGTGGAAAATCATCATTCAGTATTATTTAACAACGACACAAACGTATATATGTGATCCGTATATACGTTTGTGTATCGTAATGATATTGTAAATATATATGTATAGAAACTAAAGTTAAATATTACTATATGACATATTTTTTAAAATTTCTTATAGTACTTTTCATTATTTTTAATCATTTGTTGGAAAATCGATACATTTCTCATACAATAAAATGTATGATTTTTCCTTTTGTTGTCTCCACACGGATTCCTTCTTTCAAATCATCGATTTAAAATGCATTTTTACGTGGATTAAAAATTTTAAATAATTTATATACGTATCTTAATCATAAATATATTATATAATAGATATATAATAGATACTATGTCTCATACAAAAAGACTGAAAAAAACATTTAAGGCATATCAAGAAGCGAAAATCGAGATTCTGGCATTACTGATGACAGCTTGTGTTGTGATGTGCGAGGTTAATAAATATCGAAAGGTTAATAATAGAAGAGCAAATGAATATATTGAATATATTGAAAAGAAGAGCAAATGAATATAATGAATATATTGAAAAGAAGAGAATATTGTTTTACTGTGAAACTAAAGACTTTCGGGTGTTTCATTTTCAGATAAATTTTACACAATATATTTTATTTAATTGTTAAAGATTAAAGATTATAAAATTTTTATTCTTAATATTTCATTACAAAAGATCGATACTTTGTGTTATATTTTATTTTCAGGTCGACATTTTCTTTTAATGCTGTTAAGGAATCTATGTAAACATATGAATATGAATATTATAATGTAATAAATGAATATTATAATATTATAATGTAATAAAAAAAAGAAAAGAAGAATCCTTAAAAAGAAGAAAGCGAGAAAGGAAAGAAAAAAGGAATAAAGTAATGAAAAGAAAAAATCGCTGTGGTATGTTAATATTTTGTTAAAATAATTGAAATAAAAATTTATTTTACTAAACATTATTTCTTGTTTATTTATTTTCTTATTCATTTATTAATTTTTTTTCTTATTTATTTATTTTATTAAACGTTATTTTATTATTTTATATTAAAATCATTTATAATATATGATTGACAGTATGTAGTGATTGATACTACCGGTCGCAAAAGTATTTCTTGTGTTCTTTTTTGTTTATTTGCGAGCTCACGAGGCGGAACAAGTTTTTGATGTACGCGAAATGCTCCGCGTTGTCGTCGCGCGGATCCTGCACGTATAATAGATTTGCGTGTTTCTCTATCTTCTTATCTGTCAACCGTATCGGGAATATCTCCTTTCCTTCCTCGAAGCCGTAGATTGAGATGTCGTTGAGATGTTCGAACTTTTTAATTTGATTCAACGTCATCGGAAACGTAATGTCTTGGAGATTTAACACTGTCGTATAATGTGGATACGACGATTCCCGATTTGTATCCCTTTCGGCCGGATGCGATCACCGACCACACGAAACACGCATTATTCTTGGATCGTACGTTGATCACCGCTCGCTTTAACATAATTTCTCGCAGTAATTCAATGTAAGATCCCGCGTGCATTGGATTTATTCACATTAATTGTCAAATTTAATATATGTGATAGCGCCCATCCGCTATATTGTCGCATTCCTGAAACTCTTCCAGTAACGCCAACATGGGTTCGATGACGTGTTGCTCGTATCACTCGTCCAAATTTGACACTCGAAAGAGTTCATAGTTTTTCGTGTTTATACTTTTATTGGTATACGTTTATCCCGTCACAAACTCGCCGTTGAACGCGATGTTCACTTTCACACTATCGTGTCTTTGTACAATGTCTCGCACTCAATCGAGCACTACACCATCAGCGTCTTCCAAAAATCGTCGCGGCTCAATATAGTCCACGTTGATCACCACATCAGTCAATATATGGCTTTCAAACGCCGTATTAATCTCGCGCTAAATGAGAGATCCATTGTCTCTCTCTACTGGTGCTCGCGCACTCGCCACCGACGTGCACGAAACGTCTTTCTAATTGTACCTTTGCACCCGCGAGTTGTGCGATCCTCACCACTACAGATTGTTTATTTACAACGGTGAATCGAGAATGCTTAACATGGCTAAGCTCTTCGGGTTGTTCGATGCTCTCGCATCATTGCAGCCACGCGAAACATTCCATCAAGGTAGCGACCTGGCTGCACTGCTCCAGCAGCTCACGTTCCACTTTAGGTGTTCCATATTTCTCTCACATTCGATTGATTCATTAGACTTCCAAAGCACCTACTGTAATCCCGCGCGCCCAATGACCTATTATATATCATCGACAATTTCTTTATCCGTCTGTCTAAACCGGAACGTCGTCAGACATTTACAATCGAGTCGCAATTTGTTTATCTATTTGTTTAGCAGTCGGATTATCGGCGCTTCTCACAACATGCCGCGACACAGTCGTCAATGCTACTTCTTTGTCTAAATCAGAGCATGGTCTTCGGAATCACAATTTGTTTATAGCAGCCGGAGTATCGGCACTTCTCTCCTAACACGTCGCGACACGTCGATTTCCAGGAAAAGCAGTGATAACATGGTTTTTCGTGGAAAAAATTTAAACATGTCATCGCGTTCCTTTTGCAAACATGTTTGATCATAACAATGAAATTCCTAGAAATAAGGGGGGAGTTAATGGTCTGCAATTTTTTTGTCCCTTTGTCTAAATCGGAGCATGGTCTTCGAAATTTGTTTATAGCAGGATTATCGGCGCTTCTCTTAACACGTCGCGACACATACGTCGACTTCTAGGAAAAGTCATCTTATCACGACTTTTTTCCTGGAAAACAATTTAAACACGTCATCGTGATCCTTTGCGAACATGTCGCTACATGTTTGATCATAATAAAATAATAAAATTCTGAGAAAGAGAGGGGAGAGGGAGGAGGGGGGAGAGAGATTAATGATTTATCATGTCAAACGCGGATGAGATCAGTCCTCTATCAAACGATCTGCATGAAAAGTAGCTCCGCTCCTCAATCATTTGTACGAACGAGCAACACGCAATATACTTCGCCAAAGGAAGCAGCGCACCATACGATGGTGAAACAAAGAAGGAACGTAATGCGTAAGTTTCAATAATTATAATGTTGTTTATATTAATACTAATAATTATAATGTTGTATATTGATACTAAAATTCTAATATTAAAATTCTAATACTAAAATTCTATATTGATAAAATTGCATAGAAATGTGTATCTTTTGCTGTTATTTTTCAAACATTATGACACGTTATCTGTGATATAAATCGAAATCTATATCTCATTAAATACATTTGAACAAAATTTAAATAATTATAGTTTTGAAATTGAGCGGTTCTTGAATAAAACGAAACATTTTAGTACATGTGACGTTCGATAAAATAAATCAAAATTTAAGTTTAAACAGCATTAGCTGACAAATTTATTGAGAACTTGCATCAAAACAAACACATGTTTTATTTACATGTAACATATATAAAATTTATATATATATATAATATATATATAATATACAATATTATATATATATATATATAATATATATATAATATACAATATATATATATATATATATATATATATATATATATATTTATATATATTAATGTATTTATTTATTTATTTATTTATAGATGTAATCTTATTTTTCAAGTGGTTTTGTTTTTTAATGAAATTTTGTCATGAGTTATAAATCTTGTAAAGTAACCTTTACGTAATCAAATTACTTTCTGTGTATCGCGTGTTTTTTTCCTGCTTTATTTTCTATCTTTCTATCTTCCTATCGTCTCTCTTGTTATCTCTTGTTTCTATCTTTTATATTCTATTTTTTCTTTCTTTCTATTTTTTCTTTCTATCCTTCAATTTCTTTCTATACTTTTCCTATCTTTTTTCTTTCCATTTATCTTTTCTACTATGCTGTCTCTAATCTCTATTGTAAGATATTGCGCAGAAATTGGTTGATCATGATCAAATTGGGTGCGTAGATCGGTCGATGGCACCAGCTCCCGGTTTACGCACCCACCGGGTGTCAGCTCACTTCGCGAGGTGGCAATTAATCAATTAGCGCGATTCGGCACTCGCGAACTGGAAACGAAGCCGGCCCGAAAAGTTTCGGGATCGTTCTAGATCCTTCGATCCGTGCTCTGATCCTCGGCAAATTGAAGCAACGTGGCACTTTCCATCGGAAAGGCACACGTATCAGACGCGCGTTGTCGGGAGTTGTATTGAAATTAGTGGAACAGTTAAGTTGAACAGTAACAAATTATAGTTAATGATAATCGGCTTAAATTAGCTCGGATTAATTAGATTAAAATAGAAGAAAAGATTTGGTAAACTTCGCGCCTCAGTTCTTGTTCGATTTACGTTAGTATATTCAAATATGGCCGTTACACGTGGCATAATGTGTGCGTTAAAATCAGTGTAACTCCGTTACGGAAACATTGTATAGAAACTCTCGAACTGAATAAACGCTCTCATTTGTGTGTGTCAATTAATAATAAAAGTGAGCTGATTTATTAAATTCCGCCGCCCATCCCGATTCCTGTGAGCAATCTTACAGCTCATTCAAATTCAGAAGTGGAATTCGAAGCTCGCTATTCATTCGAGAAACGCGGAAACGGTGAAAAAATTTGTGTCGGCGATGCCGAAGACTCATTCGATGGTGGAGCGCGCGGCGCTAGAGGAGGCCTCGCTGAAACAATTGCAGAAGGAGGCGCGCCGCTATAATCTACCAATTTCAGCGGATAGAGCAGCATTGTTAGAGGCGATTTTGTCTCATTTGGACTGGCACGGCCCATCAGATTTAGAATCAGAAATGCCGAGAGAAGTAGAAAAGACTGGTCCGGAAATTCCGATCAGGATCAGGGAAAAACTGCTGATTGCCGCGCTACTCAGCGATACGATGACAAGGATGTCAGAATTTTTCCTTCATCAGCAACAGGTATTTGAGCAGCAGCAGCAGCAATTTATGGAGCAGGCGCTAAGATACTTGTCCAGTAAAGAAGACTGGTGCCGAGCGAGCCCGTCAGGAAGGGATCGATACGCGATCGACCACAGATTCAAACGAGAGAGTGGCACAGCCAGGTACACTAGTGAGATCGACTCCTGGGCAGGATGCATTCCCCCTCAGGAATTTTCAAGAAGGCTCGCCAGCGGGCAATGCGGTTGGCTGGTTGGCCACGCAGATCCCGGAATTCGGAGGCTCCGACGAAGAGAATGTGACGGCGTAGGTGAGGAGAGTAGAGAAGGTAGCACAAATACACAACGCCTCAGATGGAGTGATTTTATTGGCAGCCTCCAGTAAGTTGACTAAATTTACCCGACAGTGGTATGAGATCCAGACAGGCCCGGAGATTGAAATGTGGAGCTCGCTCCGCCTGGAAATACAGAAAATATTCGAGCAAAGTTCCTTTTTATAAGATAATACAAAAAGCGGAAGCGCGTAAGTGGAACTTAAATAGAGAAAGTTTTGATTAGTACGCGATATCAAAACTCGCGTTAATAAACCCGTTGGACTTACCAGTGAAAGATTCGATTGACCTGCTGATAAGTGGAATTCCACACAGTGCGTTGAGAACCACTGCTGTCGGTAGATGACTCGAAGATTGGATGACGAAGAAGATGCGATGCATCGCGGAAAGCGTATCAGAGGAAGATAGGAGATCTTTTAGACCGATACTGAGTCATAGAACAAAAGAAGTTACGTGCAAAAATTGCGGCAAGAAAGGTCATCACTATAAGGAGTGTCGTGATGATCTCACCTGTTTCTTCTGCAAAGCAAAAAATCACCGGACATACGACTGTCCGAAGCTGAAGGACGGCGAGGATGAGGCAGACCCAGTCTCCAATACAGTCTGTGGATGGCGGCTCCGGTTTCCAGCGGCGATTCTTCCGGTAAGGTGGTGGCGACAGTCGTAGTTCCGAAGGAAAGGACCTTGAAACTTTCGCAACCGTATGTCATCGTAACTTCTCTTTGTAACAAAGATTGTAAATTGTTAATACTCGTTGACACAGGTAGTCCGGTCTCTTTTGTCAAAGTTTATAACGATAAGATTTGTCCGTGTATAGAAGATTTATGGTTAACGTCTAAAAAAATTTGTTAATTTAAATCACGACTCTTTGAATATTCTGGATGTTGTTCCGATGGAGTTATCTTTGCATTTATTAGAAAATCGAAAACTATCGGCTGATTTATATATTATTAAAGATAGTTCCTTCAAAGGGGACCTTATTCTCGGTAGAGATTTCATAAAAGGGAAGAAACTTACTTTGATTTATAAGCCCCATGAACCGGAGCGATCCGGATGGGTGCGCTAAATTATTTTCCCATCTTCTACTTTGCGTAGTCGAAGAGTCTTCAAAGACTCTAGAACAGATAATTCTAGAGACGCGAATAGATTTTGATTTAGATTGTAAACGTAAATTATTACAAATGATTTTAGAGTTGGAAGGCAAAGATATCGCTCCGGTTGAGGACAGCTATTCAGTACAAGTACGTCTCAAGGACGATTCGGTATACGCGTACGCTCCGCGGTGCTTCGGATATGCGGAACGAATAAAGATTAAAGAAATAACAACGATTTGCTGAATAGAGGAATAATAAAAAGAAGTGTTTCACCATACTGCGCGCGAGTCATTCTGGTACGAAAACGTAGCGGTCAAATCAGGCTATGCGTGGACCTGAGACCACTAAATAGTCGCCTGCTGAAGCAAAAATATCCATTTCCGGTCATAGAGGATTGTTTGTCACGATTAAATGGTAAATCTGTATTTACGTTACTTGATTTAAAGGATAGCTTTCACCAAATAAAAGTCGACGAAGATAGTACGAAATATTTCTCGTTTGCGACGCCCCGACGGACTCCGAATTCGAATACACGCGTTTACCATTCGGATTTTCGCTCCAGCTGAGTTTTAAAAACGACTTATTCAAATACTAGACTCGCTGCTACGTGATGATAAGATCATCGTATATATGGATGATGTGATGATAAGATCATTGTATATATGGAAACTCTGACTCTACTCAGAAAGTACCGTTTCGAATTGAATTACTCAAAGTGTTTATTTCTGAAGAAAGAAATTGAATTTTTAGGATATATTGCTTTAGCAAGCGGTATCACTTTGAGCCCCAGGCATACTGAGGCAGTTAAGAATTTTCGGCAATCGAGAAACGTGCATGAGACTCAAAAATTTTTAGAATTAGTTGAGCTACTTTCGTAAATTCATAAAAGATTTCGCTTTGAAAGCTCGACCGTTACAAAATCTGTTAAAGAAAGATACTGAATTTAGTTTTGACGAACATTGCCAGCAAGCTTTTGAACAACTCAAATCGGAACTCACCAATTCTAGCATTATATAACCCGTCGGCAGAGATTGAATTCACACTGACGCTTGTAGTCAGGGGATAGACGCGATTCTGCTACAGAAGCAGCAGAATCTAAAGTGGTCAGTCGTAGCATATTACAGTCAGTCGACCAATCAATCGGAAAAAAAATATCACAGTTTTGAATTAGAGATGCTAGCAATAGTGCGGGTTGTGGAAAGATTTTATTTGTATTTAAGCGGTTTGACCTTTACAGTAGTTACAGATTGCAACGCGTTAGTATACGCGGTAAACAAAGCGAATCTTAATCCTCGTATAACCAGGTGGACACTCACCTTGCAAAATTATGATTTTAAACTCGTACATCGTTCAGGAACCCGGATGCAACACGTTGACGCGTTGAGCCGCTGCGTCGGGATCGTGAACGAGCTACCCTTGGAAAGGGAATTGGAATTCCGTCAGCTCACTGATCCTAAAATAAAGAACATATATGTAAAGAATTAGAATTTAAGGATAGTATTAAGTTTGCGTTGATAGATAGCTTGGTTTATCGGAGGAACGGGGAGGAATTAAAATTCGTAGTACCTGAAAAGATGGTTCCAAGTATTGAGGGCCCATCATGATGAGATGGCTCACTGTGGAATGGAAAAAACGTTTCGTGGTATCGACCAAAATTTTTGATTTCCCAATATGCGGAAAAGAATAAACGATTATTTAGAAAATTGTCTTACTTGTATAATGTCAAACGACGCGATGAATCGATTCGAGGGAGAGACGAGTATCTTCCCGTCGCCGAGTAAAATAATAGAAATTCTCCACGTTCACCATTTCGGTTCTCTGCAACAAATGTTAGATCAGTTTAAACACGTGTTAGTGATTGTAGATGCATTTTCGCGTTTTACGTGGTTGCATCCGGTAAGGTCTATCACGACGCGGGAAATAACATTTCATTTGAAAAATATATTTAACACGTTCGGAAGACCGAGAAAACTCGTATCAGATCGAGGAATGGAGTTTACATCGACAGAATTCTCGGATTTTCTCAGTAGTTTCAGAATAAAGCACAGGAAAGTAGCGGTAGTTTCTCCGTGGGCGAACGGAACAGTGGAACGCGTCAATAGATTTATAAAAAGCTCCTTGACAAAATTGCTGAAACACGCATCAGAATGGAAAGAGAAATTATCGGAGCTCCAATACATAATCAATAATACTTATCACGCGGCCGTAAAGTCCTCGCCGTCAAAAATAGGATATGAACAGTTAAACACTCTGATAATTCGTTAGCTCAATTTACACAAGATTTGGTAAGGATTGAAAACGATCCCGGCGCGAAGAGAGAAAGGAGACAGCCAAAACCGTTACTGATTTAATCAGGCAATATAATAAAATATATAGAGATTCAAAACTACATAAACCAAACGTTTATAACGTCGGTGATTATATATTAGTGAGAAATACTCGAAGAAAACTGGGTGAAAATACTAAATTATTCGCGAAATACAAGGGGTCGTATATGGTGGACAAAAGCTTAGAAAATAATCGATATGTAGTGAAGGACATACCTGGTTATAATTTGACGTCTCGTCCTCCGATGAATACAATCCTTTCCTCCGACAAGCTAAAGCATTGGATCAAAATGTCACGTCCTGAGAATGAGATAGCTAGTTAAAAGAAAAAAAAACTGTGTTACCTGATGAATAGTCAATTATTTGGTTAGCAATGTTAAATATATATAATAATAATAACATAGAACTATGTTGTTTTCTGTGGTTAGGATAAGTAAAAGTTAGGTTAAGATAATATTAAGTCTCTGCGAGCGAAGAAACAATGAAAACTATGATTGATCCGTGCTCCGTGGAAAGGCACACGTATCAGACGCGCGTTGTCGGGAGTCGTATTGAAATTAGTGGAACAGTAAGTTAAGTTGAACAGTAATAAGTTATAGTTAGTGATAATCGGCTTAAATTAGCTCGGATTAATTAGAATTAAAATAGAAGAAAAGACTTGGTAAACCGCGCGCCTCAGTTCTCGTTCGATTTACGTTAGTATATTCAAATATGGCCAATTTTAACGCGCATACGTGGCACAGTGTGTTAAAATCAGTGTAACTCCGTTACGGAAACATTGTATAGAAACTCTCAAACTGAATAAATGCTCTCATTTGTGTATGTGAATTAATAATAAAAGTAAGCTGATTTATTAAATCCCGCCGCCCATCTCGATTCTGTGAACAATCTTACACTATTCTTTTCTATACATTCATTCATTGAAAATGCAATACGTTGTATTGTGACAAACATTTTTTTAACGGAAGAGACCACTACCTCTCGCGGTTTCCATTGAGCAACAATATGTACGTAATCTATTAATGAAACTGCAATAAAATTGCTATTACAATAATAGTACTTTCCTTTATTACATTTACTTTTTTACTTTTTTTTAAATGTTATTTATACTTGCAATTGACGAAATAAAAAGTGTACTCACTGAATAGTTACAAAACAAATAACATTGAAGTTAATTTTTAATCGTTTTTTGTATTAAAATAAGTCGTTTTCTTATATTAAAAATGAAGGTTTTTTTAGAAAAATGCGTATTAGCTAAGAGTGGATTTTTTTTTTATTTATTTACGCTCCTTTATGCTTTTCATCATTTTCTAATACATTTATTTATTTTCTAATACATTTATATTTACTTTAAATATTTATTCATTGGAAAATATATAACTATATTTGTCTCATTAATTAATAATTACATTTATTTTATTAAATTTGTAATATATATATATATATTTTTTTTCTTATTATTTATTAAAAAAATTAATGTAATTAATTATATATATGTGTGTGTGTGTGTGTGTGTGTGTGTGTGTGCGTGCGTGCGTGCGTGCGTGCGTGCGTGCGTGCGTGCGTGCGTGCGTGCGTACGTGTGTATGTGTATATATTATATATAATTAATTACATTAATTTTTTTAATAAATAAAGAAAAAATGTATATATAATTTGTAATATATATATATATATATATATATATATATATATATATATTAAATTTAATAAAATTTAATAAAATAAATGTAATTATAATATTAATTAATAAGACAAATATATTTTCCAATGAATAAATATTTAAAGTAAATATACATGTATTAAAAAATGATGAAAAGCAGCAGCGTAAATAAATTAGGAAAAAATCCATTCTTGGCTAATATGTACGCATTTTTCTTAAAAAAAAAAAAACTTTCATTTTTAATATAAGAAAACGACTTGTTTTTAATACAGAAAACGATTAAAAATTAACTTCAATGTTATTCGTTTTATAACTATTCAGTTAGTACATTTTTTATTTCGTCAATTGCAAGTATAAATAACATTTAAAAAAAAGTAAAAAAGTAAATGTAATAAAGGAAAGTACTATTATTGTAAGCAATTTTATTGCAGTTTCATTAATAGATTACGTATCTATTGTTATTCAACGGAAACTGCGAGAGGTAATGGTCTCTTCCGTCAAAAAAATGTTTGTCACAACACAAATGTGTTGCATTTTTAATGAATGAATGTATAGAAAAGAATAGAGAATAGAGAAAGAATAGTAAAAAGAATAAATGGAAAGAAAAGAGATAGGAAAAGTATAGAAAGAAATTGAAGGATAGAAAAAAAGTAAAAAAAAAAAAAAATAGAATATAAAAGAATAGAAACAAGAGATAACAAGAGAGATAGGACGATAAAAAGATAGAAAATAGAAAATAAAGCACGAAAAAAACACGCGATACACAGAAAGTAATTTGATTACGTAAAGATTACTTTACAAGATTTACTCATGACAAAATTTCATTAAGAAAAACAAAACTACTTGAAAAATAAGATTACATCTATAAATAAATAAATAAATAAATACGTTAATATATATGTATATATAAATTTTATATATGTTACATGTAAATAAAACATATGTTTGTTTTGATGCAAGTTCTCAATAAATTTGTCAGCTAATGCTGCTTAAACTTAAATTTTGATTTATTTTATCGAACGCCACATGTACTAAAATATTTCTTTTTATTCAAGAAGCGTTCAATTTCAAAGCTGAAATTATTTAAATTTTGTTCAAATGTATTTAACGAGATATAGATCTCGATTTATATCACAGATAACGTGTCATAATGTTTGAAAAATAACAGCAAAAGATACACATTTCTATGCAATTTTAATATCAATGTAGAATTTGAATATCAATTTTAGTATCAATATAAACAACATTATAATTATTGTTGCATCGTGTCAGAGAGTGAGCCTACATTTCGTAAAAGAACGCTTCGATTTGATATTCATGGCAAACAAATTTTGCTTAAATAAATAAATACACTCAATCAATGAAACATGAAAGAATATCAGCGTGACTTGATTAATTTGATTGAATACACAGCATACTTCTGCTAAAATAGAGATAAAAATTAGTCTATTCCAAAATGAAAAGGTAGACAGAGTTCTTTTCGATAAGTCTTCTTTCTTCGTTTCTTCAATTACATAGAAGAATATTAAAATAATGTTTCAATTTTTCTATTCTATTCTATTATTTAAATTCTATTTTCTATTCTATTCTATTCTATTCTATTTTATTATAGTGATTCACTAATGGATTTAGCAGAAGAGCCATGCATTCAGTCAAGTTATATGGACTGAATAGAAAAACATTTCAATATTCTTCTACGTAATTGAAGAAACGACTTATCAAAGAGAACTTTGTCTTCCCTTTCGTTTTGCAATGGACCAACTTTCATTACTAATGGATTTGGCAGAAGAGCCGTGCATTCAATCAAGTCATATGGACTGAATAGAAAAATTGAAACATTATATCATTATTCTTCTACGTAATTGAAGAAACGACTTATCGAAGAGAACTCTGTCTATCTTTTCGTTTTGGAATGGACTAACTTTTATCTCTAACAATTTTAAACGTTGTTTGGTGCGTCAGCGTTTCGACACGTGTTGTCAGAGTCAGCGTCCTTGCCGAATTGCAATATCGGTTGCAATCGGCGCGGGCGCGCATTATTTCTTATTATTTTAGTTTCATATTTTAATTACTTAATCCATAATTCTCTCCTTGGGATTCTGACTAATCAGCGATGTTACGAGGTCGGGTTGCTTTATTTAGATTGCTTCGCAACATCCCTCCCCCCTTGAAACAAGAAAACGAGGGGGAGTTTTCTTTTAGCTTAGCGCTTATACTAGTAGTAAAATATAATAATATTTCGAGACGCAGTACGCAATGCTTATGCTAATCTTATAGTTAAGTTTTACAATGTGGTTGCTATTTTATTTTTACATCTATTTTTACATTTGTTTTTACATTTGCTCTCAGTACATCATTGCTTCGTCGCAAACCTTTGGTGTTACGACGGGGGGTTCTTTATTGCAGTTTTTCTTTTTCCTTACAATTACAATTATTATAACGGTAGCGATTACAATTACTATTAATCCACTAAAGCTAATCGGATATACAAAATGGCTATTTCTGAGTGTATACATATTTTCGTCTTCCTATTTGTTTACTTCGTCTTCTAATATGCTTAGTCTAGCGAGTTCAAGTGGATTCTTTATTATCGGTTGTAACTTAATATTTTTTATCGATTGATTCCGCTGTCGCGCGGCGTGAGTGTTAAATTGAAGCCTGGTAACTGTGCCTATATATATTTCGTCAGCAGTTGTCGTTATGTTACTAATGTTACCTCGGGCGTTGTTAATTTACATTTTCCGTTAATTTTTATTTTTCCCGTGCCGCTTAATTGTTGTTCCGGTGACTTATCGCACTGGATACTTTTTTTGGTTTATCATCGAATATAGCCACGCTTGTGGTTCCGTTAATGTTATTCACAAGGGTGTATTAGACGCTACGCATCGCTATTCGCAGTTGTTGAGTTGGCTCGGCGCGTTTACATAGACTTGCACCTCGCATGATGCGTTCGTGTTAATATGATAGGAAAATCTCGTTCGCATGTGTACAGTTGCCGGTCTTGCATACATATCTGTAGTTTTCGTCTGGTAATATGTAGTAATGATTTTCTTTATCTATCGCTACTAACGGATGGTGAATTTTTATAAATGTGAAAGTATCGTGGTTGCGTACGATAATGATACAGTTTTTATTAGTTTAAATGTTGGAAACGCGATTATCGAGAAACGAATAACTGTGTAAATGTCTGATTTATTATAATATGCCCTTATCGTTATATATTTTTAGATCGTACGCCAATTTTCCACCCGTATTGTAAACGGAAAATGTAGACCTTCGGTCAATTGAGTCGCTACTTCTCGCAGCTCTGTTATGATGTTTTCCAACGGTAATAGCCGCGCGTGTACTATCCCGTTTTTGGTCAGTGACAAATAGGATTGTATTTTTTACGTCTTTTGTCAGGTCCGTCATTATTGTCCGCAGTATTAATAAGTTTTCGTCCATGTCCTCGCGTTGCGTATACTTTACAAGCTGCAACTCTATCCGTGCCGTGACATTCCGCAATATATTTTCATTGTACGTGATCGTTTTTTCCAATGCATCTATGTGTCCTATTGTGGCATTGATAATTTTGATCTGAGTTTTTGTCGCGTGTTATAGGGTCTGTTGGTTTTCTTGCAACATTTGTATTTGTTCATTGAGATGCTCTTCGTCCTCGACATCCATGATGCCGAATAACGTTTTGCTTATCGCGCCAATCGCGTTTATCAGTCCTCGTTTGCTGTCTCTAGTGTAGTAGATAGTTCCCAGTCGCGTTAACAACTGTATTAATTTTGCATTGTCTTTTTTTTATTATTTGCATTATGTTTTTACACGTAAACTGGAGGATCCGATAATGCTCTTGCATCGCTCGCTGGTTTGATCTAGATAATTTTCCATCTGTCGCGCTTTTTTTTCTAGCGCGTTGATATCCAGTTTGATTACTAATTTCCAGATTGTTTGCACCTGGTTCATCGGCCCTGTTTCTTCGAAATAGATGCCTGGCGTGTTGTGAAATTTTTTCAGCACGTATGGCGGAGCCTCGGCGCCGCACAAGTACCATTGTATGACCTGAAAGTCCTAATTATCTTGAATGATTATCCTGAAAGTTCGGGATTCACATTACACTTCCTTTTTCTATTTAATTTTTCTTATGTTTGATGCACGCCAGTTTACTAGTAGCTTTCGCACCGGATTGTTATTCAGATCATTATCGCCATGTTTCGTATGCGCTGTAACGACTGTACCCGTTTCTATATGCCTACCCTATGCGCGTCGTGTGACTGCGCCTGACTTCGTGTCGCGTTACGGCTCCGCGCGTGTGACATGTATGATGTGGTGCGATGAAATGTGTATTCCACGGGGCAAGGTGCACGTACCTCCAGACGGGAGCCATGGGTTAGCTGGCGATTCCCGCTGGATCGATTCTGGTCATCGTTTGTGATACTACTAGGATACGATATGTAGAGGTATTGCCACCGTAATATTAAAGTAAGCGTATTTTATTATCTCTCCTTTTTTTTCTTTTTTGTGTGTGTGTCGCTTATGCATTTTTCTTTCTTTTCTCTCTCTTCCCTTTTTCTTTGCACGTGCATGTAGTACGGCATGGTTTATTATAATCTCGGTATGAGTTCCTCGAAATGAAATCTTCTTTATCATCTGTATGCCGGGAATCGTGTTATCTCCTCCGCGCGAGGGGTGTTCTGCGAGGAGCATCGAGATTCGGATTACTTTTCGATGAATCCTACCTGTGCATTTTTCTCTGCGGAGTGCATATAATAAATTGTTTAATTCAGTCTGTCGTTGTCCGTGGCTGCACACAGTCTAGTAGTTCAAAAGTTTTCAAATCAGCAGTTCAAATCTTCTAGTAGTTCAAAACATGCGGTGTACGATGTGTGAGCGAGAGTATACTCCCGTCGTGTGCCATGAGTGCATGCGTATTTCTTGGTTGGTGGCCCAGTATGTGGCGGACGAAATGAGGTCGTCGGGGTGGGTCGAGACGAGGTCCCTCGCGAGGTACCCTCGCGATCCCCTGCGGGTCCGTGTCTGTGCCGCTATTGGGCGCGTGCTGCGTCGCCGCAACTGGTATGTTTTTAATTTTATTTATTAATCCTGTTATTATTATTATATTTTTTTTGCTTCTACTAACGCTTCTACTAATTTTCCTCGCGGGTGTTTCATCGTGCGCGTCCGTTTTTTAATTTTCAATAAATAGTTTGAATCGGTTCGCATGTACAGACGACTTTTCGTTTTTGTTTGATTCTATAATTCACATTTTTTCGATTATCTGGTATAGACGTATCCATGGTGCTTCCAAAATTTCAAAATTTTTTGTTTTTAAAATTTCTTTGATCATCCTCGACGTACTGCTTCGTCGTGCAGGAGGACTTTATCACCTATTTTGAAAATTTTGCTGTTAGTATTTTTGTCGGCATAGTTTTTCGCTTTTTGTTTCGCCTCACGGATGTGTTCCTTTACCAGCTTCTGTGTGACTCGTTCCTTTAGTTCTTGCGCGTAGTTATCATACGTGTAGTACGGTTTTGGCGGCGCCATCAGTGCCGTAGGTAGGTTTACTCGGTGCCCATACATTAGTTCGAACGGCGTATAACCGTCGCAGTATGCGGTGTCGTGTTGTATGTAAACATCGCGTATGGAATCTATTCATCCCAATTAGTTTGGTCTTCATCTATATAATGTCTCAAATATTCGGCTAGAGTCCTATATGATCTCTCTAGAGCTCTTTACTTTCTGGATGGTATGCGGTAGTTTGAATTTTCGTTATTTTCAAAAGGGTGCATACATCCTTGAACATCTCGCTGATGAAATTCGTTAATATTTTCTCCGGTATTCCGAATTCGCATATTATAATATCTTTGTGGTAAATTCTTTGGCAATTGTATTTGCTTCTTGGTCCGGTATCGGTATTGCTTTACTGAATTTTGTTAAATCGTCCTGAAATCTCAACAGGTACTTATTTCCTTGCATGATGACCGTGAGTGATCCTACGATATCCAGGACGCATTTTTCGAACGGTTTCTCTGCCGTTTCTGTTAGTACTAGAGGCACCTTAGTTTTTCTGCTTAACTTATTCTTCTGGCAATTGTTGCGAGACAACCTAAATAAAGCAACCCGATTTCGTGATTCGCTGATTAGTCAGAATTCCAAAGATTCTGACTAATCCGAGAATTATGTAGTTAAAATATGAAATAAAAAATAATAAAGAAAATAATAAAGAATAATGCGCGAAC
Source organism: Pogonomyrmex californicus (assembly GCA_024349325.1). Taxonomy (NCBI): domain Eukaryota; kingdom Metazoa; phylum Arthropoda; class Insecta; order Hymenoptera; family Formicidae; genus Pogonomyrmex; species Pogonomyrmex californicus. Next base: position 9,838,056 of record JAECZD010000010.1, read on the forward strand.
GCGCCGATTGCAACCGATGTGTAATTTGGCAAGGACGCTGACTCCGATAACACGTCGAAACGCTGACGCACCAAACAACGACACGAGGACGTGCCGAGGCCGCGTAACAGCGGACCGATAAAAGAGGGAGTATCGGGCGCGGGGCTTAGAATTAGAGGTACGGACTTACGAATACCGATGCGTAGGACTGTCAAGGAAATGTGATAGTTCGCGGGTGATTCGATAATAACGAACATCGAATGTAAAATAAAGGGTGTTTATTCAAAAACTGTGTGGCTCCTTCTCTTCTTCCGTCACTATCCCCTTCGTTGCGCCCTGAGCGGCACAACACAATACTCGCATTTGGCGATGTGATCTTCCACGTCTTTTGTTAATCCGTGCCAGTTAATTTTATCCGTCGCCGTGTGTTAATTTTATTCTGTTTATTGTGTGTGTAACACCTTGATGTCCTCCGAGGGGGGCATTATGATATCCGTATATTACTGCTCTTTTTTCTCCTTGCTGTATTCGCGCTCTTCCTTGTCACGCTCAACGCTATTTATCTGTATGTCGCGCGCGATCGGATTTCTGCTACGCGCGTCAGCGTTTGTATTGCTTTTGCCGGCCTTATGCACTACTTTATAGTCGTATTCCTCCAATTAATAAGTCTCCATCTAATTAATCGCGAGCCCGGATCTGTTATGCTAAATAACCAGATCAATGGCTTGTGATCCGTAACTATTTGGAATTTTGTTCCATATAGATACGGTCGAAAATGTTTGACTGCTCATACTATGACTAGTAATTCTTTTTCCGTCGTATTGTAATTCTGTTCTGCTTTATTTAGAATTCTGCTCGCGTAAGCAATTAGTCGGTCTTGGCCCTTGTAATAATACCGCTCCGATGGCATAACCGGATGCGTCTGTTGTTAATATAAATTGTTTTGTAAAGTCAGAGTAACTCAAAACTGGCGCGATCGTCAGCCTCTCTTTTAATGTTTCGAATGCGTTTTGTTGTTCTGCCGTCCAATTAAATTTTTCGTCTTTTCTAGTTAGTCAGCGGTTTTGCGATCTTTAAAAAATTTTTAATAAATCTCCTGTAGTACCCAGCTCATCCTATGAAGGATTGCACGTCTTTTACTTTTTTGCCGGAAAGTTTGTGACGGCTGTTATTTTTGATGGATCCGGAATTATACCATTCTCCGAAATAATGTGACCTAAATATGTCACCTCTTTTCTTAGAAACTCGCACTTATTTGGTTGTACTTTCAGATTATAATTACTCAATTTTTTAAATACTTAGATTAGTCACTTTATGCTCCTTTAAATTTGATCCGTAAACAACAATGTCGTCTAAATATACAAGGCATCTTATATCCTGTATTCCCGCTAACACCGAATTCATTAATCGCTGAAACATTGTGGGCGCATTTTTTAACCCGAAAGGCATTTGATTAAATTCGTAATGCCCGTATAGCGTGGAGAAAGCTATTTTGCTTTTATCTTTGTCGTGCATTGCTATTTGATGGTAACCCGACGCGAGGTTTAGCGTCGAGAAGTATTTCGCATTCCCGAGCTGATCGAGGATGTCCATAATGTTCGGTAAAGGAACCATCTATCGAGTCTCCTATCGTTAGATTATTTAGTTTCCGAAAATTTAGACAATGCGTAGTTTAGATATTCCGGACGCATCGGCCTTCTTCGGGACGACCAATATTAGTGCGTTCCACTGGCTTGTGTTTGGACGGATAATTTTTTCCTCGAGCATTTTCGTTATCTGCTTATTCATCTCCGCCTTGTGCTTCTCGGGCAGGCGGTACGATCGAACATTGACAGGTGTGCTATCCGTGCGCGTAGTGATCTCATGTTGCATCGCAGTTGTGTGCGAGAGTGAATCACCTTCCAAATGAAATATATCGCAATAATCATTACACATTTGCTCCAACGTTTCTTTTTCTTCAATGTTGAGATGATCTGTGCGTAATTGTTCTCGCACTCGTTTTCTCCTTTCGCCTATAGTCTCGATGTCCTTTTTTATCATATTGAGCATTTCAGCGCTCTGTGTTTCTATCTCTTCTAAGTTTACCATTGATGTACTTATTTCAATGGGTTCTTCTGTCGTATTTATTATATTTATATTTATCGGACAGGTGAATTCCTTGAGATTCACCAGACGGCATCCGATAAATACTCCTGGCCGGTTGTTTTTGCCTTATTATCCCTACTTGTTTCTTATTGGTAAACTTCGATTATTGTTTCGCTACGTAGTTTCAGCAGTACCTTTTGATATGGTTGCAATTTTAAATTTGTTTTGCCGATACTCAGTATCTTTTTTCCATGATCGCATCTTGCCTTTTGTTTGGCTAGGAAATCAATTCCAAGAATTCCTTCGTAATCCATAGGGAAATCATCTCTAACCACGTATATTGAGTGGCGAATTTCTTCTTTTCCTAGTTTTATTGTTAATTTTTTATTGTTAATTTTTTCGGTTTTGCCGTGAAGTAACCAGCATTCTGCACGATTATGTCCTGCTTTCTTGCAGTGCGTGCAGTATTTATTCATTGTGTTTATATGCGGTTGCTTGTCTGGCTGCGGTAGAGGGAATCGACTCGTATATTTGCTTGTTCGGCAATCTCTGCCATAGTGCCCTGTCTTTTCGCATTTGTGATATTGCGGCAATCTATTCTCGCGGATAAGTGGATGGGGATATACTCGCTTTCGGACATCCAAAATTCCCGGTTGGTCTCTTAAATTTTTCCTTAATGCTCGCGCCGGCTATGGCGTCTTGCAATGTCGTGTAATGTTGTGCACGCACTAACAATTTTATTTTGTCTTGTAATCCTAATTGAAAATTATATAAGGCTTGTTGTATAATTTCTAAGATCGCTCTCTCTCCGATTTTGTTTTGCTTTGTCGCCCTTCGATCATGGATTCATACAATTCCATGGCTAATTTATATGTGCGTAATCCGAACGCTCTTGCCGATTCTGCCGACTTTTGTTTCAGTGTATTGAATTCTAACTGCAAATGTATGGTGCTTTTTTTGCTGAGATAGCACACTTCCAGCTCTCGCTTTAATTGTGCAAAGTCGCGTATATCTCGCGTTTAAAAATCGGTCATGGTTCTTCCTTTTAATATTGTGCATAATATTGCTTCTAATAGCGTGCTTTCCTCTGTTGGATTTGTGTTTTTCATGGCATACGTTGCCGCACTTAGGAATTCCGACAGTTTGTGCAAAGTTCCATCGAATTCCGGAATCATGTCGCGAGCTTCTTTTAATCACATATACGCGTTCACGGGATCTCGCGAGTTCCTCGCGGACGTCGTTCATCGTACGCCCGTATACAGTTTCTCTCGGTTCATTAATTCCCGCGTATCCCGATTGTAATTTGTCATTTCTAGCTGGCTCATATGGTTTTGTAACACTCGCATTCCTTCCAGTATTTCAGTGAGCATTATGTCCGCAAGTCGCGAAAGGTTTCTGAATCGGTTTTCCAGTGTGGCTGATTTAAAGTGGTTCTTATTTGTTTTGCTTCGTCCACTAACTCTAGATCGGTTACACGTCGCCCTTCTGCGATCGGTCGTAGCGGCGTGCCTGACGGCTGATTTGCCATTTTTATGGCTTGCGTCTCGCAAAGCGGTATGGAATTCAGTCGAATCGAATATGCTGCTATCATAGGATGTCAGCGAAAATTCTCCGCGGTGCTTGCGTTCGTATCATTACTTACGTCGGATCTTGCATCTGTCGGGCGTAGTAAATCGTCGGCGCGTCTCTCGTTACTCGGCAGTAAACTGTTATCAATGTCGCTGAGCGAGAACACATGTTCAATTACAATATTTGGATGTAACTCCGTTTGGCTCTCTAAGCTATCGTCGGAATAATAGTCGTTTAAGTTACGACGCACATTATCGCGTGCATCTCTCGTATTTTCCGCCTGTGCGAGGCTCGGAGGGCTCGGACTAACAATAAACGCACGGCGGCCTGTATTGCTATGTAACTACGACGCGTTTCCCTCGACGGATGTTCGATTGATGTCTTCGTTCGACATCGATTTTACCGCTTTACTTAATATCTATTGCGCTCGCTTTTAATTTTCTATGACATTTTCTTACATTACAGTTGCAATTTGCATGCTATAGCGTTTGCTCGCCTGTTGCGGTAGGTCGACGCCTTCTTCAGTGTCGCTGATATGCTCGCTGGCTGCTCGACTGGGTGTCCCTGCTGGGTGGCGCGACTGGCTCTCAATTTGTCCTTTTTTCCTTCCAGATTCCAGGACGTCTTGAGAGGGCTGTGATGGCTGCGTCTTCTTCCAGTTCCGGCACTCACGATTCCACCGCTGCCACCAATTTGTTGTGCCGCTCCGGGCGCAACTCGGGAGTGCATGTCGGAAGAGGGGAAGGAGGGCCACTACTACATTAATTATCAAATGAAACTTTATTTAACCAACTTGGGTGTTCGCTAATTTCGAGTTACCCACCACTGTCGTATCACACTTCCTTATGATTCTATGCGTCAGTACTCGTGCGTCCGCGCCTCTGATTCTAAGCCTCCGCCTGATACTCTCATCGGTCTCATCGCTCTTTTATCGGTTCACTGTTACGCGGCCTCGGCGTATCCTCGTGTCAAAACTGTTTGGTGCGTCAGCGTTTCGATACGTGTTGTCAGCGTCCTTGCCGAATTGCACATCGGTTGCAATCGGCGCGTTCGCACATTATTTTTTATTATTTTTTAATTCATATTTTAATTACATAATTCTCGGATTAGTTAGAATCCTTGGGATTAGTCAGCGATGTCGCGAGGTCGGGTTACTTTATTTAGATTGCCTCGCAACATTAGTTTCTTCGTGACCATGATTCTTACCGCATGAAAATTGCGGTCCAGGATGCTGAACCATAATTCTGGGTCCGTTGGTGTAAATTTCGGGATTCTTAAGACCGATTGACTTCTTGTCCATAGATCAAATTCGATGGTTCTGTTTCCTATGCAACTTCCGGAATGTCGCTGATTGACGCTTGCAGCATTGATTGCCACATGACTGGCATTGTGATTAACTTTTTTTCTTTAATTGCATGCAGGAGTCACCGATTTGTGGTGTTTTTGCTGGGAGAGTCCAGTGAGAAAAAGGATGAAAGAGTGAATGAGAGCGAGAATGTTGCATGCTGTGCTTGCGAGAGCATCTGGCGTAGCTGGGTAGACTGCTAGTGTGCAAGAGGTCAGTGATCCCTGATGTCTCCTCTTGACGTCGAAGTGTTTTATCGCTCGACCAGCTATCTGAGAAACCAGCGATGATAGCAATTCAAACCAAGCAAGCAAAGCGTAAATAAGCAGCCAGTGATTCGCAGTGAATCGCAAGTGAGCGATAGTGCAAGCTTATTTCTATGTGAGGGATGTGGGAATAGGAAGATTGAGTGCACGCTAATAACCTCAACACGACAATTAATGGATCAAAATCATGTCTATATTTAACACAAAAAGAGAATACAATGAGTATTAGGTTTGAGTGCCGTGGGTGAACGTGATTAGTGTAGCGGTGTCCATGAAAGACGAGCAGGGTCGAGCAAGCTCTTCAAGTCTTTCTCGGCGTCTTTCTCTCTCTCGCGCGCCGGCTCTTCCTTTCCATGCGCGACTGATCGAAGTCCCTGCACAGGAATCGCCGTCAGAGAGGCCTTTGGTCTGCGTAGTGGTTTCAGCGTAAAAGCGGCGAGTGCCTCATCGCAACGGCTGGATGTCCACCGTGTCGAATTCGATGGCATAGAGGCACCAGGGTGTCGTCACGTCGTAGGTTGGTCATCAAAACCTACTTCCAGCGAACGCCCTGCAGTTGAGGGCGGTCGGCCATGACGAGACCGCCGTCCCGAGAGGTTGGTCTCGGCGGGCTGTCCTCTGGTGAAGACATTGACGAAAAGATCCAGGTATCTCCTCTTGATCTTTTCCGACATTCGCCGGGAGCGGCGTCGTGCCCGCTGGTCTCCTGAAAGGCGCCGAAGAACTCGGGGGGGATCTGGACTCCGCGATGGCGATGGACTCGTGAAAGGCAGTGGTTGTCACTGCGCAGAGGACGATGTTCGCGGTGTTAGTGTCCGTGCGCCACTGGTCCTTACAGCCGGTGTTGGCGACAGCCGGAGGTCGACATCGCTGGTCGTAAGTGGCTCGGTCCGGAAGCTGGAGTTGTGTCGGTGGCCACAAGGAGATCGCGGCTGCTAATAGGTTGCCCGGATACGAGCGAATTGGACAGCGTTTATGGCCGCATGTGGACTGCTTGGACGTGGTGAAGCGACGTTTACGGCCGCGTAGGGAGATGCGCCCGGAGACGGGCGGATTGCGCGGCGTTCACGACCGCTGCAGAGTACGACCGGAGATCGATCGGTCTTCCTGGCGTTTATGGCCGTGTAGTACTAAGGCCAGAGCTGGTCTACGAGGCCAAAAAAGTCGCAGTAAGACTTTTAGTCCTGGTAGGTTGGAGGCGATGAGCGGTGCTTGCTGCCGCTTTTAAATAATTTCGGCGGTGAAAGTTGGATATAAAAAAGTAGTTCTGCGCCTCGCCACCTAGTGGCGGGCGCAAGAACTACTTTACTCGGTGAGATCGCGTGAAATGGCGCGTCGCGGTGCGGCCGAATGGCAGTGGCCGTCATAACATTAAACAATAATGAAGTAGCAAATGCTATAGCAAAAATACCACAATCATCTCCATTAGGCTGATATTGTACAGTAGAAAATTTAATAAAATTTTTGTCGAAATTATATGATAAAAATAATCTTTTTATGAATTGTTTATGATGCTTGTGAAGTTTTTTAGTATTTAAAGAATCATAAATAAATATATTTCTTGTGTCATAATAGCTACATGCCCAATGTCGCCCTATATCGCCTTATTTGTGTTAATCCAATTATTTCCGCTAATTAATTGCATGTGGAGTATTATATATTTTTTGTTGTCAATCCCGCTACGAATTTCGGGAGCTTGTAGTAATGAATTTTGCATACGAAAATTGTTGTCAAATTATCACGGATCTCGTTATCGAAATTTCTAGATACTGCCGATCGTCTCTGTTTACGTTGCGCGACCTTTGGATCAGCCATGCGCCGCGTGATCGGTGAGATCAAATTTATATTGTGAACTTCCTCAAGACCGCGTTGGAGAGTTTGTGAATAAACTTGTTGTCAATTTTAATCATTGGCGTTAATTATTTATTGGCCTCTATCTCTCTCCCTTTCGAATGGCGCTGTAACTATCGAATCATCCCCTCTACCTAGTCACTTCTGAGCAGCCGTGCAATCTGTCATCGCGTGCCGCGTCTCGGCCCGCAAACGAATAAAATTTCGAACTTTTGTGGCACGTACCGCGTGCCTGACGCCCAACCGTATTGTATATGAGTAATTAACAAATTATACGGAGTCGCTGTCGTGTGTCGATTACCTTCGGATCGGGAAGCGCAAACGCATGGCGGACTAGGACTGCGCGGTCGCCGCTCGTGAGACCGGCGACCGACAAACTCAGGGCAGCGATCGCAATATATAGGGATAGTCCCAGAACTAGCGTACCATCCGTTGTCAATATATTTTCCATGAAATTCTAAGACGAAAAGCTTTTTGCCAAAAAGCGATCCGAGTAGAATTTGAACTGTGAGCTATTGAACGTCGAAATTAACGAATGGGCATACGCGGAATTCGCGCGGCACTTCAAACACTTGCTTCGTGTCAGAGCGTTTCTCATTATTCTCCTTTGTATTTAAGCTCGCTAAGTGTCGGTCCACAATAGGTGATTTAAGCTTTAAGAAGTAAGAAATTGACCAATTATAATCGAATATGAAAAGAATAATCGACTATGATTGGTCAAATTCTTACGACTTAAAGATTAAATACTTATTGTGGACCGACACTAAGGCAGGATAGCGCAACATACAAAATAGCAAATAGTGACAGAACGAAATCGAACTCCAACGATAGTTCGGAACTATGCAATATTACCCTAAAGCGATTCACGATCGCAACTCGACATATAAATGCAACGCGACTGTACTGTGCGATACAACATATAACAGCCGCCGAAACGGTAAGAAAAGACAACGCGTACATTAATTATAACAAACAACAAAAGAAACATGAATAAAGGTGACTTAATGTGACCGCTGGGGGAGGGGCGAAACGTTGTCCGGGCTTCCTCTCAAGACGGGCGACGTCGCAGGCACCGGCACTCTGTTTCTCGCACTCTAATTGTCACTCACTCGACCCGCGACACCGACATTCCCGCGATGATCGCACGATGCACGAACCCGCCGATCACGAGACAACGGAAGTGACAGCTTTACACTAATAAACGCTCGGCTCACCAACGACGTGGGCTATGTTCCCTCGGCAGCTTGATGATCCTCGGACTCGCGTCCTCACTCGATGTGCGCATCATGAGAAATGATTTCTCGCGCCCTCGCGGGATACACGCAGGCGATCGCCGTCTCCCTCTCGCGATTTGAGGCAATATTACCATTGGCCGAAAATCGGCTAATCGCGCGGGCCTAATCGGCCGCGCACTGCGAAGTCCTCGCAAGAAACTCAAATGCGACGGCATCTGCGGCTACGTCGACTTCTTGGCTCCTCAGGCTCTGAGATTCTTGCATCTCCTATCGTCAACTTGGTATCCTCGCCGGTTTTCCGTCCCTCCGGAGCTTCGCCGGAACGTTCCGTGACCGGGGTCCTCCACGTTTTGTTCCGTGGAGTGGCGCCTTCCCCGTCCTCGCCCCGCTCGCCTCTCGATCAGCAGTGGTAATTTTCTCAGCTGGAAAAGATCTATTTAACAGCAATTCCATCCCCGTTGATGCGAGAAGGATAATACGACTTGCGTGTTCCATCGCGTCCACGCCGCTCTTCTCTCAGCTGTTCCTCCGATGTTCTCGTTCTCCACTCTGCTGGTCTTCATCCATCGATGAGCGCACATACATGTGAAAGACAGCCGCCCACTCCGCGCTCTGAAAATAATTATGATCGCCGCACGCGACGGCGACAACGGGCCCGCTGGCTAAACGACAATTGTCCGCTTTCCTCTCCCCCTCGGAGGACGCGGATCCGAGTCGATTCTCCCACGGTCTGAGCTTACGCTCCTTGTAATCGGCAGCTATAAAGAGCCACGTCACTTTATATATATATATATATATATATATATATATATATATATATATATATATGGTGCTTTATAGCTGCTATATATTAGGTGTATAAATAAGTTTTAAAGCGTTTTTAATGAAATTTAATTTATTTATTCAAAAACGAAAAAACACTTAATTATCAAAATAATCTCAGCCATTATCTATGACCTTTAGCCATCTTTCGGGTAACTTGCGAATTCCAGAAACGAAGAAGGTTTCGTTCGATGTGATAAAATCATCCACCCATTTTCGCACTTCTTCAAATGCTCGAAAGTGTACACTGGACTGGAATTATTTATAATTCGTTAAATTTTTCGTTAATTTTAATTACTCGTTAATTTTTTTTGTTTAATTTATTTTTTAATTTTTTTTATTTTGGAAGATTTGCCATTAAATATCGGAACTATGTGGTTTCAACGTGATGGAGCATCTCCTCACAATAGTAGGCGTGTTAGGCATTATTTGAATAAACACTTTCTAAATTCTTGGATTGGTAGAGGTGGACCTATTGCATAGCCAATAATATCCTTTGATGAATCCGTTCGACTTTTTTTTAGGTTATTTAAAAACTTTTATTTATATATTTAAGATTCTGTAAATATATTAGAAAAATTAGAAGAAAAACTTCACTGTGCAATAGGAAGTATTACACCGGAAATGCTCCAGTTTACGCAAGATAGTTTTATTCATAGAGTCAATGCCTGCATACAAATAGAAGGATTGCACTTCGAACATTTTTTATAAATTTAAATCAGCCTTTTTCAGGGCTACAACTATTATTATTAAAACTTATGAATATTTCTCTACATCATCAAATGCTTACGAATTGTGTTTTCTACTTTATTTTAACCATGTAATCAATAGAATGTTTTCTTTTAACGGAATATCGCTTAATAACGAGTTTAATAACGAGAAATTAAACTTTTAAACTTTTTAACAATTATAAATAATTTAATCAAATTGTTTTTTATGAAGGAAAATTTTTTGCAGGGCATATACGCAACATGTATAATACTTTAAATACGGTTATTTCAAAATATTTAAAATATTTTTATAATATTTTTGACATATTTTTAGAACAATTATTTACATAACATCTAGATCATAATTATCAAAATTATTTATTTTAATAAATATAATTTTTCATACTTTTTTATTTAAATAATTTTAATCTTTAATAATTTTTTTAACTTCTCTGATACAAAGTATTAGAAATAATTTTACACATTTACTAAATATGTGAAAATGTTTCAAGAACTCGATACAACTATTAATGAAATTTTATAAGATTATGTAAATATTGCAATATTATAATATTGTAATATGTTGTAGCCAGATCTACAACTAATAATAAAAGTAGTCCGAATAGCAACAAAAGTAGTCCGAATAAATCTCGGAAAAAGTCTTTCGAAAGACGACACAAATGTGTGACCGCCGAAATTGCGACCAGTCTTTCAAAAGACCGCAGAAATGCATCACGAAAAGAGAACATTGCGAAAAGCCTATCAGCAAATTCCTAAATTTGATGATCAAACCGAGTATGATATTGATCAATCAATATCACGCAACCGATCGACGCAACCGATCGGAATGCTGATCGGGCATCGATCAGTCTATATAATCGGTTACACAAAGCAGAATAGAGAGAGTCAAAATTATAAGTTGTGCAGAATCATTATTATAAAAGTCGCGAAAGATATTACGGAATCTCGTCGCGAAGTTCACGCAAGCCGATTTATTATCAGCAGCTCAGGTGTCACACTTGGTCGTCGGCCGCCCGAGTAACGCGCGGAGCCGCCCGACGACACGTAAACGTGTGTAAAATATAATCGTTATAATATCAAGTATTTGTGCACTTGTTAAAATAAATCAATTAAATTAAAGAAAGTGTGTGTCAGTGATTTCACGAGGATCCCATTCCTTTGATTTTGCTCGGAATTCCAACTCCTTAGGCTTGACGAACCCGACTATCCCGAATATTAATGTCGTAGGCCATCCGGGGTACAATATTTTGGTGGCAGCGATGGGATAGTCAAAATCATCCCCAAGAACAACAACTTGAGAGGATCATCGTTGATCAAGCCAGTAGAATCAAAAAAGTAAGCCCCGATGCACTGCATTACGGGCAGAAGAAGTGAGAAAAATTTTTTGACAAAACAAAATAAGACCTACCGTAATAGTTTACAAGCTGCAGGCAGAAGAATCAAATTTCCTACAAGCCGAAAATACAAGACCTGTAGAAAACAGGCGGACGGAAAAGGCCCCGTCAAAAAAGCCGCCCACGAAATTGTGTCAGTATAGTGTAAAGTCAGTAGAGTGTCGACCTACGACAACGAGTGCCCAGTGGCAGCGGAGCAACGACCGGAGAGTCTACGAGCACCAACAGCCAGCCAGCGCTGACCGTGTACACCGATTCCAGGTAGCGAGGACGCTTCACCGACACGCACTACCACGCGCAACCAACTGACACGCCAGCACAAACAGCGACCATGCGAGTGTATTCGATCTGTCTTCTAATGTAAATCAGAAAAATCACATTTTATAAAGCGAATGTCCGCAGCGAAGGCACAGCACAGCCTAGCATATGCGACTTGGCCAAAATCGCGGCCAACAAACAACCCCGTAGAATTTCCGCACACTATCTCCGCGATAAATACCGCAAGAAACGCGTTAAAAGAAATATGCCATAACGTGCGCCGTGTATTACGATACGATAGTAACGGAGACGTTCACATCATAACCGAGCGCGAATTTTCGTACGACGAAAAAGATTATAGCTTGTTTGCATTAAACGACACCGACTCCCACATTGACACACATGTACAGGCACGCAACACACACAAACAAATTTACGAGACGGAAGTATATTTAACTCTTCTAACATATACCAATCACTAATTAACGAAATGACTCACCCACCCGTTGAACAGAACGAAATCGACAACGAAATTTTGCAACTACGGCATTCAGTCGATAGACATGGACCGCAAGAAAATCGAACAAACCGTCGCGTCACAATTAACGCACAGCCCGATAATATCATGCTTCGTGAATTAATGGATGAAATACGCGATCTCCGTGTACACATGAACGGATTAAGTCGGCAGGCACAATTACCTTTGGGCGAATGAACGAGAGTATCGCAAGATTTTCTGCCGCACCCATTAGATTTAACTTACGGACGTTCGTATCAGGACATATAAAACCAACCGAGAAACGCACTAGCATTTCTAATACTGAAAGACGCGCGTAACATAATCCCAGAGATTGACGGCACGTCACGAGGACGCGTGTACGAATTTCTGAATGCAAGCACGTACGCAATAAAAAATATACACCCTGCGGATGAACACTCGTTATTAGAAGCCATCCTTTGCACCAAATTCAAAGGCAAGGCGATGATGGATTTCCGTACGCAAGATATAGTAACTTTCGAGCAATTAAAACGAGAATTAGAATATTTGAGCAAATCACCGATGCGAAGCACCGCACATCTGCAACTCGAATTTAACTCGCTCAAACAAAAACCAAACGAGAGCACGCAAGAATTCGGTAGGCGAACAGACAATATAGCCATGGAATTATACGAATCCATGGAAGAAGGCAAAAGTCATACGGTCGAGCAACAACGCGCGATCCTAGAAAATATAAAAGAGCAGGCACTTTACAATTACCAGAACGGATTGCACGAAGAGATTAAGTTAATTGTACGATCGCAGCGATACCAAATAATACAAGAAGCGATCGCAGGAGCAACCGCGGAAGAAAAAACGCGAGGACCTAGCATTCAAACGCAACCCTATCGAAACCGGTCAATATTTAAAGCGCACCCATCAAGTCCACGTTGGGGAAAATGCGGAAAAATCGGTCATTACGGGCGCGATTGCCGGACTAGCCGTTTCACAAATAGATACGCCCTGCCTAAACCGGAAGGACAATCACGAATAAATACAATCGGAAAACAGTGTAGCTATTGCAAAAAGATAGGACACTTGCGCCACGAATGTTGAACACTGAACGGAAAGCCAGAAAAACAGTAAAAATTCCGAAAAAATTTTTTCGAATTCGCGAAAAGAAAATCCCGCGAAAAACTTTAAAAATAAAAAGAACGAAACCGGCGAAAGTAAACCGACCGTCCTGCATCCCGCGTCAGAGTATCGCGTGGCACACGTCAAGGGGACATCGCTCGTTAACACCGGACTAAACGCGATCACATTACCGATTGCAGAAGCCAAAAGTAGAAAAATAAATTTCTTGTTTGATACGGGCGCATCAGCAACAATAATAAAATTAAAACATTTACTAGTCCTAATCTACGAGGAAAAAACTAAACTAACAGGCATAACAGGACATGAAACAATAACATTGGGCAAAGCACATATTACGGTGCAACTGTCGTGCAAAAAGATACGACACCCCGTATACATAGTACGAGATAATGCACCAATGGAATACGATGCGATCTTAGGAGCGGATTTTATTTGGAAATATATAACCGCATTCAATCCAAAAACAAATTCTATACAATTTAGAAATACGAATTTCAAACTTTACCCATACAGGAGCGTAACGTTAGGACCGCGCAGCGAAACAATCATGCAAGTCACGACTAATCAAAACACAATTGGATTGACGAAACCAGAGGAAATGATACCTGGAATTTTTATTGGATGTTACCTAGTCGAATCGCGAAATTACATATGTCCAATTAGCATAATAAATATTACTGAAGAAGAAAAAATCGTTCAGGTACCGCAAGTAATATTAGAAGAGATAAACATACAAGAAAAAATAATACAAGAATCTGTGAACGCAATGCAGACAAAAAATAAAAATACAAAATTAATCTCTCGAGAAGAACAAATAAACAATTCCTTACGCACAGAACATTTAAATATAGAAGAACGAAAATCGGTACTAGAATTATGTCACGAATATAATGACGTGTTTCATCTAGAAGGAGACACATTAACGTGCACAACAGAAATTAACGAAATAATGATACGAACAGATTCGTCACCAGTAAACGTACGACCTTACCATTTACCTGAAAAGCATAAAGATGAAGTAAACAAACAAATTCAAGAAATGCTAATGCAGGAAATCATCAGACCAAGCGTCAACCAATGGAACGCACCACTATTAGTCGTACCGAAAAAGATAGACGCTTCAAGAAAAACAAAATTACGAATTGTAGTAGATTTCAGAAAATTAAATGATCTCACAATCTGAGATTCATTCCCGTTGCCAACATAATGGATATACTTGACCAGCTGGGCAACGCGAAATACTTCACGACATTGAATCTCGCATCAGGTTACCACCAGATACCAATGGCGGAGCAAGATAAAAATAAAACTCCATTCTCTACGCCATACGGTCATTACGAATTTAACAGAATGCCATTCGGTTTAAAAAACGCACCTGCAACGACTGAATTCAATTTTAACAGGTCTGCAAGGAATTAAATGTCTAGTATATCTCGATGACATTGTAATATACGGTCTTAGCCTTACAGAACATAACAAAAGATTAAAATTAGTTCTTCAAAGACTAAGAGAAAACAATCTAAAGCTCCAACCGGTTAAGTGCGAATTTTTACGAAAAGAAATAGTCTATTTAGGATACATAATTACTGAAAATGGAATTTCGCCACATCAATCAAAATTGCACGCCATAAAAAACTTTCCTACGCCCAAAAAGGTAAAAGACGTGCAATCATTCATTGGATTAGCCGAATACTACAGAAAATTTATCGAAGATTTCTCACGAATTGCAAAACCATTAACAAAACTAACAAAAAAGGGAGAGAAATTCGAATGAACCGAAACACAGCAAAATGCGTTTGACACACTAAAGAATAAATTAACGACGGCACCAATATTGAAATATCCCGACTTCACGAGAGAATTCCTCCTAACCACGGATGCATCGGACTATGCAATAGGAGCCATCTTATCACAAGGCGAGGTAGGTCAAGATCGACCCGTCGCGTATGCCAGCCGTGTATTATCACGAGCGGAACAGAATTATAATACAACTGAAAAAGAATTATTCGCAATAGTATGGGCAGTAAAACATTTCAGATCAACCTTACTTATATGGGACAAAATTCAAAATAATTACTGACCATAAATCGTTAATATGGTTATTCAACGTAACAGATCCCGGATCATGTTTAATCAGATGGAGATTAAAGTTGGAAGAATATGATTACGAAATAATACACAAAGCTGGGAAAGCCAACGCTAATGCTGACGCATTAAGCCGTAACGTGGCGGCAATAACTGAAGAACAACAAACTGACGACGCCGCGTCAGAAAAACAATACGAAGAAGAAGATAAGAAACAAATATTATACGAGTATCATGACGCACCTGTGGAAGGACACCAGGGCATTGAACGGACACCAAATAGAATACGATTTACACCACAACTGGCCAGGATTAAAACGAGATGTTGAACAATACATCTCAAAATGTGAACATTGCCAAAAAAATAAATTGCGACGACGCGCTAAAGCATTAATGTTAACGGATACGCCAACAAAACTATTTGAAAAATGCGCGTTAGATATCGTAGAACCATTGCCTATAACAACGATGGGAAACAAATATATACTGACATTTCAGGACAGCTTAACAAAATTTAGCAAAGGAATACCGGTACAAAACCAAGAAGCGACAACAATAGCAAAAGAGTTTGTAACAAAATCATATTAGAATATGGAATCCCAGATAAAATTCTAACCGACCAAGGAACAAACTTTACTAGCGAATTATTTAGAAATACATGCAAATTACTAAAAATACAAAAATTGCAAATAACCATCCGGAAACAAACGGAGCACTTGAAAGATCACATCGGAAATTAACTGAATATTTACGATATTATATTAACGACGATCAGACAGACTGGAATGAATGGATACCATATGCTATGTTCGCGTATAACACGACACCGCACATCGCTACGGGTTTCACGCCGTTCGAACTGGTTTACGGGTACCGCTACCTACAGCCCTAACCAGCTCACCTAACCATCATACACATACGATGATTATGCACAAGAACTCCGCGAAAGAAGCCGCAAACCAAATAGCGAAAGAAAGCGTCAAAGAGGAAAAACAAAAAGCAAAGGAAAATTACGATCGAAAAAAAAAAATACGCACATTCGAAATAGGAGACAAAGTACTATTACACGACGAAACAGTTCGACGAGGGCGATCGAAAAAATTAGACGCGTTATGGATCGGACTCTATGTAATTTTAGGAAAAACAGGCGATGTAAATTATAAAATAAAAATGGGACGCCGAACAATAAACGTGCACGCGAACCGAATCAAAGCGTTCGTCGAAAATTAAAAAGAGAAGATAAAAACGTATAATAAAGAATACAAAATTATAAAAATAAAAACGGTAGAACTTACCAACACAGGAAGCCCAGCAAATCCGCATACAATAATCCCCAGGACAACGAAATCACTATACACTTACAACTACACAAATAACTAAGTATACTACAAACTACACAAACTATACTACGAGTCATGCACAGTATCAGGTTCCAGGAGAGCGGCCCCTCGCCTGCGCGGGATTGGCCGCGGGGTCATCCCCCATATCGTCCTCGTCCAGACCAGCGGCTACCTCCAATGGATCATTCCCCGCATCTACTTCCACACCAGCCAAAACAGCCTCAGGCATGGATACAAGCAGCTCATAGAGTTCCATGGACCAAGGCAACTCTACAACTCTACCGGGAACATCTGTTAATAAACCAAATATAGTCTTCGCCGACGTGGAACACACCATCGTTATAGAAACGATTCACAATGGATAGCCACTCGCGCACGCGGCGAAAATGTACTTGAGCGACAGGATTATCCATGAATTCGTTGACGTTACCATCATTTATTTCGACCTCAAAGCTTTCGTCCTCAGACGACGCTTCCGCCGCGGCACTATCGTCGAACACCGGCGCGTCGCGCTGACAATTCCTTCGAGAGCCCATGATGTCGATACGAGAAGGATATTTCGACAACTGACGAGATGCAGTCAGAAGGCTCATCGCAAAAGAATAAAATATTAGAAGACTCACACGGAATACCTAACACCGATATAATAAAAAAGACACCAGGAAAAATGATAAACGATATAAAAAGCAAGCTCAACAGATTCAAAGGAGAATCTTTTTAACTAAGATAGTGAAATAAGAATAAAGTAATATTACGCCAGGGAATATGATAAAAAAAAAACGCCGATTTCGAATACCGCAAACTCTTCATGAAAAATAAGAAATTTTATTTTAACATTGCAGAATAAAGATATGGATAACTAATGGAGTTATGGAAGGAGAAGAAAAATTACCAATTGAAGTAGAGAACTTCAAACACTACCCCGGAATATACTTCGAGGAAATAGGAAAGCTGAACGTAATCGATTCATTCTGGAAAATAGTTATAAGAATAGATATCTCATCAATCGAAAAACGAGCAAATAGAAGGCAAATAGAAGAATACATTCTTAAAGCACAAAATGTATGCAGTATGCTACAAATTACAAACAAAGGGTCATGTCAAAACTATAACAATATAATTGAAAATAACTACCAGCGATTAAAACATTTAACGAAAAGAATAAACTCTCTATATAAGACACAAAATACGAAAACCAAACGAGGATTGATAGATGGAATAGGAATTGTTGCCAAGACATTATTTGGAACAATGGACAATGATGACAGAAAATTAATCAACGAACAATTAAATATTTTACATAACAAGCAAACGACAGAGCACATAATAAAAAATCAAATCAAAATTATAAACGCGACGATAGCGCATATAAACAATCACGAAAAGATAATTCAAAATAACGAAAATGTTTTAGCTGACGCAATCAAAAAATTAGAAACGACAATAACAAACAAACAACAGAAATAAGTAGCGAAAACATAAAGGAACATTTTATAATTACCAACGAAGGAACATTTTATAATACTTGACGAATTGACACAACATGCGGAAGACACACTAGAATATCTAACTGCGATAAAAAGTGGAATACTATACCCGCGATTAATACCACTAGAAGAGATAATGGAAAACCTTAAGGAACCACACAAATACCTCAAGGATTATATTTCTCATTTAAAATAAGGAAAGAGGATTGGACTACGATAGAAAAAGTGACAACGATGAGCGCACACTACAAAACAGATGTTTACACAATCCTATATTTCCCGCTAATTTCACTTCCGACATACGAAATACTAAACATAATACCGCTATCGGTACCACACAAGCAAAACATGTCCGCATTAATAGAAATAAACAATCCACTGATAGTCTTAGATACTGACAGACACACGTACGCAAGACTAACTCGCGAAAAGTTAAGGCAATAAGGCAGTAAGGAAATAAATGCAAATTATTTGTGCGAACAAATCTTCCCAATTAACAATATTAAGACCGACCCACTATGCGAAATAGATATATATGTAAAAACCGATAACCGTTATAAAATTGTAAAATTAAATATATATCAATAAAAAATAGCATATGGATAGCCTTAAGTAACTCTTGGTTATATTCAATACCAGCGAAACAAACTATTACAATCTCATGTAAAAATAATAAAGAAATGCGAAAAACTATTACAAATACGGAAAAAATAACATTATCAAATAATTGTAAGATAGTTACAACAGATGCAATAATAAAATCAAAAATTACCAACCATGGAAAAGAAATAAAAACTTATCTACCAGATTATAATATTACCGACTGAGCGAAACTCTCAAAGCAAACAAAACAGAAAAAATTAAATTAAAAGTAGTACAAAATCCAACAGACCTGATAGAACTAACAAAGAAATTAAACCAAATGAATAATGAAATAGACACTAACGAGATATCACCTTTTTTACAAAAACACTTTGTATATCCTGTATCAATAAGCAGCACATTAATAATAACCATCATAACAATAATAATTGTAATAAAAAATAAAAAACAACAGAACACTACTAAACAAATATTAATAGAATTAAGTAGGAATAGTAAACTACGTACTATAGATCGCACTACAGAAGAAGCGAGAGTACGCGATTCTAAACAAACGATTGTAACAAAAAATGTATCGGGATGAAATTTTTGTAAAAGCGAAAATTTCGTACCTCCGTTTTCTTTTACTAACGGGGGAGGGGGATGTTATAGCCAGACCTACAACTAATAATAAAAATAGTCCGCATAGCAACAAAAGTAGTCCGAATGAATCTCGGAAAAAGTCTTTCGAAAGACGACACAAATGTGTGACCGCCGAAATTGCGACCAGTCTTTCGAAAAACCGCAGAAACATCGCGCAAGAATATTGCGAAAAGCCTATCAGCAAATTCCTAAATTTGATGAGCGAACCGAGCGTGATATTGATCAATCAATATCACCCAATCGATCGACGCAACCGATCGGAATGCTGATCGGGCATCGATCAGCTTATATAATCGGTTACACAAAGCGGAAGAGTCAAAATTATAAGTCGTGCGGAATCATTATTATATAAGTCGCGCAAGATATTACGGAATCCCGTCGCGAAGTTCACGCGAGCCGTATTATCAGCAGCTCAGGTGTCACACTCGGTCGTCGGCCGCCAGAGTAACGCGAGACGCGCCGAGCCGCTCGACGACGCGTAAACGTGTGTAAAATATAATCGTTATGTAGCGATCACTGTCACGCGACCGCACCACGACACACCGTCGCGCGCAGCCCCGCACAGCACAGTGATTTGCGCGCCCGCCACTAGATGGCGAGTCGGAGAATCACTTTCTTGTGTTCGAAACGCCCCATCGGAGCTATATAAGAGCGGCACTCAGCACTGCTCTTCGCCTCAGTCGCCTCCAGCCTGTTAAAGGCTGAGAGTTGCACTGCGACGCCCTGGAGGCCAGGTCTGGCCTCAGGCTCCATTACACAGCAGTTTTTCTGCTGGGAAAGACCGACCGATCTCCGGCCGTACTCTCCGCGACAGTTAACGCCGCGGCAATGCGTCCACTTCCAGACGCATCTTTCTGACGATCGTGAAACAGCCGTCTCATCCGTCCGCTTCCGGAAACGCCTCTCTGACGGCCGTGAAAGCCGTCTCATCCGTCCGCTTTCGGACGTGCCTCTCTGACGGCCATCCAGTTCGTCTTTTCTCTGGGCAATCCTTTCTCCGCGGCAGTTACCGCCGCGACCTTCCTACGCGGCCGTAAACGCCGCAAGCACCACATCCAGGAAAGATCCTCGCGGCCAGAGATGCCGCCCAATCCGCCCGTGTCCG
Source organism: Pogonomyrmex californicus (assembly GCA_024349325.1). NCBI lineage: Eukaryota > Metazoa > Arthropoda > Insecta > Hymenoptera > Formicidae > Pogonomyrmex > Pogonomyrmex californicus. The sequence goes on from JAECZD010000010.1 coordinate 9,858,486, forward strand.
GGCGACCTGATTAGAGCCGCGGTCTCTAGGTGGCCTCCATCACGCCGATCTCAGCCGCCTCGAGAGGATGCCGTGCAGCATGCGAATCCCCGTAGGCGTGCGTCCTCTTTAGGCCAGGCGCGACGACTCGTCTACTCCATCAGGACGACCGACGCTGCCTGCCGCTCGGCAGTCACCCGCACCGCGACGTCTATCACCGCCCTCCTCCGACACGCGCGGACGCAGAGAGACGACTTCCCGGACGGCGAACCAGGCGCTCTTCTCGCCGGTTCAAACAGCGGCTCTTAGCCCTCTTTGGGTCAACTTCCTCTCCGGAGGATAGCCCGCCGAGACCGTCGACTCCACAGGAGCAGCCGACAACGCCCGATCACCCACTCCTGGTAGCTCTCTGGAGCTCGGCACTACTCAAGAGAAGCCGTGGCGCCTCTGCGCCATCGAGCTTGGCCACGTCCACACCCGGCCACCGCGCCACGACTCTCGCCGCTTTTACGCTGTCACGCAGACCGAGGGCCTGCAGCCGGCCCACGCTACTCCGCGGATACGCACCACCCGGCTGCGACGAGGAGGAGCCGGGGCTCGGGAAAGGCGTCGAGAACGGCTTCAGGAGCTCGCGCGCCTGCGCGCAGAAGTAGACACGCTAGACGCTCCCACGCGCTTTTCTCGCGGAACTCAAACACAGTCCCAATAGCTTTCTGTATCTAACGTATCTTGTAAAATATATATCATGGATTTAACTCTGCAGTTCTTTGATTATTGAGCATGCATGCAACCTTCATATCCCGCATGTCCTTCAGCTTGCGCTACCTGCGAAACACAGCGACATTTGGCTGCTTATCTTTCCGCTTTGCTTGGCACCGACGCCTGCACCGTTGGCCTGCCACATAGCTGGTCGAGGACTGGACACTTCCCTCGAGAAAAGAACCAGCTATCATCAGCCGATTCAGCCAATTGCAGGCGGCGCAGTACGACAGACCGCATACACTCACACTCGCTCGTTTCTCGTGCAAGAGAATAACTCGCGCAGTTGTACCACATGGTGGTACAACTCATAAACATCTACTACATCCTCATTATACCACATCACTCCACACGCCTACCACCTTAGTTATAATATCAAGTATTTATGCACTTGTTAAAATAAATCAATTAAAGTAAAGAAAGTGTGTGTCAATGATTTCACGAGGCCCCCTACATTCCTTTGGTCCTGCTCGGAGTGCCAACTTCTTAAGCTTGACGAACCCGACTATCCCGAATATTAACGTTGTAGCCTATCCGGGATACAACATTTCTTATTTTAACACACATTTGTAATATAAATATACATTATATAATATTTATACATTATAAAACAATAAAATTGAAGGTCAAAAACAACAGTATTTTATTAACAAAATATGTTTTTATTAATTCTTCATAAACAATGTCTTCATTTAAAAAAAACGAACAATATAAAACGTTTTCGACTCACAGAGTCTTCTTCAATATATGTAATTAAGCATTATATGAACAATGCTTCTAAGACTGTTCGGGAAGTGCGCTATTAGCACTATCACATCATTTCATCTTTATTGCTCATTATATGTAAATTAAGAATAGAATGATGCGATAATTCTACTAGCGCGCTCTCCGAACGCAGTCTTAGAAGCATTCTCATTATTTCTTTTGTTCATACAACGCTTAATTACATATATTGAAGAAGACTCTGTGAGTCAAAAACGTTTTATATTGTTCGTTTTTTTAAATGAAGACATTGTTTATGAAGAATTAATAAAAACATATTCTGTTAACAAATTATTGTTGCTTTTGACCTTCAATTTCATTGTTTTATAATGATATATAATTCTAATAGCGCGCTTCCCGAATTTAGTCTAAATATGAGAACGTGTTAAAAAAATTCCCAACAGAAACTTATAAGTAACACATCTTAACAGATTAAAATTTTGACATATAATAAAAATTAAATTTGATTAATATATAAGTAAGAATTCTAAAAGCGTAAATCGTACTGTCAACAATTTGTATAGATATACTTTATTTTTATAATATTAAATACAACAAATTTTTATCCAAATTGCATTAGACAATCTTATTTCATTTTTGATACTTGTAAACAATGCACTGCATAAAAACTCAAGCTCTGATTGGTCAAGATCTTCGCCATTATGCGCAATGTTCACCTTTCTTTTTACACCATGTTCATAACTACAATTTTAATTGAATCAATAAAATTATTTGATTTATCTGAATCAGATATTACAGAAGATGAAAATATATTATTTTATATTCAAAAAAGATATTAATATCACGACTAGAGAGAGAATTACATATAGTTAATTGTAAGAATTACATATAGTTAATTCTTTAACAGCGATTTTAAGAAACATTTTAAACATTTAAGAACATTTAAACATTAAAATATTTAAACATTTAAACATTTAAACATTTGAACATTTAAATATTTAAACATTTAAACATTTAAGAAACATTTAAAACATTTTAACATTCAAATATTTTAAACATTTTAACATTTTTTTAGAAACATTATTATTAACAATTATTATTTTTAGGTATCCATTATTTATACAAATTATTAATTGTACAAATTAATAATGTTCATGAAAGTAATTGCTGGTTATTCAATTCTTTGTTAGATTATCCATTTTGTATCATAATAATATATATTATTATGATATATATATATATATATATATATATATATATATATATTATACAATAATAATATATTATTACAATAATATTATTTACTTTCTTATCGTTTTGTACTCTAATCGCATCACTGTTGCTTAACATAATTTTAAAAGTTTCATTACTTTCTACATCAAGATTATTTCTTTTATAGCTGCCATCTTCTACTGCGAATGCCTTATCTAGGATGCATTCCTTTATTCACTCCGAGTACTATGACATAATGGAAGTGTACTGCGGCTGTCGTTCCGTTTTAGTTTCGTGCGCTTTCTAAGTGCTTCAAGATTATAAAGTGGAACATAGTTGCAGTATGTTTTCTAAAGCTCCAACTGAAATAATGACTGGCATATCTAATATTTAAAAAAATATAATTTTATTATATATATTAAATATATATATATATATATATATATAAATAAATATATATATATATATATGTGTGTGTGTGTGTGTGTGTGTGTAAAATAATTAATAATAATAAAAAATTAATAATAATATTAATAATAATAATAATAATAATAATTAATAATTTTATATTATATTATTATTATTTAATATCATAATAATTTCATTATATTATATTATTTCATATTATACGTGTCGCGCCCAACATTCGATGTAGGCACGCTTGTAGACGGGAGGTTGCCTCGAATATTATTTCTTGATATACTATTGTCACACGGGAATGATCGAGGACTCGGTCTCGATAGTACGGAAATGGTTGAGGACTTGGCCTCGTGTAGTACGGAAATGTTTGAGGACTCGGCCTCGTGTACTCGTTCTATTATCGCACGGATCCGTGTATGACGTTCGTCGAACTCGATCTGATCTCTATTCAAATGCGACCTCATATATATAAGAAAATCGGGAGCTATAATCAGCCAATCACAGCCCGATCCTGTAGCGGCGTTCTGTCCCTGTCGCGAGGTTCTTCGAGCCATGAAACGCAGTGGCTCGACGATGTAAACAAGGGCAAGGACATAAAGGAAACCGCGTCATATGCATTTTCGAGACTCCGTGCGGCGGCGTCTTGTGATATAATTCTAGCCGCTATTCCGTCGCAACAATACGCTTTATTTTCTTCAGCATCAATCAAAATTATTTTAGTCTCCATGGAAGCAGCCATCTTTGTACTTCGACTGCTTTACCTCACTGGTTACAGCAATCGCAACAGGAAGTACATCAAAATCAATTACGTTATAGAATTCAAGACAATACTTTCAAGGCAGTAATGCACTGCTCTCTATATCAGAACGCTATTTGTAGTACTGATAGTACTCGGAGTGAATAAAGGAACGCACCTCTAGTCAGCCGCAGTAACGAAAGCAGGAAGTGACAACATAATCTATGATGTCATGCTTGCACAAACTCATCGAAAGTTTACCGTAGTATATTTTGGAATGGACTCACCTGGCAGTGAATATCGGAATGCAACCTATGGGTGCGTTCCTTTATTCCTTCCGAGTACTCATGCTATGATGTAATGGAAGTGTACTGCGGCTATCATTCTGTTTTAGTTTCGTGCGCTTTTTAATTACTTCAAGATTATAAAGCGGAACGCAGTTGCAGTATGTTTTCTCAAGCTCCAACTGAATGGCTGGCATATCTAATATTTAAAAAAATATAATTTTATTATATATATTATATATATTAAATATATATATATATATATATATATATTTAATATATATAATATATATATATTTAATATATATATATATTTATATATATATATATATATATATATATATCAGAGATCTGGACTAGACCGAAACCGAACCCGATAATCGAATTGCAACCGTTATTTTAGTCGGATCGAAACTGAAACCGGACTGAAATATTGGGCAGGCTGAAATATTGGATGGACCGTAACCGAATCGAAACTTTTTTTTCCGATTTTTGGTTCAATTTTCGTTCCAGTTTTCGGTTCGGGTGTTAAATATTTTCTAAGTGTCGGTCCACAATAGATGATTTAAGCTTTAAGAAGTAAGAAATTGTAATCAAATATGAAAAGAATAATCGATTATGATTGGTCAATTTCTTACGACTTAAAGATTAAATATTTATTAAAGATTAAATACTTATTGTGGACCGATACTAAGGCGGGATTTACAATAAGGTCGTAAAGTCGTAATAGCGGTCATAACATACTCGCGATAGTCAATCAGAGCGTGATTGGCCGACTAATATTACGACCGCTATTGCGACTTTGCGATCTATTGTGAACCCCGCCGAAGAATTATTTTTTTGGAGGAATTAGAAAATCGCTAATGGTAGCTCATTAAATTGTTCGAAGTCCAAATGCCCATATGTATATGGTGCGGACATTTCCGCACTCGTGTGCACTTGAAACTAGAAACAGAGTATACAGAGTGCACTTTTATTTTATAAATCTATAGTTCCTTAATCCGTGCTATAGAGTATTCCATAGATAGATATAGTAAGAATAAAATGTCCATTTACAAGTTTCAAGAAGAAACCTCCTATAATTCATTGTGATTAACTTTCTCTTCAATAAACATGACTTTTCTATAATATGCGACTTATTATACTTGTATTCTTTTTTATGCAATTAAATTTTACAATAGATAATTATACATCTGTAATCGTAACCGAAATCGAAAAAAACCGAAATTCAAACGGCTACGATCATTATTATCAGTAAAAGGACCGGAACCGAAACCGGATCGAAATTTCATTTCGCTCCGGATCCTGAGATATAAATATATATATATATATATATATATATAATAAAATAATAAATAATAAAAAAACTAATAATAATAAATCATTAATAATAATAAATAATTTCATAATATTATATAATATTATAATAATTTCATTCTATTATATTATTTCATATTATACGCTTTATTTTTTTCAGCATCAATCAAAGTTATTTCAGTCTTCATAGAAGCAGCCATCTTTGTGCTCTGACTGCTTTACCTCGCTGGTTGCAGTAGCCGCAACAAGAAATATGTCAAAATCAATGGTCTAGTTTCCACCGATGTTTTAATTCACTCCGAATATTCGTATGTACTTGATTCGAGAAGTATGCCGGTTCAAAGAATTATTGTTTTAAATCGTTTGTATTTTGTATGAAGAATTTTGAAGTGCAATTGAAAAGGTTTTGACGGTCATTCAATTAATTATAATTAATTAATCATTTTTATATCCTGTATTTAGCCCGAGGAATTAATCGAAAATAAGTTAGACAATGTTTTTGTATGGAATTCTTTGTATTTTGTATAAAGAATTATAAAGTGTTATTAAAAAGTTTTGTAAGTTATTCAGATAATTATAATTAAATATTTAAGAGTCAGCAGGAACAAGCCAACTCATTTATACCTCATTTATGCAGTGCAGGTACAAATCTATATTCTATCATATTTTATCTCGTACTAATCTTTTCTCGAGATAATATTTTGCCACGAGTCTTTTCTTGATCCATGTTTTACGAAGTGGCAAAACCTATTACAGAGCCAGATTTTGCAATTTGGCCCTTAAAATAATATAATAAATAAGATTATCTGCACTATAATGCAGTATCACTACAACTTCGAAAGTTCCGTCAGTCCTAGTCTACAATAGGTGATTTAAGCCTTAAGCCATAAGAAATGGACGAATCATAATCGAAGAATAGGAGAATAATCGATTATGATTGGTCCTCGGGCTAAGTACATAGTATAAAAATAATTAATTTATTACAATTAACTTAATGACACAAACTTTTTTAATTGTACTTCAAAACTCTTGATAAAATATTCATACAAAATATTCATACAAACGATTTAAAATAATAATTCTTCTTTGAATCGGCATACTTCTTGGGTCAAGTACATACAAATGTTCCTAATAGGACGTAGAATCAGATTTGAGTCGATGGAAACGCGACAAATTGCGTTCATTTCAATTTCGCTTTGATCCACAAATTTTTACTTCTGATAGAAACAGCATATTAAATTGATCCATACCGGGTGTTTATGATAAATGATCAGATCTCTGATCGGACAAAGCTCTGATCGGCTCTGATCGACTCAACCAATAGACTTTCTAAATTTCCCTAGACTAATCCGGATCAATGATCTCTGTCTCAGCATTGATTGAATCAATCATCGTGAACTAACGAAGCATAAAAGCGGGTGAAGTCCAATAGGACACATTGTCGATTGGTCGATTAAATAAAAAAATTTTTGATAAGTGGCTTACTAGAAAATTCGTAGGCTGTGTGAGTGAGTGATGTGTCCGATTGAAAATGTGCGTATCTGAGACACTCCCATAAAAGCATTTTTGTGAAAGATAATCCTCTCTTTATTTTTTTTTATATGAAATATTAAATAATTTTACGAAATATAAAATAAAGTTCGTAATAAATTTGAATTTATATATTGTAATATTTTTTGTACTGAATATTTCTTTCTGTGAAAATAATCCATTTCAAAACTTGAAGTTATATTAAAAAAGTGCAAAGTCGTGCAAAGTTAGTAAAAAAATATCTTATTAAAAAATTGTTAAATAAAAAACTTTTTATTTAAAAAGTACAAAGTCGCGCAAAGTTAATAAAAAAATATCTTATTAAAAAATTATTAAATTACTGATAGTACTTAAAGTGAATAAAGGAACGTACCCTATGGGTGCGTTCCACTTATCGCTCGCAACGACTACGACCACGACCGCAATATTTACCGTTCCATTACCTTGCGGGCGCTGTGGATGAAATCTTAAACGATCGCGCCGACCCACCTACGAACCGTGAGCATCGTGGGTTCGATGTAGTCGCGATTAATGACGTCATCTGTGACGTTCTAATCGCGACCACAACGATCTCGGTCGTTATGTGGAACGAGTTTGCGGACGCTGCGAGCGTTGCAGACATTAAGTGGAACGCATCCTTTGAATACCGACCTAATCAAAAATATAACCTACTATTGTATGTACGTATGTACATACATACACAACAGCTCATCATCGATCGAGCTACGTAGTAGTGATTGATAGTACAAAATTACTAGTTGTTAATTGAAGCAGTCAAATATCGTGTAATTAAAAAAAATACAAATATGAATGTCATAGTAAATAATTACAAACAGCCTGCGAAGATTGCTATCAATTTATTCAAGAGTGATGTGTGTAGTAATCTTTCAAAAAGATGCGCCACTACTGTAGCCGATTACAAAATCACCTGGGTACGACCAGAGAAGATCTTGAATTTGTCATCCGAAATGTCTAGTGAGGGATTAAAAGTCGAAGTCAATCCGTCTGATTTTGGTAAAATATACGACGAGTTATCTGAACTGAAAAAGTAAATATTGAAACAATTATATAATTATATTCTATTTTATGCGCATATGTGCATAGAAATGCGTTCGATGTGTTACTCGATATGCAATATTTTTGTTTTTAGTGCTAGCGATATTGTTAAAAGAATGTTCATGTTACGATTTCTACCTCGCAAAGCAACAATCGCACTCAAAAGGGAAAAGATTTTGGAATTGGTCAGAAGACATAAGTTAGATTCAATATCACCAGAAGCTCAGAGTAATGTACAGCTTTGATATAAATGATGAATTGTCATAGAATAATAGATTAATATTCATTATTGTCTATTATATTATACTATTGTTTTTACTTCTCAGTTGCTATTATGACTTGTGACATATGTGAATTACAAGAACAATTTGCAAAATATCCCACAAATAAGAAGATAAAAGTCAAATTGCTAGAAACAATTGGAAAGCGAAGGAAATACTTGAGATACTTGCGACAGTGGGATTATAGACGTTTCGAATGGATTTTAGAGAAACTTAATCTTGTTTATAAACCAGTACCTGAGTAAGTAAGAGTACATAATAAAACGGCAATACATGTTTAGTCTATATCTTGCTGAAATGTTATATATCATAAATTTGCTGATTATTTTTCCTAAAATATTTTGTAGATTACCACATCAAATTACCAGAAAAGATTCTTTAAGACAATTAACAGAAAAGCATTGCAACAAGATTATGCAAGAAAAATTAGATGCTTACAAAAGAGAATTGAAAGAACTGCAAAAGGATTTTTATATAGAAAAAGCAAAGAAGTTGGCATTTATCAGGAAGGAAGAATTGGCATGTAGATTACAACCATCTGTGAGTGAAGAGGATATCGCACGCGCTGAGCAAAAAGCAAAAGAATATCAAACGTGATATGTGATATTGATATGTTGTAATTTAGAAACAATACAAGAATAAACAAGAATTTACATTGTTGTTAATACGTATCTTTTTTTCTCATATTCCGTCAATTTCATCTAATTCCGACCTTTGACTATATAACTTTGAACTGCCAGTTCCCTCAACTTTTCCTATTCTTACAATGCTTCGAGTTGTAGTCAACATTACGCGTGCCGATATTAGGCTAAATGGCAAAAAATCGAAACACGAAGTCAAATACAGTCAAAGGTTTCGTTTGATTGCGACTGCATTCATTCCTATTATTTGAAATTAAATAAAAAGAAATTTGTTTTACAACAACAATGCCAATTTTGTTTGTAGACTGCGCAAAAAACATTGTAGGCCAAGAGTTCAGTCCTCCCTCTAGTTATTATTCATTTGGGTTTCATATGATCTCGTAATCTCGTTGTTTCGTTAAATATAACCAGTGATGGATGGTTTTGCATTTTTTTATTCAAATAACGCGTTACTCGATTAGTTTTAGAGAATGACTGCAGATTTCGCTTCGATCATGATTCGATTGCCAAATCATCATCATTTTTGCGATGTATATACAAAGTGAAAGTACATACCTGTAATTGTCGATCAAAACAGAAAAATTATCGCTTTAGATACATTTGCGACATTCTCGAATATAAAATCGAAAAAAAAGAAAATTGAATAAAAAGAATGGCTTTGTAAGAAAAGAGTGCCCAAGTATTATATATATGATTTATGTTACGTGTGTAATCACACGTGCTTGGCAAGATATACTATAACTGTTTTTTGTGGCACGTGTACATATTGCTTACACGGTAAAAATAGGCGAAGAGATCTTTTTTCCTCGTTTATATTAGAAATGAATTTATTACTATACTTGAATATTTTTTTTTAGATAATGGAAATTGTAAAATTGTAAAAGATTGTCGAAAACGTGATCATTGTCGGCAAGAAGTTACAATAATTGATCATTGAATGTAAGGATAAAATTGGATTGTTTATTCAATGTAAGAACGATAATGATAATTAGTGGAATACAACTCTCTCAAAGATGTTCCTGGTTCCTATGCAAGATTGCAGTTTGTAACAGCTGATCGCGCACTGCGTAATCACATCTCGTCATCGTCACCGTCACTGCAGCGCAAACCGCGCAGGCCGCGCAGGCAACGCAATAGGCCAACAAAAATGCAAGTGAATGTTCGTGGGTATATATAAAGAAGAGTCGCACGCATTGGATGTTGTTTGTAATCCGATGATCGGGACATTGAATCATCATTCATAATCTATCTGATATTCGAAAACTCGCGGGAAACGTGACAAGACGACAATTTGACAAGTTATAGATTTGATTGATAACACATCTTTCTGAATTAAACCGCGCGCGCTCGCCTGTGCGCGTGTGTTTGTGGGTGCGGTCCACTTAGCGCTACAAATGCTTCGAATTGTTTGGAACGTCGTTTTATCCAGTCCATTTGGCACTTCAAAGCAATAGCAATGTTCCAATAGCACATATGACGTCATTAATACGTCATAGATTTTCACTTCCAACTCGCTCCCAATGCTACTACTTGGAAAGGTAGTATGAAGCGTACAGTTTGAATGTACAAAACGTGGGAAAGCTTAACGAATGAAAGCGTATATCGTGGTAAATAGTATGTGGCGATCTGATTTATTTCTGCGTGTAATGCATGTTTCATTTCTGTTGTTGTACTAATTTTTCAAAATTATTTTTATTGTGTATTGCATCAAATATTTAGAGATAAAATGCCAATTATAAAATTAGGAAGGAGATATAATAAAGGAATAATTTATACATAGAATTTATAACATAGAAGTTTCTGAAGAGGATACTGTTAAGGCTAATCAAAGTAATGTTATAATGATTTACATGTAATTTTATTTTAAATAAGTTAAAAAAAATAAATATTTTATTTTTTGAGATATGTGCAATTACTTGTTCTGAAATGTTTTCGTTATCTTCATAAATATAAGATAGTGATTCTAAAAAAGTCTTAACAACATAAGCTAATATAACTTTTATCTCATCAAAATTCATGATCGCAGAATATATGTTTGTAAACACAATTCCGACTATTTTAACGTTTCAAACCGGTCCACTTACGTAGTAGTTGGCAACATTAGTAGCGCTAATGGACCGTTTTATGGAAGCAAATGAAAGCAAAAGCGTCTGAAGCATTTGTAACACTGAGTGGACCGCACCTTGTATGTGCATGTGTGCATTGTGTGTGCGCGCGCGCGAATTAAGAGAAAGGGAAACAAAGACAGAAAATTGTGTGATAAAGCGAGACACAATTATTGAATAAAAATAGAAAGAATAGATTCGTTTTGGAAAATCAACAAAAGCATTTTGTATCTTGTATTCATATTTTTGACAATTTACAGGGGGATCGCGATGTTTCTCGTTAAGCGAAAACGTAATTTAAAAGAGACCATCCATAATATGGTTAGTATTGCAAATTGAAATAATATTCCAAGATGTAACACTTTTCTCCTTCGGAAAATCCTACAGTCCGATAGTATCGCATATATATTTTAGCGTGGAATTTAATATATACATATATATTACACATACATTTAATATAAATACATTTATTACGCAAATGTTATTTGTATTATAACGATCAGCGTGTCGCAAGTTGAATAAAATTAATTATCAGATTTGCTTAATTCGTGAGATGATTTAGACCTCCGCGTAAAGAAACTGCATCATAAAATCATCTCAAGTTGATTGTTGTTGAGATAGTATTTCAAGTAATTAGATGTAACATAATCACAATGGGTAGATGTACATCGTAACAGAATGAATTAATGACGCGATTGTCGTTTCGTTCTGCTTCCTCGTATTCCTCGATTCTCAGAGATTACGGCCTCACCTCCATCTATCTCATTACAAATCCATAGATGCATATACAGATACGAAATTTTTATATTTTTAATTTTATATTATATTATATTTATATTATATTTTATTATTTTAATTTTATATTTTTAATATGAAACAATCAAAAGAGTAGATTATTGTATAAATGTGCGAATTTATAATTGAGAAAGAATCGCGCAAATGATAATACTCATACACGGATCGAACAGCTTCGTTTGTTAACGTTGGATGCTTTCTTCGATAGAGAAAAGAATAGTAAATAGTAAATTTGATTCTCCCGATTTCTTCGATTCCCGCCTCTTACCGCTTCAAATCTATTAACTACTAACATAGTTCAACTATGTTTCGATTGTTTCTATATTATATAATTTTACACATATATATTGCCGCTATATATTCATGCCTCACGCACGCTACATGTCAAGTGATATCTTATAAAGTGATGCTTGTCGATTCCTTCCTCTCTTGCGAACGTGTCGCGACATACAATTCGTTAATATCTGTGAAAGATTATTATAGAATATCTTCTCGTTTCTAGATATTTCTTCTCTGCGTTTTGGTCAGTTTCGGTCGAGCGAATCTTCTTCGTAAGTGAGTATATGTATACGATGCCTTTTTGTAAAAGTTTATTAGAGCATGATGAGTATACAAAAATATTTCAGCAAATGGAAATGGATTGAAATGAATAGAAATGAGTTCGTGTGGTCATTGCCGAATTCAAATTCTTGATTTTTTGAATCCATTTCAAATTGATTAAAGTTTAAGAATTCTTTGAATCCATTTTAATCCATGAAGTAATTGAAACTATAAGATTCCTATACTGTTGATTAAAAAAAAAAATTACGTAGGCCACATCAATCCATTTTACATGAAACGGGATTAAAACTATGGGATTCCTATTCTTTCAATCTAAAATGTATTAAAATTAAAATGGATTAGAAATTTTCAATTCATTTTAATCTATTTCCAGTTGCTGGGATATATACAGGCTGAATTTACAAGCTGACAGAAAAGGGCAAAAAGGGACACAAAGAGTTATAAAAGTCTAAAATAGTCTCTCATGATAGATATCCTTCTGGATCATTTGGAAACTCGAGACATGCCTTCTCGTGCGCACCTCTCGATTCAGGGTCGTCAACTACCCTCGGACCGGCGATCGCGTGTACGTTGAAACCAGCAACATTGATAAATAGCAAGAGTGACAGCGAGCCTACACCAACGAGTGACGTATCGTTACCTACCTATGTTAAAGTATCGGCACCTTTATTCTACAAATCTTTACCGAGAACGTCTTCTTTGATATATATTGCACCACCCATCGTCAAATCTGCATCAGCTATCGTAGCTACAGAACCAAAAATATTGGAAAAAGATGTTCGATATATGGTAAATGTTCAAATTTTGTTGCAATCGCCCAACTATATTATTGAAAATCGCAAAACACTTTATCGAAACCGATTATCGAACAATTCGGAATAAAAAGAGAGAATGCTCTATGTTCTATATATTTATATTTGGAAATTTTTCTAAATTTTATTTTTATCATTTTATTTTTGTCTTAGGCATATCCCAAATATTCCTTTAATTATGGTGTGATCGATGGATATACTGGTGACTCTAAATCAGCATGGGAAGAACGAGATGGAGATACAGTTAAAGGAGAATATTCGGTAGTCGAAGCCGATGGAACTATTCGTACCGTTTCTTATACAGCGGATGATCATAATGGCTTTAACGCGGTTGTGACTAGAAGCGAACCTCCGAAAGACGCGAAAACTGCAGTTGAAGTAAAGACATTTGTACCTGCTGCTATATTTGCTAACGACAGGCACAAAATTTAATATCGACACGTATAATTCTTTTAAAATATTATTTGTTTTGTACTTGTTCCACTTGATATCTTCAATGCAAAATTATACATATATTGAATAGTTCTTTATGTCCAAAAATATGTACATGGATTTTTTTCATTTTTTATTTATATCATCAAGTGATTACGCTTATTAAATTTGCATTATGTTTCATGTTCAAGCGTGAAACATTAAGCTTTATTACACACAACATATGTAAAAACGCTGTATACATACATCGAATATATAGTTCTTTTTATATTTTGCAGTGTAATTCTTTGTCTCATTGTAGAACATTTATACCATGAGAGAGAGAGAGAGAGAGAGAGAGAGAGAGAGAGAGAGATTTCCATCCTTTTTTATCTATTTTATCTATTTTATATGTTTGCAAAATTATATAGAATCACATGAACATTTTCTTTAATAGATTCAGTAATTCAATATCTATTTATACGTGTTTGATAAACATATTTTTAATGTTGATAAAAATAAACCAAAACTTTTAATCGATATATTTTATTAAGGTTCGGCAGGAGTGACGGGCTAACTCCGACTTGATCTGAAAATGATTATCTACTCCTTATTTATCGTGCAGATATGTATCAATTATATTTTGTCTTATAGAAACGATGTTTCGTCATGAAACTTTGTTAAGATAATTTCTTTTACAATTACAAAGCTACCTACAGAGCCAATTTTGCAATTTAGCTCTTAAATAATTAAAATAAATATAACTATCTATTCCTTATTTACAATGCAGATATATATTTGAATACACCCATATATCATCTCGCAGAAGCAATATTCTACCATGAGCCTTTTTCTACGTATTTTTTATAAAATTACGACTCTTGCTACAGAGTCAGATTTTGCAATTTGGCTCTTAAAAAAAATTTACAATAGATGAAAATATTTGCACCTTATTGTCCTATAATGCAAATCTATTTACGTATAAATGAATTATTTATATTTTCTTACAAAAATCACTCTGTAGCTTTTGTCAGGCAAATATTCTGATTATAAATATCATAAATATATAGCTTTTCTTGCAGTATTTTGGCCGTAATATCGGTGAAAAGGAATTCCGATAGAGGTCTCCACAGTCCTGCCGACCCTTAATCATAATTATATTTATAAACCATTTTATTAAAAGTATATGCGTGTACATTATCAATTATATATATGTATAATTTTGTATGTGTATAGAATTACAATTAGCAACCTTGGTGGCTTGGTTACACGCACGCACGCACGCACGCACGCACGCACGCACGCACGCACGCACGCACGCACGCACGCACGCACGCACGCACGCACGCACGCACGCACGCACGCACGCACGCACGCACGCACGCACGCACGCACGCACGCACGCACGCACGCACGCACGCACGCACGCACGCACGCACGCACGCACGCACGCACGCACGCACGCACGCACGCACGCACGCACGCACGCACGCACGCACGCACGCACGCACGCACGCACGCACGCACGCACGCACGCACGCACGCACGCACGCACGCACGCACGCACGCACGCACGCACGCACGCACGCACGCACGCACGCACGCACGCACGCACGCACGCACGCACGCACGCACGCACGCACGCACGCACGCACGCACGCACGCACGCACGCACGCACGCACGCACGCACGCACGCACGCACGCACGCACGCACGCACGCACGCACGCACGCACGCACGCACGCACGCACGCACGCACGCACGCACGCACGCACGCACGCACGCACGCACGCACGCACGCACGCACGCACACTCTCTTTCTCTGTCTCTCTCTCTCTCTCTCTCTCTCTCTCTCTCTCTCTCTCAAGGTGTTGAAAGACAATCATTTTAAGATTATTAATTCATACATGTATCTCGTGAATTCACCCTCTGCTTCATGATAATTTCTTTACTAAATTAAAAAAATAACTTTTCAAAAATTAATACTGTAAAAAATATTACAAATATAAAACTTTGAAATATTTTTGGAATGTAACAATTATGCTTATTACTATGTATGTACGATATAATACAAGGAACAAATTTATTTCATGTTTGTGACAAAATGTGTTAATTTCATTATACAGTTTCATGTTAAGATCAAAATATCTTGCACGTTTCAGTTGTACGCACGAATAGATATTTACACTATAACGATAATATTTCAGATGTTGTGTAACAAATGCATCGAATATAATGTTACGAGCGTAAAAAAGAATTTAGTCATAAAGGATAGTGTGATAAAGGCAATGCGTGTATTGCTTAATACGAAAAACGAAAGAAATAAAATTAATACAAGATAGATAATTAATATGTTTCATTAAAATTTCTATCTATTTCTGGCTCTTTTATTGCTATTTTTCTTCGCGCTATTTCCAGATTTATTTTTATTGGAATCTTTACTATTACTATGACATTCTTTGACAGGTGTCGTGACATGTTCTAAATTTCCATTGGATATTGATCCATTTGTAAATTGAATCGATGCGTTGTCTGGACTATTAAGAGTGCTACTATTTTGGCTGTATCCGGTTTGAATAGAAGTATGATTTTTTCCACTAGCTTCTTTGTTATTGCTGGAAGGAATTGCATTTGAATTGCCAAAGTTGCAATTGTCCTCGCTGCCACTATTTCCAATTTGAGATTCTGATTCGCTGTATCGTTCAACTGGAAGCAGGGATCTCACATTAACGGTATAAAATGCATACAATTGGAAAGTAAGCAGCAAAAAATAGATATTGATTGCAGATGAAAAGATGGAAGTGCATAAGCAAAAGTCTTGGAAATATAACTTTTTCATGTGTTGGGTTCTGGCAATACAAACATCATCTCTCTTATATCATTTGATCAACATTTGCGTGAGATTATCTATTTTATTAAAATTTGTTCGCTATACTATATTTGTCATGCTTACATAATACTCTAATCTCATGTCCTTTAAATGACAGATTACTTATATCTTGAAACACATACAGCTTTATTTACATATATCAAAAGAAAAGTAAGAAAAAGAATTATCATTATCATAAAAATTTATCATAAAATTCAATATCATTTATATATTATTGAACAAATATGTGACAATTAATTCAAATGCTAAAATTTTAATCAGTTCAACATTATCCACAGAATTAGTCTACATTAATTATAACATTCTATATTCATAAGCAGACCCTATGTAACATGATATTTTTATGTATATAAAACAATAAGATCGTTTTTACTTTTTTTCATCAGGAATATTAATTTTCCTATATCATCAGACATTATCTTTATATTGTTTTTTAAGAAATTAAATTATTCAAATAAGAAAATCAGAATGTGAATATATCAGAATATATTCTATTTATAACGTAACAACACAATAGTACAAGATTAGGGAATAACTTTAATTAAAGATAAACACCTATATATAATAAATATTTATAAAAATTAAAATCCTATTATTTCTACAGAAAAAAGAATAATAAAGAAAAATATACAAAATACAAGAATAAAACTTTTATGTATTAACAGATAAATTATGAATATCCATTGAGGTCCTTACTTTTTTCTTGTGTATTCTCAACAAGCCCACTAACTGCCTGTAATACAAGATGATGCAAATTAATTTAAGAGTAATATAATCTGACAAAATTAATACATCTCATATATATATATATATATATATATATATATATATATATATATATATATATAATATATATATATATATATGTATATATAAAGAAAATATAATTTGAGTTTATGATAAAATGCATACAATATACTCATAGTCTCATTAAATAAATATATTTACTTACTGCCATAGATGTAATAGATGATTTAGAAAACAATCTTTCTGCTTCTTTAAATTTTCTATTACGTTTATCAGCTTTACTGTTGGTGTTCTTATTGCTAGCTAAATACCTATCCCAACCTCTTATTATATTTCCATATAATTGTGTATCCTCTAAATAGCTTCCCTCAAAGGCGTATATTTGACGTTCCAAGTTGGCTAATGTATCCTATAAACATGATTTTCTATACTTCTAGCCTTTTCCTTGTATATGAAATTATTTATTATCGATTATTATTGATAATCACTGTATAATATGACAAAGATATTGATCAATGGCAGAAGCTACTTTCCGCTTTCGATTAATTGAAGATTAATCAATTAATATTAATTATTTCTTACTGTTCACACATTCACTCTTAATCTTATTTTTCATACTATAACCTTGTAGCTTTATAAACACGTACATATGCGATCATTTGTCTAATTAATTTATTAAAAATTGACAATAATGAAAGCAATTTACAAATTTTGCATGTTGTAAACGTATGCGTAAGCGTATAATGATATTTTGCGTATTTGTGTATTTGAATCACACGAGCCATAAAAAACTTTTGTGACATATGTACTCACAGCGATCTCAGCTTTTCGTTTTACCAATTCCGCCAATTCCGCTCGCAAATCTACTGAGGATTTTGTCGACATCTTTTAATATCTTCGAAAAAATCGCTTAAACGATTAACATTAATAAAATTCAGAAAATACAAGGATTGTGATCAATCACGATTTAACAATGATACAGGCTACGGTCAATGTAACACTACAAATGCTTCGAAGCGTTTAATTGTCCAATCAAAACAAAGAATTTTACTAATACACCAATCAAAAAATGTTTCAAAGCATTTGTAATAAGCCCTTGACCGTATCCACAATCAGAGTTTATATAAGGGAGCGTTTTCACCTGATGCTATGACTACAATCAAAAGATTCCTCTCTGCTGCAGCGCAGTTCGTCGTTCGTTTATGTGGGGATGTATCTCATCTGCGCAACTCTCTCGGAAGTCCTGCTTTGGATGCTTTTTTTGCAGTACTGCGTAAACGAACACTAAAATGAATTTTATTTTATTAGAATAAGAAACGAAAAGGATCAGAAACAAATAATTGATCCAAGTAAAATAAGAATAATAAGATATAATTAAAATAAAAATAATAAGATAAAATAAAAAAAAATAAAATAAAAAAATAAAAATAAAAATAAAAAATAAGAATAATAAGAAAAAGTAAGAATAAAAATAAGAAAAAATAAAAATAAAAAATAAGAATAATAAGATATAATTAACAAAAAATTAACATCTAACCTTTAAATAAAATTTATAGGTTAAATATTTTTTTTAATATCCATTGTTTAATCAATTAAATTTAATATCAATAAAAATATTATCGTAATGTAGTAAATAGGCAAATGAGAATCAGCACTGTTTACAATGAGCAATTGACATTCTTTACAACTTAAATATATAATATATATTACAACTTAAATATATAATATATACGTTTCGATTCTAGCTTCCCGTATGGAAAGGAACTATTGAGAACTATTGAGAAATATAACTATTCAGAACTATCAGAACTATTCAGAAAACTATTGAAATTTTATGTAATATTATGGGACATTACTATTGGAAACATGAATAATTTACTATTGGATGAATAGTTATTGTAAGCATTTACTATTCATTACTATTAGAATTATAAATAGTTTACTATTGGAATGAATAGATTTATATAGTATTTATAAGGATTTACTACAGGCACTTATTATTTATTACTATTAGAATCGTAAATAGTTTACTATTGGAGCGAATAGATTTATATAGTATTTATAAGGATTTACTATTCTTTATTATTAGAATCATGAATAGTTTGCTATTCTATTGGAACAAATAACTATAAGTTATTAATTCGCGATTTTCGTGAAAAATCATGGAAATCTGATATTAGTATTGAATGATATACCATTTACTTTGGATAATACGCGGATACCTTGATTAGTAATCTTTTTATTGTATTTTTTAAAATAATGTTTTAAAATAATGTTATGATGTATGTAGGATGTCTTATTTTAAATGACGGATTGAGATTTTTTTGAAAATTATTGAAGAAAAACGGAAAAACGTTTGAAATAAAAAATATACGTTTTGAAGAGAGATAATGTAAATAATAGTAAAATTAATTTTCGAAAAAAATCAATACATGATTTTTCCGATTAGTCCGCATGTAAAAATATTAAAATAAAATTGTCAAAAAATTAATAACTTTACACTTTACTCTTGCACATTTCAACATAAAATATAAAATATCTCATAAACTATTTAGTCTTTGCTGTTATATCTTAATACTTTTATGCATAAAATAAGATAAATAAATTAGTGCATAGAAAACATAGTTGTTTTTAAAAAAGAATTATGCAATTCGTAATATGCAATTACATGTTTTTTTAAAAAGCAACAGCATTTTACACCCCCGTATGAAAAGGAACTATTGAGAATTATTGAGAACTATTCAGATTTCTATAGTTACTATTCAATCTCTGTAGTAACTTCAGTAGTAACTATTGGCAATTACATACATGAATAGTAATTGAATAGTAATTGCGACTATTACCCAAATAAGAAGGGTGTGCGTCACGGCGGGGCCCGACCACGAACCAGTCGTGAAAACTCGTAATTATTTTGCGAAAAAATACCACCTCAGCCAGGAATCGAACCTGGATCTCCTGCTTACCGGGCAGGCATCTTATCCTTTCGACTACCGAGGCATGTGATGATATTTATCGCAATAACATGTCTAGAACAACAAGTCAACAATACAATGATATACACACATATACATATATTACAATATACATATATATGTGTATATTCTCTCGAATCCCGAATAATTCTGAAAGTCTATAGATGCTAAAGTTGGTTTTTAAAACTATTCACCAATTGTTGTAGTTGTAGTTACTATTCAATTATTATTCATACACATAGTCGCCAATAGTTACTACTCAAGTTACTATAGAAATTGAATGGTAACTATAGAAATCTGAATAGTTCTCAATAGTTCTCAATAGTTTCTTTCCATACGGGTTGAGTCATCTTCAGTAAATACAGGACAAAGATAAGGTACTGTGTTCATCCAATGCATCCACATTAAAATCGTTAACTATGGTTACGGTCAATGTAACACTACAGCTTCGAAGCGTTTGATTATCCAATCATAATAAAGAATTTTACTAATGCACCAATCAAAAAATGCTTCAAAGCATTTGTAAGCCCCTGACTGTACCCTAGAATTATTATGATCGCACATACATGTCATCCTTAAAGAACGAGACCGTCTTTAAAAGATTGTCAATTATCAGATGAACATAATTCACACTAATGCCCGATTCTACCAACGTAGATTTACTTTAATCTTGGTTTAACTTGCTCTTCATTTTTTTTTAATTCTTAAAGCTAGAAAAAAATGAAGAGTAAGTTAAATCGAGATTAAAGTAAATCTACGTTGGTGGAATCGGACATTAGAACCGAGATTAAAATTAATCTGCGTTGGTGGAATCGGACATAAAAACCTCTTTCATCAATCTTCGGTTAAGTTAACCGATGTTTAACCCGCAAAAGTGCCAACTATAATTCAATGCTCAAAAAGTAGTGTGTGTTCTTTAATCTAATATTCTTTTTATGTTGTAGATATCTTGGTAGGTAGAAGAAATTGTAAGTAATATCTGATAATTAATGTAAATAAAAATTATTAAACAATTATTCGCTTAAATAAAAATTTTAACACTTATCTATAATAAACAGTTTAGTTCTCAACTGTTGGCAATCATGATGGTCAAGTTAGGGCCAAAGCACACACTTCTGCATAACGCATAATGCACAATGCATAAGAAAATGAACCAATCATAATCTTCCATTTCTACTTCTCAATAAAAATAAAAAATTCTGATTGGTTAACTTTCTTATGCGTAATGCATTATGCGTTATGTAGAAGTGTGTGCTTCGGCCCTTAACCGTCGGTTAGCTTAACCGAAGATTGATGAAAGAGGCTCTAAACCGGAGAAAGCACGCGCAGGAGTGCGGCGCCGTTCGCACCGAACAGCACACCACACAACGCGTTTGCATACCTCTTGAGCTCCAGGCAGTAACTGAGCGCGGTGATTCTACAATTCAACAACATGCCATCAAACCGAGGTTACAATTTGCTCAAGATAGAAATGTATGCGTGATGCAAGAATTCAATATCAGACTGTGAATTCAGACTATTATTTTGTCTCTTAATGAAAAGGATCTCTGAGAGCAACCGTTTCTGCAAATTACGTTCACAATCTAATACTTTCATACTGTTCCAGTCAAATTCATGATAGTAATCTAATATGTGTTCGGTAATGACTGAATGTGTGTTCGTATTCCTACGTATATGATTCTGATATTCATGCTCCTTTGTAATTGTCTCATTGTTTGTCCGACATAGCATCACAACTGTCGCAGCAGATCTTATACACTACATTACTTTTGGAATGTGCTGGTAGAGGGTCCTGATGCACTCTGATTATGTCTCTCAACTTATTCATATTAAAGAACGCGGATTTTGCATTGAAATTGACAACTTTTTTGAGTGTTACGTCTGAGCTCCGGAGGAAAGGAAAGGGCAAATTTGTTTAAGAGAGAGAATGAGCTTGAGTGGACGCACGGAACTGACTTTGTTCTTTCAGATCGTCGCTGAGACAATGACCTGTGAGTCGAGCGCACCTTTTGAGCACAAGGTAACGAGTTAACGTCGATGACGCTATAACTCGTGCTTGCGCTAGCGCAGTCAGTGATCCATTTTTGGGTCAGAGAATCGAATCTTTTTAACCCGGGACAGGACCTTGCGCAATCCTTGCGGGGGAATGGTCAAGGTTTTATTCTAAATGAAGTATACGAATTTTAATTTTAACATTAAATTTAATGTAGCATAATAAACAAGTATATCGTAATCAAATAAAAATTACATTCGGGTAAACAAGTATATCGTAATCAAATAAAAATTACAAATTATTCGAGTAAAGATGATTATAATAATAATTTATAGTTAACATTCCATACTGCCGTGATTTTTTTACATAGTTCGATGTGTGTGTGTGTGTGTGTGTGTGTGTGTGTGTGTGTGTGTGTGTGTGTGTGTGTGTGTGTGTGTGTGTGTATGCGTTGGAAATGAAAGAAAGATTCGGTGGAATTATTAATGGAGTTCGCGGATTCTCATGGTTGTGGGCGGGAACCTTCTATAGAAATATCGGACGGGGACTAAATAGGGATAACGAACTCCGGGGATATATGTGGCGATGATGTTATCAGGACAGTATTGCATGTTACATGCTCCCGGAGTGCGGTCAGGTTGATGGATTCGGGGCTTATTGTAAATGTTTCCCGAGGAAAAGTCTCCGTGGAGATAGGGAACTGCGCGAGGATGTCATGAAACGTAAGTTCCTCTTCAAAGAGTACCGGCGGTACCGATGGAACCTCGCCAACGAATTCCATGCTCGACGTGGAACTCGCTGGTGAAGGGAGAGTTTGTGGACGAGGTGGCGACGGAACGCGAGGCCCGCGAATTGAAGGAAAGATAGGTGATGGAGTGCGAGGCGCTGAGACTCGCGAGGGCGAAGGGGAGGTTCGGTGGAAAATGGGGATGGAGTGCGAGGCGTTGGGATTCGCGGCGGTGGTGTGTGAGATCTGTTCTCCGTTGGTGAAGCTTCGACGCGGATGGATTGGAGAGATTCCCGATAGGCCTGATCCAACAGGCTTTGCGCTCGGAACCTAGCTTCCCGCCGTTGCCGTCTAGCCGTCTTTCGATTAATTCTTTCGTTGTTCATTATTAAGTGAATATAAGTTACGGATGTTAAAATATAATTTGGGTTGCGAAGATATGCGCGGAAGGAAACCGGAAGGAAATAAACAGTTCCACTTGCTTTGGATGTGATGACAGCCCTGATGCTGGAGATCCTGGCCCGCTAGAACACATTCACTCGGATTAACAAAACACGTTCAAAACTTGTTCACTAGGAAGGTTCCGCGGTGAGAATCTTGGATGGCAGAAACCTTGCAGTTGCAAAGTTTGGAGAGCCCAGGATAGTTGCAGTAGATTGAGAGGTAGCAGTGCACAGAGACAGAGATTGCAGTGCATAGAGACAGAGTGGTTGAGATTAGAGAGTGAGCCGGTCGGAGTTGCGGCTTATGTAGGATTTTGGAGATTCGGGGGAGGTTCTAAAGCATATCCCTTATATCTAATTGAATTTTTGGATTTTTGGCCTTTTTAACGGCCTTTCGGTGTATTAAATTTAACTTATCAACTAAGATGGTATCTATCTCGAAAAATGCTTCTCGGCTTTTCTCGGTTGGTTGAGTTCCTGCCTCCGACTTTTGGGAAGGGGAAATAAAAATATATATAAAAAAGATTTACAATTTCCGTTACGTGATGGAATTTCAACTGTTTATTACCCCGTTTTATGGGCCTATTAGGAAAATTTCTTTTATCGGGTTTTCCCGTCCTGTTGGCGCCGAAACTATTTATTCAAGGAAGAGAAAAAAAGTTTAGTAGGCAATATGAAGAGAGAAATGAATTTTTCAAGATATTTCGAAGTCCTTCGCGTTTGTTCAAAAGGGAGTTTGGGGAATTGTGGAGTACGCAGGATGTAACACCCCCCGCCTTAGACAAATGTTGGGGGTGCACAACATTTACTATGAGATATTCTTATGAAAGTAAGTAATTCCTTCCTTTCGACTCACAATTGGTTTTATATTACCATTAGGTTTAATGTTTGGGCTTTTTTTTCCGCCATGCGATCGAAATTCTCTAAGAAGGAGGAAGGGAGAAGGGTCATCTTTTTTCGTTTTTCTTTTTATAACTTAGTTGTTTATGCGAGGAAAGGAAAACGGTTTGAGAGAAGAATTTTAGTGAATAGGTTTGTGATTTTTAATTGCTGAGCACTGATGAGAAGAAAGTCAATTGTTGGCATAGTAAAATATCGGAAGAGTGAATTAAAATAATTAATACGATATCACGTGAATACCATCGGTTACGTATCGCTCGATCTAGGGTTTAGATCTCTATTTTTTCGCACCCTTTGACAGTTTTTACTGTCAGAAAATGTTTTTCTCCTTTTTCTTTGTTTTAATCTGGGCCATATTTTAATACTATAGTCACTAAATGCCACGCGTTAAATTGTCTCCTGCCTCGCCTCAGCCCTTGCGACTCGTCTACCTATGTGACGTCTTTCCCTTTTTTTTGTTAGGTTTGGTAAGCGACGATCATATTTACAGCGGACGGACAAGAGTTTGCAAAGTTATAATTCTTTGATATGTTACGTCCGAAGTTCTGGAGGAAAGATAATACCTTCTGTCAGGAGAGGAGAACTCGGGTGGACGCACGGAACTTTTGTTGCTCTCACAGATCGACGTCGTGAGGTCGATCCGCGAGTCGATCGCGCGTTAAGGGGACAGGAATCGGGTGACAGCGTCGGTGATGTTATAACCCTTACCTGCGCCAGCTATCGGTGGTCCGTTTTTGGTCAGAGAACCGAATCTCTTTTACCAGGGATAAACCTCGTGCGATCCTCAGGGTGCCGTGAACGGTTCGGGATCAAGTTTTTGGGTAAATCAATCGAGACGGAATTCGAGTTAACTGATTTAATAATAAAAGAAAAGGAAATACAATATGTTAATTCTAAGATTCTTCGAAGTGGCGCAAATTTTACTGTGTACATTTGAATATGGAAGTACTGGTTACAAAAATTTTATACATAAAATTTCAAATAATAATAAATAACAAAACAAAAAAAATCTGATATCTATATTCCCAATTGTTCCAATTGGGAATATAGATCCAATTGGGGCAAAAAATTGGTAATCGCGAACATATCGATGGGATCAGGTTGCAGGTGTGACGGGGGATTAGGGTGAGCGCTGCGGAAAGCCTTCACTGGAACAAGGTAGGGAAGAGGGTCACGGGAAATGTATAGGGATAATATCGTGAACTTGGTGTCTTGAGATTTGATCCCAAAACTGGCTGTCGGGTTTAAATTTTCTTTTAATGTAAAAGGTTCCAGGAGGTGGATGGGTGGGAGAGCGAGGAAATTGACGGATGAGGTCGTAAAATTTTTCCACGTCGAAGTGCTCCGGAGTGCACTGCTTCTCAAAGTCTGCCGCGGAGCGGAGGGCGGTAGCGTATTGGTGTAGAGAGATGTCGGAGAGTCTCGGCTCTACTTCGATTAAACGCTTCGCGAGTTCCTCGGCGTGTCCGGTTTCGCGACGAATTCGTTTATTGAGCTTCTCCCGACGGTGTCGCAATGCCCGTTTCGTTCGCTTGTTCAGGATGGCGTTCGTTTGGTTCATTATATAAATACAAGAGTTAGGTGAGAGAGAGAGAGAGAGAGAGAGAGAGAGAGAGAGAGAGAGAGAGAGAGAGAGAGAGAGAGAGAGAGAGAGAGAGAGAGAGAGAGAGAGAGAGAGAGAGAGAGAGAGAGAGAGAGAGAGAGAGAGAGAGAGAGAGAGAGAGAGAGAGAGAGAGAGAGAGAGAGAGAGAGAGAGAGAGAGAGAGAGAGAGAGAGAGAGAGAGAGAGAGAGAGAGAGAGAGAGAGAGAGAGAGAGAGAGAGAGAGAGAGAGAGAGAGAGAGAGAGAGAGAGAGAGAGAGAGAGAGAGAGAGAGAGAGAGAGAGAGAGAGAGAGAGAGAGAGAGAGAGAGAGAGAGAGAGAGAGAGAGAGAGAGAGAGAGAGAGAGAGAGAGAGAGAGAGAGAGAGAGAGAGAGAGAGAGAGAGAGAGAGAGAGAGAGAGAGAGAGAGAGAGAGAGAGAGAGAGAGAGTGAGGTGAGAGTGATAGAAGAATTGAGGAATCGTGATAAGACAGCTTCACCGAATCAATCGGCGGCTTGCCAGGTGGGAATGTTGGGGAATCGGGGGAGGCAGCTTCACCGAGTCAATCGGCGGCTTGCCAAGTCAGTATGTGGAGAAATCAGGGAAGGCAGCTTCACCGAGTTAATCGGCGACTTGCCCATTCGAAATGTTGAAGAATTTTAAGAAAGCAATTATGTCAAGATCGCGAACCAAACAGCCAATCTACCGCGGAAAAGAGGTAATAAAAATAGACTTACTTTTGTCGTGGCGGGCGCTTAGTTTCCTCACCAATTTGGGGAGTATCATCCTCGAACGATCCGATGCGTTTTTTATCCGTTAGGAATTTGCTTTTGTTAATATTTTTTATTTTTATTGGTATATTATAAACTTGTCGGTGCCGACAAAGCTGTCTATCCCAAGAATTATTTTTTTTGGTAGTGAGATGTATCTCGAGAGGAATTTTTGTGTATTTATTTAGGGTTTCTTTAGATCGTTCGAAGCGCTTCATTTTCTGATTAGCAACCGTTATCTTTTTCCGAAAGAGAAGAATTCGTTAAGTCCCTCGGACGTAACAGATATTTGTGAGAATTTTTTATTTATCATTGCTAATTAGGGTGCCTGTAGTTGAATGAAAGTGTCAAAGCAATTCCGTACTGGAACAGGCACTCAGGTAGTATCAGTGTGGGAATAGGTTGACGTTTTACTTTCTTTCCCCATTGTCATGCTTAAAAGAAGGTTCCCTTTTTAGAGTTTGTATTAAAATAAGGGAAATTAATTAGAATTCTTAAACTTAAGATTGGAATTTATTATATAAAAAAGAGAAAAATAAAACATAAAAGAATATGATAGGTAATAAATCTACCGTAACGCAAAGTTAGTACAAAAAGAATAAGACGCAGTTTAATTAAAACTAGATTAGAACTAGACCATTTAATTAAAACTAGATGTAAAACAGGGGAATAATGTGTAGATTATATATAAAAAAAAGAAAGAGAAAAAAACAATGGTTTCCAATTAATAAAAGTAATTGGCTAAATGCTAATGTAAACAAATGGAGTAAAAACTATTATTACTTACTATTAACTAAAGGCTGATTATTAATCTTACTAATACTATTACTATTAGTATTATTTAAACGGCCGGAAAGGTATCTATTGTGACCTTTCCTTTGACGCGCGCATGACCCAGTCGCACCAGTGCGTCTCGCAGATTTATTGCTCCGAGTCCGTTTTCGCATCTTAATTCTAGTTTAACGAGTGCGGCTCGCAGGGGATAGATGATGTTGATCCATCCATCTGGCCCTCCGCCAAGATTCGGCTTAAGGCCCTGGTTTTTACTGGCCACATCTTTGCCGGCTTGACAGGTCCGGTGTATGCTAGACCGCAAATCAGCGCCTGCCAAGGCAGCCTGAATCTGTCCTCTAGGCGGATGGATGCCAGATGAGGCGTCTCTCGTCTCGGAGGGCGATTCGCGCCACCCACTTCTTTTGGTCCACCTTTGTGACAAGGCCCCGCTGCC
Organism: Pogonomyrmex californicus; assembly: GCA_024349325.1. Taxonomy (NCBI): domain Eukaryota; kingdom Metazoa; phylum Arthropoda; class Insecta; order Hymenoptera; family Formicidae; genus Pogonomyrmex; species Pogonomyrmex californicus. Next base: position 9,886,357 of record JAECZD010000010.1, read on the forward strand.
CCGGTCCTCCACAGCGACGGGCTCGTCCTCTTTAATCAAGTGAGGCCAACAAATCAATTCCCGGGATTTCCGCATTCGGAAGTTCAGTTCTTCTCGTAAATCTTGCAGGGCCGGTTCTCCAGTTTTCAACCGAACCCAAAATAACAGCGAAGATTCCACCCGCAAAATCTTGCATTCCAGCATTGCGAGTAAGCTGGTTTGTATTAACACTTTTTGGCTTTATTTCTTCTTTTCTTTCTTCACTTCTACAAAATTGCAATGTCTATTAGATAATTGGATAATTAATAACAAGAAACATTTGGAGATAGCAAGGAGAAATTGCATTTTTTTTTATTCCTTTAATTCAAATGAAAAGATTGATTTTCCTTCGAGTGGAAATAAGGGATAAACTTGATTTAATTCCTGTGTTGTAATGGCTTGATTTTCGGGAATTTTATTATGCAGGTCAGGTGCCTGTTCGGTCTTTTGAAATTTTTTTGTACCCAGATGTAATAAAAGATGAGCGATGGAATTCCAGATGGCGCCTAGTAAGTATAGAGACCATCCGCATACGGTGTGCAAGGCATAACCATGCATTACTGTTGTACTATTATTAATTTGATGATCCTCCCGGTGAGGTATATTTCTCCGGCGCTGATATTGCCGAAGATTAAGAATTTATTCCAGAATTTTTCTCATGTCGATATTATTATTTTTATTATGGCTGCTTTGTCTAATAAATTTGAGAAAGATCCTCCATTTAACGTGGTTGGATGTCCCATCATTCCTCTGACAACCGTATTGAGTATTGCCGGTCGCTCAGCAGGAAACATTATGTGATCTCGAAGATCTTCGAGATCATTCTCGGTATATATTCCGCTCGTGGCGAGCGATCCTGGGCTGACGTATTTCCACGTGGGTTTAGTCGTAGGTCTCATAATTGCTAGCGGTAATGTCTCTACTGGTTTAAGCATAAGTCTGTATCACGAATCTCCTAGGAGGTACATGGTAGGTGCAAATGAATTATACGCTATTTGCGTTTCCTGTCGTAAGAAAACGTGGGTTTGAGGCATTAAATAATACATAATAATAGGTATCGTTTCCTCTGATTACGGGTAATTGTTCGTAACAATCGTCTGTTTGGGTAAGTTTCACCTCAACAGGTAAGCATTTTACAATATGAATAACTTCTCCAGCTAATAAAGCCATATATCCTGGCTCTTTCATTAAATGATAGGCGAAAATATCGGGTGATTGAGTGGCTATGGCCAAGGCGTTTTTTTAACATTTTTTGCTCTAATTCACATTGTTGTAAAAGAATATTTCTATATAGTTGATTTATTTGTTTGCGGATGTGTTTTTCGACGTATACAAATTTTGAATTCGTATAAGTGAAGATATCGAGATTTGAAACACGTGTTTTGCTTTTTAAAGATTATTATGCCGGGTGATGTTTCAAAAATTATTAATTTAGGATGTTCAGTTCGGGTAAGTATGTAGCCGTTGCGTAATTTCCTTTACTAGTTAAAGCAAAAAGGATATCTTGGATGGTTAATGAGTAAACTACTAAGTGTTGTTCATTCGCGTTATCTATTATTATCTGCATATCCGCTGTATATTCCGTAGTTATTGAATTTACAAGTGTCAGCGGGTACTTAATCCCAAAAGATATTACCTCCCTCTATGTCTGTGCAATGAGAGGTGCTAAGTTCGCAAGCCACTCCTGATTCAAGTTGCACCCGATTGGTATTAATTCATATGTCGGCTATATAATCTTGTAGAGAGATTTTTAAAGTAGCGAGCACGATCACATTTGACTACGTGCCGTACGAATATACGCCTCCTTTACATATACCGTTGGTGTCCACGTAACCTGAGAGAAGTACTGGGCGAGTTGAAGTTTGATTAGCTCTTAATCCGGTAATATAAGTATCGCGTAATTGGTAAGTTCCGTAGGCCTGCATATGTTGACATATTTCGCGTGTCGTTTCCTCTATGTAGGAATATCTGCCGTTAAAAACGTCCATAGTGTGAGAGAACATTGCGCATTTTCTAATTACTCTGTCAATTTCGACCTTGCATTGAATGACTTTTACTGCTTCGAATTCGTTTATTTGAAGGAGTTGTATATATGTTCTGCTTGAATTTACATTTTGCGGTGGAATATCGCATTCTTCAATATTTAATAGAGATAGTGTTGTTAAATTTGCTGACGGTGAACCACAATCGTACTCTATTATCCCATTAATTTTGTGCAACCACGTTGTTAAAATTGTTATTGTAATTATCCAACGACTTCAGAAATCCATCTGGAAATAATTATGTTTTTTTTTTATTTCCTTAATTATTCGAGGCTGGTTTAATGTGAGAAATTCGTAAGCGGTTGGGATGTACGATTCGACTGTTTTTCTTTATTCTAATTTTTATGTTGTTTTTATTTAATATTTCTAAAACTTCGTGAGGTGTATTGATCTCCGAATTTACGAGATTTCCTTTTAATAAGAATACATAATCTCCAGCCTTAAAGACTTGAGGATTAATTTTTTTGTCGTAACGTTTTTTAGATTTGTGTTTTGCATCGATGATGTTTTCGCGTGCATTTCCTTGAATTTTGTGGCATTGAGTGACTAAGTTTATTAAATAGTCGTCATCGCTGACCAATTTGTCTTCTGGTGCTAAAAATTTATCTGAAGGTATTTTTGCAATTTTGCCAAATACTAATTCGTACGGAATATGTTTTGTCGCTTCATGCACGCTGGTGTTATATATAATTGAACATTGCTAAATCATCGATCTCAATGTTTTTGCTCGCTTGCATATTGTTTAAGATATTTTCTTAGTGCGTGATGCGATCTCTCTAGCAATCCGTTAGATTGAGGATGAAAGACGGTTGTACGGAATTTACGGATTTTGAAAAGTTTTGCAATTTTTCTCATCAAATCACTAACGAAATTCCTTCCTTGATCGGTTAATATTGCTTTGGGTGCTTCAAATATACAAATGAATTCATTAACGAAAACTTCTGCTATCGTTTCAGAAGTTTGATTCGGCAGGAATTCCATGAATCGCTGAATTTGGTTAGCTGATCTTATAATGTTAGTATATATTCGTTTCCTGATTCGATTTTGGGCAGAGGCCCACGATATCCATTGCTACTTTGTCAAAGGCAGATCCAAGATTATCGGTAATCATCATAGATTCATCATAGATGCTTAGTTTTTACTCTAACTAATTTTTTCAATTGGCATTGTAGACATTGCTGAATGTATCGTTGAACGTCGGGTTTTAAATTTTCCCAATAATAATTATGTTTTATTCGGTGATAAGTTTTAGTAACTCCGCGAGTTTAGTGTCCTCCGGTTGGAGAACAATGCATTTCTTCAATTATAACGGGACGAAGGTCCTTGGGAGGATATTTTATTAGACTATTACAAATGATCAATTTAGTAGGCGAATTAAATAAGATTAACTGTATTTGCGTTTTAATATCGTTTCAAGGTACGTTATTTACAAAGTCTGTCTTTGTAATGTTAATTGTTTCTAGTTGCAGCTCGTCAATTATTTTATGAAGGTTTTTTTAAGGCTTTCGTGATTTGGTTTAGTGTCATTGTAGGGTCTTCTGTTTGCCCTTCACTAATAGGCATGACAATATGTAATAATTCTTATATTTTATGACTTGGAGTTTACTTAAGGATAGATCGTTGAGCTTAGGTAGTTCGTTTCGTTCGAAGAGTTTTTGTGAGCCAGAATCTAAAGATCTCCCTGCAGTGTCAACAAAATATGCGACGTTGTCTTTTCGTAAAAACAATAATTCGCGAGATTCGATAATGTTGGTTTTTATTAGCTGATTGTCAATTACGGCAGGTTTAGATTTTTTTCGCTTGTCACTTTCGTTTTCTTCGTTGGTCTCTTCGTTTTGGTTGTCCTTGTTTAGTGCATCGTCGATGCTTTCTTTGGAGGTTTTGATCATCTCTGTTTGCTTGTGTTTTCCTTTTACTGTTTGACTACGTGTTTGTATTTTGTCAATTTTAGGTAAGTCATGAATTAATGCGGTCTCTATTACCTGTGTTGGTGATTCATTTATTTCTTCCTGAGTAAATGGTGTTGAGTCTGCATTGTCCCCGAATGAGTCATCAGGTAGTGCGTCCTTGGTTTTGTCATCGTCAGAAAAATATAATTCGAAATTTTCGTCTTCTTCCTCGTCAGACTCTTCTAATATCTTGGCGATTTTTGCTGCATCTTCAGGGTCATTAGGATTTAATAGATCTTTATTAATTATTTTACATTCGGTTTCCTCGAAATCTACGGGGTTTCTGGATAATGCGTCAGCGTTCACACGTTGATTTTTCCTGGCTTGTATATTACGTTGTATTCGTATTCTGCTAGTTTTAATCTCCAGCGCATATTTGTGTCTTGTGCGTTTTTGAACTACATTAATGGTTTATCGTAATCAAGGTGAATTTTCGTCCATATAAATATGGCCGGAAGTGTTTGACGCAATATACTATGGCTAATGCTTCTTTTTCATAAGTGTCATATTTTAACTCGTTATCGGTTAATGTATACTGGACAATCTTTGTTTATTTTTCCTTGTGAAATCCAGCCTACGGCTATGCCTGAAGCGTCGATAGTTAATATAAAAGGTTTGGAATAGTCGGGATATTGCAATACAGATTGTTCGCATAGTTTTTGCTTCAGTATTTCAAAAGATTCTTCCTGATCAGTTGTCCACTTAAATCTTACGTCATTTTTTAATAAATTCGTTAATGGTTTAGCGAATTTCGAGAAGTTCGGTATGAATCGCCTGTAATATCCTGCTAAGCCGAGGAATTAATATTAAATTAATATTCTTTGATGTTTTTGGTCTTGGAAAGTTTCTTACGGCTTCCAGTTTTTTGGGATCGGGTTTGACTCCATCTTTACTAATTACGTATCCTATATGTTACCTCCGTTTTCAAAAATTCGCATTTGTCTGGCTGTAATTTTAAATTAGCCTTACGTAATCTTTCTGTTAGAGTATTAAATTTCCTTTCCATGTTCTTCTAAAGAAGATGCATAAATAACAATATCATCCATGTAAACGAACAATTCTTTACCTTGTAATCCTGTCAAGACTAAGTCCATCAAGCGTTGAAAAGTCGCGGGAGCATTTTTTAGTCCAAATGGCATTCTATCGAATTCATAATGTCCAAATGGAGTTGTGAAAGCCGTTTTATGGCTATCTATAGGATCCATTTTTATTTGATGGAAACCAAACTGAAGCCAAGTCGCAAACTTAAAAATATTGTGCTTTTCCTAATTGATCCAAAATATCAACGATGTTAGATAACGGATATGCATTTCCAACGGTTTTATCGTTTAAAGCACGAAAGTCTAAGACCATTCCAATCTAAGACCTCCATCATTTATTACTCTTGGAATCTTCCTTTTTAGGTACTATTCATATAGACGTATTATACGGTGATTGTGAAACCTACTATGCCTCCTTCCAACAATTCTTCCACTTGTCTGTTTATTTCGTCCTTATGAAATTGTGGAAATCTATATTGTCGAGTATTTATTGGTCGGTCGTCTGTGGTTGGTATTTGATGTTATAGCACGTGAGTTACCGTTAGTTTCTCTCCAGGTTTATTTCCAAGTATATGAAATCTGTCTTGGCTATTTTTATAAGGTTTTTTATGTTTTCCTTTTCCCGATCGTCTAAATGTTTGAGTCGTAATAACTGGATAACAATTTGGGTAAATCTATCCTTTGTCGTTTCTTTTGATATTACTAGGCATTTTTGCGAATTATTAATCATAGCACTGTGGTTTAATTCTGTAAATTTTTCTTTGTGTTTCGATTTCCGTTTGCGCATAAATTTATCCAACATTTCTTGCGATTGGGCACGTGCCAAAGAAAGAGTTTTACTAGATGGTTTATTTTTCTTCTTAGTATGCAATTTTTTATTTATTTTCCTTAATTGAATCTTTTTAATAAGTTTCTTAAGAGTTATATGAGAGGTTTTTCTTTTATTAACTTTATTTTTCGAGGATTTTTTGATTATTGGGATTTCGAGGCTTTTGAATAGAGCTCTCATTTTTTTTCCTCTGGAGTGGATTGTGCCGGATTGTGTGGTGAAATTTGGTAACTTCTTCTCTCACAACCGGAGTCGGAGCCTACTGGAGGGGTGCGGAACCTCCCTCCTGTTTCTCCGAGGTTTTCTAGGAAGGATGAGGTCAAATCGCGTAGTGAGGTTTGGTAACTTCCCTCCTCGCAGTTGACGGAATCGGAGCCTACTAGAGGAGTGCGGAAACTTCCCTCTGTTTCTCCGAGATTTTTTAGGAAAGAAGGTCAAATTGCGTAGTGAGGTTTGGTAACTTCTCTTCTCGCAATTGACGGAGTCGGAGCCTACTAGAGGAGTGCAGAAACTTCGCTCTGTTTCTCCGAGGGGTTTGAAGATTTCCCTCTCCAAGGTTTTTTAAATTATTCAATATCCTAGGAAGGTTTTGATGATTCCCCTCTTGGATATCGGGATTAAAATTTTTATTTTTCCTGTTTCTCGTTTTATTTTTATTTTTAGTTTTTGAATTTTCCCCAACGTGAATTTTATTTGTTGGCTGGGCTTTATTTATTATATTTTTAATTCCCCTATGATTTCTATTCGTAATTTCATCTTTGTATAAATTCCCTTTTTCATAATCAATTACCTTTTCATTTTTGGATTATTAATTAATTTTATATCCTCTTCACGAGGATCTTTTGATTCGTTTTCGGCGATTCTTTTGTCGTTTGTAAACGAACAGTATGTTTTTAGGGTACGCCTCGAAATTAATTTCATGACCGTCGAATATTTCGTCAAGCGTTCTGAGGCGCAAGGTCGGTGCCTGAACTTCTCTTTCATCGTCCAGGATACTTACAATATTTATATATGCTTTTCCGGAAACATTTTCAACTATACTTTCTCTAGAACAAATTCCGTGAGCTATTTTTAATTTGGATAAATACCCTATCTCTACTTCTGGGTTAGCAATCCTTTGTAACGCGGTCACCTCGCTCGATGCTCGGATCGACTCGTCGGTGTCCGGGTTCAAGAGGAGGGGAGACTCGAGCGTACGCGAACACAGGTTGTAGCGAAAAGATCGTTTATTGGTAGAAAAATAGATACAAAGTAGTGCAGGGCCGGATGATGTCGCAGTGTTGCTGGTAGCAAAGCGGAGACGCAAAGCGGAGACGCAAAGCGGAGACGCAAAGCGGAGACGCAAAGCGGTTGGCGTAAGGCGGCGAGAAGCGCAAGACAGGTGAGGCGTGCGGTCGACAACGGTTTACATTTACACGTGACTATGGCGCGGTTACAACTAAAGAACTTAGAGCTATCGGCTTATATTAGGTGTACAAAAAAGTTCTGAGCTTTTTTTATAAAATTCAATCTTTATTCAAAAACAAACAAAAAAATATTAATCAGCGAAATATTCCCCGTTTGCATCAACGACCTTTTGCCATCTTTCGGGTAGCTTGCGAATTCCTTGACGATAGAAGCTCACCGGCTTCGAAGCGATAAAGTCATCAATGCATTTTCGTATCTCTTCAAATCTCACGAAATGTGTATCAGCCAAATGATGCTGCAGCGACCGGAATAGGTAGTAATCGGAAGGCGCCATGTCTGGGCTATACGCCGCGTGCGGGAGAAATTCCCAGCCTAACGCAAAGATATGGTCCTGAGTCGCTTTCGCAACATGTGGTCGACCATTGTCATGAAGCAAGATCACTTTACGACGTTCTTGGCCAGTAAATGGCCTATTTTCTTCTAATGCATCGCTCAAATTGGTCAATTGTTGTTGGTAGCGGTCTGCCGTGATTGTTTCACCCGGTTGTAACAACTCATAATACAACACACCTTTCCAATTCCACCAGATACAGAGCAAAACCTTCTTGGCGTGGATATTGGGCTTTGGTGTCGATGTCGAAGGTTGACCAGGGTCAACCCATGATTTTCTACGTTTAGAGTTTGATAAAATTTATGATTAAAGAATCCACTTTTCATCGCCTGTAATGATTTTGTACAGAAAATCTTTTTTGAAAGGAACTTTGAAAGCAAAGTGAGTGCAGTGTCACGCCGACGATTTTTGTTGTCTTCGGACAATTCATGTGGAACCCATCTGCCTTCCTTTTGAACCTTTCCCATCGTATGTAAACGTACGGAAATGGTTTGCTGCGTAACGCCAAGCTGTTCTGCAAGTTCCTTTTCAGTTTGCGCAGAGTTTATATCCAGCAGTGCTTGCAATTCGTCCGTTTCAATCTTTTGAGGGCGTCCAGCACGCGGTTCATCTTCAAGACTGAAATCTCCTTGGCGAAATTTTTGATACCATCTTTTACATGTAGTATGACTTACAGCGTTCTCTCCATATGCAGCACAAATCATTGCAGTGGCTTCAGCAGCATTTTTCTTCAGATAAAACGCGAAGTGGATGGAAAATCGAATATGCTCTTTTATTATTGCCATCGTGAACACTACTGATTTTTGAGGTTATGTGCATCAAACGCCAAACTGTATGGCATTTTAGAAGGCCAAATGTCAACGCTTTAAAACCGCAAAAGAGCGGGAAGATATATAAAATTTAAATTGTTATTTCGGTTGTATGAAATCTAAAGCTCAGAACTTTTGTATACCTAATAACTAACGGACTTAATCTGTATTGCATGCACTTACAAGCTAATGTCAGGTTGGACGGCGAGGTATTGCGGGCAGGGCCGAGTGTCACGTCGAGCCCTGCCTTCGTAACGGAAACCGGCGAAACCCGGTAGAGCTGAGCGAAGCCTCAGCCCGCGGAGTGGTGACAGGACTCGGCGAAACCCGACAGAGCTAAGCGAAACCTTAGCCCGAGGTGTGGTGACAGGAGTCGGCGAAACCCGACAGAGCGAAACCTCAGCCCGAAGAGTAGTATGTATAGGCGGGTTCTAACTCAGGTCCTCCGAGGGGGGTGCGGGTGTGCGGGGGGAACGGATGGTGCGGGGAAGAGGGAGGGGGAAGTCAGGGGCGGCAGTTCTTTGAACTGAGCCGCGGGGGGATAGTAGGATTCGGTGAAGATGATATAAACAAATAGATAAACAAATAGATAAACAAGAAGATAAATATATAGATAAACAAATAGAAAATTGCGATTCGAAGGACATGACGTCACGGGGGGGGGTAGTGAAGAAAGACGAGGTGAGATAAACAAATAGGATAAGATAGCAAGGCGATATAAACAAAATGGGCGGCGAAGATGATATAAAAAATTGCGCGTGGACATGACGTCAGAGAGGGGGGGGCACCGCGTCCACCGCCGCCGCCGCCGCCGCTGCCGCCGCGCCCGCCGCCGTCGCCGCCGCCGAGTAAAAAAAATAAATATATCTCTCTCGTATTATCTCTTCCGTTGCGGCTCTCTCTCTTATGGCGAATGTTATTTTTCTAATTATTTTTATGGTGGGGAAGAAAGAAATGAAGAAATACATATTTTTTTGCATATTATATATGTTTATATTTTTAAACAAATTGAATACATTTTTAAGTGTGAAAATTGTTTTATTCACATGTTTTGTTTCTTATACACTAAAAACTAAAGCTAACAGCTCGCAATCGACGAGTTGACGTCTATCGAAAATATCGCAATCGCGTATCGCGATCGGCACTTCCTCGGGATCTGTTACAACAGACGCGATGTTGGAGAATCGCGTATATTTGGTATCGATCGTATCGACGAATCTGACGAGTCGATCGAACATCACATCGATACATTCGTCCAGATGAAACATACGGCGCAGGGTCGATTCGATCATCGTTATGCGTACGTTCAAAGATTCAAGACGTACGAGTGTAACGTCGTTCATCTGGTAAACTCTGACGGTTAACGGTCCAACGCTTATAAAATTATCTTTGTAATCGTTTAGCAGCATTTTATAGATATTCCATCGCTGCTCGTAGAGTCCCTTCCACGTTTCGAGAGACAGTATCAATTCCTGTCCCCGATGATCTTCCAGAGCGATCTCCACGTAGCTCGGTGGACCAACGTTGATTCCAATTTCCAGAAATTTGTAACCCGTGGCCGTCAGAGTGTAACGTCTGCTCAGTAAGCGCACCGCGCGACGCTCCACCGAAATACTGTGGAAATTAAATATATAATACAGCACAATATTGGAAAAAAAGAGAAAAAAATAAAAAAAATGTAGTTGAAACTTAGGCGTTACATTCCTTCTTTTGTTTTTCGCCATTGTACGGTGCGCTGCTTCCTTTGGCGGAATACATTGCGTGTTGTTCGAATGATGGAGGAGCGGAGTACCGTTTTTGTCGTGCAGATCGTTCGATGGAGGACTGATCGCGTAAATTTTGTGACATGGCAAACCGTTAATCCCCCTACCTTTCCCTCCCCTTTTTTCTAGGAATTTCATTGTTGCAATCAAACATGTAGCGACATGTTCGCAAAGGAGCGCGATGACGTTTCAAATGTTTTTCTAGGAAGAGCCCGCGAAAAGATAGCTCTTCGTAGAACGTCGACATACGTGTCGCGGCGTGTCAAGAGAACCGCCGATACTTCGGTTACTATAAACAAATCGGGGAGACTTATGATGGTTTTTTTTTCGTGGAAATCGGCGTATGTGTCGCGGCGTGTCAAGAGAAGCGCCGATACTCCGGCTGCTATAAACAAATTGGGGAGACCTATGATGATGCTCCGACAAGGGACAAAGAAATTGTCGATGATATATAATGGGTCATGCGGTGTGCAGGATCACAGTAGATGGAAGTCTAATGTGTGTGAAAAAAAAAATAGTTGACGGTGAAAATGGATAATGTGTTAAATATAGAAAATGTGTTTAATATGGATGAGGAAGACTTTGTGAATATAGTGGACGAAGTGTTTGAAAATGAAGAAGAAATAGAGATTGACAATAATGACAATATTGACATTGATATTGAAGACGAAGAGCACGCATTGTCTGACGATAGCAATTACGTAAGTGATCAAAGTGATGACCTTACGGATTATGTAGAAAAAATTGTTACCCGTTCGGAACTCCTTGCGTTGAATAATAATAAAAAGTATTGTTCAATACAATTTTATTATTCAACGGGTGGTGCGCTAACTCTGTGTGCCGAATGCATGGTTCGTCTGGCGGACACTGACATTGGAGTATTGTATGCCGTTAAGAAGCACGAGATAGATACTCTCAAGGCGCTAAACAGCCGATTTTGCTCCAATTGCCAACAGTCTGTCTGTGTGATAATGCCATGCAACATGTGCCCAATTTGCACAAATTGAAAAAAGACAACATTGTGAACGAGTCATATGCAAGTGCTCCGTGGAAAAGTGTGATGTGATATAAAAACAATATGGAAAGGTCATTGGAAGAATTAACAAGTTCTCCGTTATGGGATTCAATCTCTCATCTACTCGCGGGTGCAAAAGTACAACTAGAAAGACGTTTCGTGCACGTTGGTGGTGAGTACGCGAGCACCAGTAGAGACAATGGATCTCTCGTTTGGTGCGAGATTGATACGGCATTTGAAAGCAGTATATTGATACCGCAGGTGCGGTGATCAATGTGGACTATATCGAGCCACGACAATTTTTAGAAGACGCTGGTGGTGTAGTGCTCGAGCGAGTGCGAGACATTGTACAAAGACACGATAGTGTGAAAGTGAACACTGCATTTAACGAGTTTGTGATAAACGGGCGAACAAAAGTATAAACACTAAAAATAGTGAACTCTTTCGAGTGTTAAATTTGGACGAGTGCTACGAGCAGTACGTTATCGAACTCACGTTGGCGTCGCTCGAAGAATTCCAAGAACGCGACAGTGGATGGGCGTTGTCGCGAATTCTAAATTTGACTGTAAACGTGAACAAATATAATCCAATGCACGCGGGATGTTACATCGAATTACCGCGGGAAATTATGTTAAAGCGAGCGGTGATCAATGTACGATCCAAGGACAATGCGTGTTTCGCGTGGTCGGTAGTCGCGGCTCTGCATCCGGCTGAAAGGAATATAAAGCAGGAATTGTCGTATCCGCATTATACGACAGTGTTAAATTTGCAAGACATTACGTTTCCGATGACGTTAGATCAAATAAAGAAGTTTGAACGAATCAATGACATCTCAATCAACGTTTACAGCTTCGAGGGAGGAAAGGAGATTCTCCCGATACATCTGACATCAAGGAAGCTGGAGAAGCAAATCTATTGTACGTGCAGGATCCGCGCGACAACAACGCGGGGCACTTCGCGTACATCAAAGATCCGTCCCGTCTTGTGAGCTCGCAAATAAACAAGAAGAAATGCAAGAAATACTTTTGCGACCGGTATGTATTTTAACAAATGTTATTATTTCTCTTATAAAATTGTTTATTAAATACCAAAAATCATATTTTCCGTTTGCAGATGTCTACATTACTTCAGTTCGTCTGAAAGATTGCAGTCACATACAACGGACTGCGAAAAGATGAACGATTGCGCCATCCGACTGCCGAGCGAGGACGACAAGTGGCTAGAATTCAAGAACCACACGAATAAGGAACGACTTCCATTCATCGTTTACGCGGACTTGGAGTGCGTACTACAGCGAACGGAACCGGCAAAGAAGGAAGATGCATCACCTATCAGCAGCACGAGGTATTTAGCATCGGATACTACGTGCGATGCTCGTATGACGACGCGTTATCGGTATATCGATTTCGTCGCGACGAAGATTGCGTTGCGTGGTTCGTTCGGCAACTCGAAGATTTGGCGCATCAAGTAAAAATTCTGTTAACCGCGAATGTCCCCATGGAAACGTTGTCGAGAGAGCAGTGGGAGGCATATCGTAGCGCGACGCGTTGTCATATTTGTGAAAAACCATTTGCGTCGGATGACACGCGAGTACGCGATCATTGCCATCTTACCGGTCGTTACCGTGGTCCCGCGCACTCAAATTGTAATCTAAATTATAAAGGTTCATATTGCATTCCCATAGTATTTCACAACTTATCCGGTTATGACGCGCACTTTATCATCACGGAAATAGCTACGAAGGTCGAAGGCAGGATCGACGTGCTGCCGATAACAAAAAAAAAAATATATTTCGTTTACAAAACATGTTCAAGATACCACCGAGAGAACAGAAATTCTCTCTCGAAATTCTCTTCACGAAATTGCGTACGCTTGCGGTTCATAGATTTGTACAAATTTTTAAATACCAGCCTCGATAAATTGGCATCTTTTCTAACGAAAGAAAAATTGAAAATTTTACGTTCAAGATTACTACGGTATCAGCGAGATTTTGACTTGTTGACGCGCAAAGGTGTCTTTCCGTACGAATACGTAGATCACGCGGACCGGTTGCAGGACATGCGCCTACACCGCGCGAATCATTCTATAGTTCGTTAACCGGTGATACGGTGTCGGAGAACGATTACGCGCACGTCGCGAACGTCTGGCAGCGGTTCTCTATCCGAACGCTCGGCGAATACAGCGATCTATATCTTAAGACTGATGTCTTGTTATTGGCCGACGTTTTTGAAAATTTCTGCGAAAGTTGCGTCGCGAGTTATGAACTCAATCCCGCTCATTACTATACATTACCAGGTTTCATGGGACGCCATGTTGAAACATACGCGTGTAAATTTGAGTTGCTCACCCGACATCGATATGGTTATGTTTATCGACGCGGTATACGCGGCAGTCAATGTTCCAGCAGATACGCGCAGGCCAATAACAAGTACATGCATTCGTATGACCCCGTTGAAACCATCGTCATATTTGATGTACGACGTGAACAATCTGTACGGATGGGCGATGTGTCAACCGCTGCCCTTTGTATAGATTGCGATGAGTTGAAGACGTTGAGAACGACGCAGGCGCGATCGCTCCGGATTCGCAACAGGTTATGTTCTCAGTATCGCATCTTACACGATCGACACACTGACCTACCTTTCTGTCCGACGCGCGATAAACCACCCGGCACGCGGCAGGATAAACTTCTCGCGACGTTATACGATAAGAAGCGGTACGTCATCCATTATCGCAACCTGCAGCAATGTACGCGCCATGGTCTTCGTATCGCAAAGATACATCGCGTACTACAATTTGCTCAATCCGCCTGGCTCCGCGATTACATCGAACTCAATACACACTTTAGAACGTACGCGAAAAACGATTTTGAGAAAAATTTGTACAAATTAATGAACAACGCGGTATTCGGTAAAACAATGGAAAATGTGCGCAATCACGTCGACGTTAAACTTTTGACCAAATGGGACGGACGGTATGGCGCGGAGGCAATGATCGCGAAACCAAATTTCCACAGCCGCAGCGTCTTTGCGGAAAACTTAATCGCCGTCGAACTGCGTAAACTCGAGGTGAAATTCAACAAGCCGATTTACGTGGGTATGTGTATACTCGACATATCGAAAATCTGCTTGTACGAATTTCACCACGAATACATGTCACCGCTGTATCGCGAGAAATGTAAGATCATGTACACCGACACGGACAGTCTCGTATACCACATCGAGTGCGATGATGTGTACGAGGCGATGAAACGCGATATCGCTAGATTCGATACGAGCGATTATCCGACGGACAACGCGTACGGGATGCCTCTCGCGAATAAAAAAGTACCCGGTCTAATGAAGGATGAGAATAACGGTGCGATAATGACGGAATTCGTCGGACTCAGAGCGAAGATGTACGCGGTGAGGGTGGACGGTGAAAAGACATTAAAAAGGTGAAAGGTGTAAAGAATAACGTCGTAACGCGAACAATAACGTTCGACGATTATACGCGGTGCTTGAACGAAGAGATCGAAATGACTCGTCGCCAGTCGTGTATAAGATCCAAGCTACACCAAGTACACGGTGTCCGAGTCGAAAATCGCTCTGAGTCCGTACGACGACAAACGATACATCGTACCGGATTCGACGGAGACGTTACCGTGGGGACATTGGCGGATTCCATTGTAATATATATATATACATGTTTATACAATGTACATATATTTTATATATTTTTATATAGTTTATATGTATGCATATATATATGCACGTATGTATGTACGTACCTATGTATCATATCTATGTATGTATGACGTATGTATTCTTGTAGTTTTATACGATACTGTTGTATATGTAGTATAGATGTATGTATTTTTTGTAGTTTTTATATGTAGTTTTTACAATAAAATTCAAATTTAGCTTATTCAAATTTATTTTATATATAATTTATAATAGCAACCAAGATCCTGCTTGCTGAGGAATTAGCTTTAATTCTCTCTTCGATTTATTTAATGTATACTCGGCTTAATACATATATTGTTTATAATACATGCAGATTTACATGTGTTCTCGTAAGTTACATACATGTATAGTTTAAAAAATGTAATGGGAGAAAAAATAATAAAAACTCTTTGTATACATGTATACAGTGTATATTTATTTTTTTAATACATTATAAAAATAAGAAAAATGAATTAAATCACACTGCTTTTGTTTATCCATGAGTTATGCGATCTATCGAATCCCAGCCACTTGACGTAAACCTTGTATCCCTTCCTGCGTAGTACTTTCTCCACGAGATACACGTCCGGATGAGTCGCGCGATGCAATTCGTGCTCGTAGAACGCGCCCGCGACCGATTTTCCGCGATAGTCCTCGAGCAGATAAGTTACGGGATTAGTACGCTGCACTTTAACGATCTTAAACATCTCGGTGGTCCAATATGGCGTGTAAGCTTTTTTGAAAACTGTCTTGTACTTGCTCACGCGTACCGATTCGCCTACTTTGAATTTTGCTGGACCTGCGATCTTTATCGCGCTGTATACCGTATCCAAGAGTCTTTTGGCGATCGCGGGAGTTACGTCAACGGGTCGCATGCCGATAGTGCGATGCTTGCGCGCGTTGTAATCTGACACGAGACGCGGTAGCGCGTCGACCCACTTGTAAGTGCCGTTGAGCGTAAACATCTTCCACATGTCGTTCTTAAGCGTGCGATTGAATCGCTCGACGATCGATGCCTTCAACACCGTATACGTGGAATAATGATTAACGTTGTGTTTTTTCAAGAGTTTTTGTACATCGGCATTGTAAAATTCCTTTCCCATATCCGTTTGCAAGTTTCTCGGGCATCTTCCGCTCTCTCGAATTATCTTAGCGATAGCGTTAGCCGTCTCGCTTCCGACCTTGCTCTTGAGCGGTACGGCCCAGGCGTACTTGCTCAACGCATCGATGACGGTGAGTATGTAGTGATGACCTCTGTTGAAACTCGAGTACGGACGCATCTCGACGATGTCAGCCTGCCACAGATCGTCGTATCCCCGAATTATGACACGTCTTCGTGGAAAATTTCTCCTCGCCGGAGCGTGCAATTCCTCAACGAGTCGTCGCCTCTCGGAGCTAACATTTTTTTCACGTCCATCGGATCGCATGTTTCGACGATGTTTAATAGTAAAGATAAGATATACAATTTAAAATTGTTTTTCCTCACTGACGTTAATCGACTGGCTCGTTTCGTCGATACGCGATTAATTTATAATAATGCCGGCTTCGCGAAGTTCCTCGATGATCGACAGCATCTCGTTGTCGTGAGCGTTGTTACCAGCTCGGTGCGAAGCGTCGAGCAATCGGGATTGGTATATTGCTCACGCCTGCATTCTTTTTACGCCCGCTACTTCCATACGTAGATACGAGCGGAGCGATGATGTTAATATACTTGGATCCCCTATTGCCCTTGATGGGATTATGGGCGCTGTGACCACGTCTATGAGCATTTGTTGTTAATAATATACTTTTATACGTTTGTTTGTCATCCTCGGTAAAAACCGCGTCATCGGGAAGTCTCTTGAAGATCAATTCGTACAATCCTGGTGTACCATTGTATCTCACATTGTCTATGATTATGGAGTCATTTTTGTCAACGTCAAATTTCTTGTCACCAAGCATCGCACCATTGGTTTTATCGAAATAAACACCGTATACGCGATCAAATGTATCGTTTTTTCCATTATCATCGAGGAGAGGGCTTACGTACTTTTGCCCTAATGGTCCCAGCTGATTATGCAACGCCTCTCGACCTTGTTGCGTTTGCAGACTCTGTTTGATGGTTGTTTCGAATGACGGTTCACTGACGTCTTTTGTTTCGAAAACATCTTCCTTTTGCAGGAACAGCGGTGGTTCTTTCGATGGGTCTTTCGATGGTTGTATCGGTGTAGACTCGAACACGAGTGAATCTGACGCGGCTTTCAATTCTTTCGTTGTACGTCGTTTTTTAGACTGCGGCGTTAATTTCAACCATCCAACATCCGTCCAATATGAATCCTTGTCAGTAGTAGTAGTAATATCGTTATCGTTGTCGTCATCGCTGTCTTCACGTTTTTTCTTAATACCGAGATCCTTTGCTTCTTTTTTAATCGATTGAGATTCCTCGGTTTTTTCAACAATCTGTTTTAGAGGTTCGACGATGGGCTTGAAGCGTTTCTCCAACGCTGTATCTTCAGCTATTTTACCAATTTTTAAAGCGCGATATTTTTTGCGAATCGAATCGCTCGTTTTCGCAATCTGTTTCGCTATTTTCTCGCGATCTTTGGTGTTATCCATGTTGCCTGCTTGACGTATCGACATCGATTAACCACGTTACGGTACCGCGAACGTATTAAATTCCTTTCTGTATCGCCCATTGATAAGCGGACTGTCCTTATCTATCACTAGAAATCCATACTCGCGCTGCCAACAATCGCGGCATAACGCACAGAATTCATCGTATGACATGTCGGTATTCACGTGATCGTTGTAAACATGTTTCAAGTTGGTACCATCCTGTTTGAACAGAATCAGCAGGTTCGCATTGTCGCGTATCAGATGTTTAGGTATCCTCGCGTACGTCTGACAGAGATAGAAGCAATCGACGTTCGAGTGGCGGCCCATCGAAAAGTATTCTCTCACAGCATCTTGCTTATCGCACGCAACGTCGTCGAAGACGAAGATCGAATTGGGACGTGCCTCGCTCGGTGGAATGACGTCACTGTTGTTGGAGAACGTAAAGTAGCCGATTTCTTCTATCGATGTTAGTAAATTTTCCAAGTATCGATATTTCGGTTGTTGCAGCGATTTCGAGTATACGTACACGTTCTCGAAACGTACACCGTGCGGACTCTCGAGCAAGCTTATGAGAACGTTGGTTTTACCACAATTCGACGGCCCGCAAATGATGGCGCGTATAGTACTCGGTAACATTTCACCGTGCTTGCGCTCCGTCGCGATGTCTCCCATCATTCGCGCTCTCTCGTCACAGTTCGCGACGCGTATCGTCAGCGGCTGCCGTACAAATTTCATGTTCGCACTGCGTTATCTAGGCTTCGATCGAACGCCTATTTATAGGCGCGCGAAACCACGAATCGCTCAGTAGCAAAAATGTATCTCGCGCTGTCGCATCCCTCCGATATTCGGGATTTGAGCGCTGAGCAGTTGCAATATATACCGAAGGTCGTACTGTTACGCGTGTGCGGTAATTATATCGATCACGTGTGGGACAAGCTTCCGGAGTATATAAAGGCGGATTTGGAGGTTCAAACCTATCGTCGCTGCGTCGAGCATTATAATCAATCGTGGGATCGAGATCATATAGACGGTCCTGCACCGAGGATAAAGGATTGTGGCCTATGCCAGCAACAGCGTCAAACGAAGGCTACATTGGAGGTCTGCTCAATCGAGCGATAAACGCGCTTCCTTTCGAACTACATATCCCCGGCTATCAGTTTTGCGGTCCGGGTACTCGGCTGAAAAAGCGATTAGCCAGAGGTGAAACGGGCATAAATCCACTGGACGCGGCGTGCCGTGAACACGACATTGCGTATTCTCAGAGCAACGATCTCACCGACAGACACGCGGCGGACAAGGTACTCGCCGATAAAGCCCTAGGACGCGTCATCGCGAGAGATTCGGCTCTGAGCGAGAAAGCTGCAGCTGCAGCCGTTTGGGCAGCGATGAAAGCCAAGACCAAGATCGGCATGGGTATGAAGGCGAAGAAAAAAGCCGGCAAAAAAAAGAAACGAATACTTCCAACGGCGAAACGAGGTGGTGTGTTACCGATTTTGCCAATTTTGGGCGCTCTCGGGTCCTTAATCGGCGGAGCGGCCAGCGTGGCGAAAGCGGTAAACGACAGGAAAGTCGCGCAACGTCAACTCGAGGAACTGCAACGTCGCGCGATGGAAACGCGCGGACAGGGACTGTATCTCGCTCCGTACAAATACGGACGAGGACTGTATCTCGCTCCGTACAAACGCGGACGAGGAGTAACAGCGAAAAAAGAAAAAAAACGCCAAAGAGACGATAAAAATACCTACGGGTGTAACCACCAACGTACAATTGGACCAGCTGGCGAAGCGTATGCGCGTACCGTACTTTAGAGGCGTTTTCATGCGTGACGCATTACCGATTAGCGGCGCGCGTCGAAACGAGAGCGGTATCGTAAATCTGGACGACACGACGGGTCCCGGTACTCATTGGGTAGCGTACGCAAAGAGAAACAATCGCGTTGTGTACTTTGACAGTTTCGGTAATCTTCGACCGCCCAAGGAACTGATACGATATTTCGGAGACGATGCTACGATAGAGTACAATCGAACGTCCTATCAGACGTACGATCAGAGCGTCTGCGGACAGCTGTGCTTGTGGTTTCTTCTCCAAAACGGTCGACGCGCGTGAATTTATAAAGTCCGACAAAATGTCGCGGCGTCTCAGTATTCGTCGAACGCTTTTTCCATCATGTCGCTGACGCTTACGCTGAGCGGGAAGAGCAGCGTTCTCGCGACAAATTACTCTCCAGCCATAGATTTGAGCGACGATGACTACGAGCTTGGTCTAACAATTTTGGAGACTTATCACACGATACCGAATGTAAACGCTTCGAACAATACATTTTATTTTGGCAAAGACGATGCAGAAATTACGATTCCCGAGGGGTCGTATGAACTGCATGCCATAAATGAATTTTTGAAACGTGAGATTTTACGGAAACGTCCGCGACGCGACGCGTCCGAGGGTAACGCTGGTGACACCGCGCGCGGCGATGACGAGATTGGAGAATACCCGATAGTGCTCCGCGCAAATTACAACACGATGAGGTGTGAGATTAAATGCGCCTACAGAATAAACTTTAACAAGCCTCGTAACATTGGATCGCTGCTGGGTTTCTCGAGGCGTATACTGCAACCGCGAAGGTGGCACGAATCGGACGTGTCGATCAACATAATGAACGTAAACATTATCCGTGTAGAGTGCAACGTGACCGCGGGCGCATACAGCAACGACAAAAGTGTGCACACGATACACGAATTTTCGCCGAGCGTGCCGCCAGGATATAAGATATCGGAAAGGCCGATGCAGATCATTTACCTGCCAGTCATCGTACGGAGCATTACGGAGCTAACGATACGCATTGTTGACCAGAACGGACGATTGCTCGATTTCAGAGGAGAAGAGATCACCGTCAGATTGCACGTACGACGGCGACAGCGATAACGCGAGCGTGACATTTGAGATGCTCGTGTTGAACGAAGCGAAGCATACGCAGAGAGATAACGCATCTTTTACAAAGAAAACATCGATCGACAATATTCGCTCATCCGGCTGCGTCAAGAAGAGGAAGAAACTTAACGCGTCGAACGTTAAATTTTTACAAGCTTTAGGATTCGCGGTGCGCAACTTGTGAAATGACTGATATCCTAAACATCGAAGACGAGCCAATCTTCGACGATCGCATCGTCAAGATTGAGACTCATGCGTACAACCCGTTCGCCAATACGACGTTCGGGTACAGCGATGAGATAAGAATACCTATACAGCAACAGGATCTGTACACATTGCCGTACGAAAGCTTTCTATATATCGAGGGAAAACTAACGAAGAACAGAGTTGTCGAGGGATCTGATGTGGTGCTGGGAAATAATTTTGTCGCGTTCCTGTTCGATGAGATTCGATACGAGCTTGATGGTGTGGAGATTGATCGTAACAGAAACGTGGGCGTAACCAGCACGCTCAAACATTACGTAACGACATCATCCGACAGAAGCGTGATTCTGAGGAATGCCGGTTGGGATGCGCATACTAGCGCGGATGGATATTTTAACTTTTGCGTACCTCTCTACGCACTGTTGGGATTTTGCGAGGATTACAGACGCGTGATAATCAACGCTCGTCACGAATTGATCTTGATACGATCTCGTAACGACAACAATTGCCTGACGGGAAATTCGGCGTTGGATCCCGTGGTCGACTTATTCAAGATACAATGGCGAATGCCGCACGTGTTATTGAGCGAGATAAAAAAACTATCGATGCTGCGCACTTTGGAGAGCGGACGATACTTGAGCATGGCTTTTCGCTCGTGGGATCTGTACGAGTTTCCGCTGTTACAGCGTACAACCAAGCATTCGTGGGCCATCAAGACCGCTACTCAGCTCGAGAAACCGCGATACGTCATCTTTGCTCTGCAAACAGGTCGCAAAAATGTCATGGCTGAGGACACGAGCCGATTCGACGACTGCAATTTAACCAACGTGAAACTCTATCTGAACTCGGAATGTTATCCGTACGACGATATGCATCTTGATTTCGACAAAAACAGATGGTCCGTGTTGTATGAAACGTACGCGCGTTTCTGCAAGGGTTACTACGGATACGAGTATCTCGAGCCGAGTCTCACCGTCACGTCTTTTCTACATAACGGTCCATTCGTAATCATCGATTGTTCTCGACAAAACGAATCGGTCAAGAGCGCAACCGTGGACGTGAGATTGGAATTTGAGACTAAGGAGAACGTACCGATGAATACCACCGCGTACTGTCTCATTATACACGATCGCGTGGTTCACTACAATCCGTTGACCAATGTTGTACGCAAGATCACCTAAGAGCATCGCTGGCACATGAGAGAGAGAGAGAGAGAGAGAGAGAGAGAGAGAGAGAGAGACAATAAAATCTACGATACATCGAAATCGACTGCAGTCTCGAAAAATTGCTCGTCATGGTCGTGCCAATGTTCGTAGATCTGCAAGGTTTTCTCGTTGGAGGACAGTTTGTTGTAAAGGAGTTTGCCGCTCTCAGAAAACGGACCGTTCTCTCTCACTATATTTTCGCAAGCCCTGTACCATGACATTTCCTCGCAAGTGCCGACAAGTCTCGCGCACGTTGGGTGATACGTCATCACCATAGACTACGATGGGACGACGGAACGATTCCATACAGCAAAGCTAAGAGTTTGATTACAAAGGCTGTGCATGGAACGGAAGAAGAAGACGACGACGACAACGACGACGATGACAGCAATGCTGTCGTATATGTCAAGGGACACGAAAAACGACAATGGCTGTGGAATTTGCTTCTGGACGATGAGCGCGTGTACATCGAGACTCGGGATGCTGATTACGAAAACTTAAATTCTCTAAACAATCTGGACGCTGATAATACTATACGATGCGGATATCACTATACTAATTGCGCATTACAAAATGTATTCAAATTATTTAATTGGTGGTCAGATAACCATGAATAAAATAAATATGATATACGAATTATGTTTTTTTATTCTTTTTCCCCGCCATCCAAAACACAAATTGCTAAAACATATTTTTATACTCTTCTGTAAAAAAAAATCTTCTTTTTACAACACATATAAACACATATATAAACACATATAATTGAAAAAAGTCAAAAATCATTACGGATACGAAAAGAGTCTGGAGGAAGGGAGAGAGCCGCAACGGAAGAGATAATACGAGAGAGATATATTTATTTTTTTACTCGGTGGCGGCGGCGGCGGCGGCGGCGGCGGTGGCGGGCGCGGCGGCGGCGGCGGTGACGGCGGCGGCCCCCCTCCCCGAAGTCATGTCCACGCGTCCAATTTTTATATCATCTTCGCCGCCCATTTTGTTTATATCGCCTTGCTATCTTATCCTATTTGTTTATCTCACCTCGGTTCGTCTTTCTTCACTACCCCTCCCCGCCCGTGATGTCGTGTCCTTCGAGTCGCAATTTTCTATTTGTTTATCTATATATTTATCTTCTTGTTTATCTATTTGTTTATCTATTTGTTTATCTATTTGTTTATATCATCTTCACCGAATCCTACTATCTCCCCCCCCCGCGGCTCAGTTCAAAGGACTGCCGCCCCTGACTTCCCCCTCCCCTCTTCCCCGTTCCGTTCCCCGCACACCCGCACCTCCCTCAACGCTTCTGAGTTAGAACCCGCCTATACATACTACTGACCGGAATGGGCCAGAAGACATGGCAAAGTGATTTTGTTACACGACAATGCGCCGTCTCACACAGCAAAACCAGTGAAAGACACCTTGAAATCGCTTGGATGGGACATCCTTCCGCACCCGCCGTACTCCCCAGACCTGGCGCTATCTGACTATCACTTCTTCGCATCAATGGGGCACGCGCTCGCCGAGCAGCACTTCAGCAATTTCGAGGAAGTTGGAAAATGGCTCGACGAATGATTTGCCGCAAAAGACAAGCAGTTTTTCTGGCATGGTATTCATAAATTACCTGAAAGATAAGCGAAATGTGTAGAAGCCGATGGCCAATATTTTGAATAAAAAAAAAATTAATTTCCCTTGAAAATTACGTGTCTTTTTTTACTAAAAAACCGGAAAAAACTTATGCATACACCTGATAAATATAATGAATAATAAGGATAAGTTACAGAGAAAGAAATAATAATAATCATAAAATTGTTAATGTTAATATTGATGAATTTATAAGAATATACGTACTTTTCCCATAATTTATTATGATTATGTGCAATTTAATTTTAATAATAATTTTAATAAACTGTTTGCATAAGTTGTAATAACTACAATTTATTTTTTTTCTTTACACTCTTTTATAAATTTAAATGTAAATATAAAGAAATAAATGATTTGAATGAACACATGTACACGCACTTATGTGATAGTGCTACTAAAAACTGCAGTCTGACATTCCTGTGTTGACGTGCACACTTGGCACGATCAACAATTATCCACCGATATAAAAGATAATTTTTCTTCTGTTACAGAAAAGAGATGGCAAACGGCGGGCCGTCGATTGCAATGACGATCAGCGATCACAGATATCGTGGCCGCGGATATCGCGGTCGTGGGGGCAATGGTGGAAGATATAAAAAAATTGTATATATATATATATATATATATATATATATATATATATAAATAATAATTAAAATCTGTAACTGTATAATTGTTTTTCTTCTTTACTTCCTTCTCTACAATTCCAAATAATATATCCTTGTATTCATACACATATGAAAACCGTATGGATCATTACTCTATTCAAAATATCATTACATTACTGTACTTTACCATACCATATACCATACTATATCACTTTTAAAGTATTATAATGTTTGATAATAATAAAATGATATTTCCTCTTACGATTATGGTAGTGTTTTAACATATAATAAATAACAATATTACACTCATAATATGTACTATACTCAGATTATGTGATATACTCACAGACTACGCATACATGTGCACAAGAGAATATAGACAAGAAAACAGGATTGTCTTTTTCTAACACACATAAAATAGTCGAAAAGAGCAACATTTAATTATAGCATTATTTTTAATTATAGCAATCTGTGGATACACAGTACAATTATAGTCAAATTTAGTTTCAGTTTATTAAAATATTAAATATTTATATAATAGATATTTTTAATAAATTTGTTTTACACACACACACACACACACACACACACACACACACACACACACACACACACACACACACACACACACACACACACACACACACACACACACACACACACACACACACACACACACACACACACACACACACACACACACACACACACACACACACACACACACACACACACATATATATATATATATATTGTTGTACCCCGGATGGGCTACGACGTTAATATTCGGGATAGTCAGGTTCGTCAAGCCTAAGGAGTTGAAACTCCGAGCAGGATCAAAGGAATGTAGGGATCCTCGTGAAATCACTGACACACACTTTCTTTAATTTAATTGATTTATTTTAACAAGTGCATAAATACTTGATATTATAACGATTACATTTTACACACGTTTACGCGTCGTCAGGCGGCTCGGCGCGTCTCGCGTTACTCGGGAGGCCGACGACCGAGTGTGACACCTGAGCTGCTGATAATACGGCTCGCGTGAATTTCGCGACGGGATTCCGTAGTATCTTGAGCGAAATTTTTATAATAATGATTCCGCACGACTTATAATTTTGACTCTCTCTATTCCGCTTTGTGTAACTGATTATATAGACTGATTATATAGAATATATAGACTGATTGATGCCCGATCAGCATTCCGATCAGTTGCGTGATATTGATCAATATCACGCTCGGTTCGATCATCAAATTTAGGAATTTGCTGATAGGCTTTTCGTAATGTTCTCGCGTGATGCATTTCTGAGATCTTTCGAAAGACTGGTCGCAATTTCGGCGACCACACATTTGTGTTGTCTTTCAAAAGACTTTTTCCGAGATTTATTCGGATTACTTTTGTTGCTATTCGGACTACTTTTATTATTAGTTGTAGATCTGGCTACAACATCATATATATATATATATATATATATATATATATATATATATATATATACAGGGTGTCCCAAAATTCCCGCATTTGGAGTACACTACGTGATTCTTTATGTTAAAAGAAACAACATTTTCCTTTGGCAAAATTGCGTGCGACGAATAGGTTCTACAGTGGATCAGGTTAAAAGTGACGAATAAGCGCGCGTATGTGCATAGCGGTCTGAAGCGCGTTCCTCAGGCCAGCGTGGCCTGGTACTTGTAATCTTTGATGACTTCATGTACTATTGTTTAAAATATGATAAAAGTTAACAAAATAAGTATTGTTTTCATCCTTCAACGATTTAATAAAATTGTCTAATTTCGTAGCATTATCTCGAAATAAAAATAAATGTAAATAATATGGTGTATGAACTGAGCATTCTATTATTTTAATTATTTTTTTATTGTATGCGCAATTGCATATAACAATAAAAAAATACTGAATTTAACGAATACTTATTAATTACGTGAGTACGTAATCACGAAAAGTCAAAAAATTGATTTTGTCATAATAGTAACTATTATAAATAATTCGTTAAATTCAGTATTTTTTTATATTGTTATATGCAATTGCGCAGTAATTAGTAAGATAATGCAGAAATCAGACAATTCTTTTATTAAATCGTTACATAAAGGATGAAAACAATACTTATTTTGTTAACTTATATTATATTTTAAACAATACAGTACGTCAGGGGTCAGCAAGTGGCACTGCTCGCGGGCGCCCAATGCCCGCGGGCAACAGTCGAGCGCCCTGGAGCTAGCGTTAGGCGGCTAGGCGCAATAAAGTGAGGAGAGGAGATAACAGGAACGTCTATTCATTGAACGTGCTGTTCAAAGAGTGAAAAAATGTTGTGTTGACAAATTCAGACCCAGAATTAGCATAAATTAATAATTATCTATATTTTAAATAAACAATTCTTACAATAATATTGTTACGTCCGGGGGACTTCACGAATTCCTATCTTTCGGGAAGAGAAAAACAACGGCTGCCATAAACGAAGCGCTTCGAACGATCTAAGGAAATCCTAAATAAATAAAATTTCCTCTCGAGATATGTCTCACTATCAAAAAATTGGGATAAACAGCTTTGTCGGCACCGACAAGTTTATGACCTACCAATAAAAAATTAACATTAACAAAAGCAAATTCCTAACGGATAAGAAACGCTTCGGATCGTTCGAGGGTGACACTCCCCAAATTGGTGGGGAAACTAAGGGAAACGCCAATCAAGAAGAAACGATTAGTGGCCGTTGGCGGCCACACCAATGAATGATCGAGGGTGTGGAACGCCGGAAAATTTTTATTAACTAATTCTACCATTCGCTGGGAAATCTGGAAATATAAAAACAATCACAATTCACAGAACACCGCTCCCCTCCTTCCTCTATATTCACAATTTTCCTAAACTATCATTCGACAAGCCAACACGGAAATCCATCACGCCCTCAGATATTCCCACCCCTCCGGAACCCTTTAAAAACCGCGACTTGGAGCGGATCGCTCTCTTCTTCTTCCTGCTTCTCATCGTTACATTCACGATCGGGACCATCCGAAATAGTCAGCAAATCTCGTTGTCAGTTAGACTCTGTGCGCGATTTTTATTCTCGTGTGATTCAACGATCCAGTCTGGCCATTGCAGTACTTGATCATCACCAGCTGCCGCTACAACAAAAGTAAGTCCAACTTCATCATTTTTTTTTTCGCGGTAACTGGCAGTTTGGTTCGCGACCTCTACTTATTTATCTCGTTAAACACTCCAACATTCCAAATTGGCAAGCCGCCGATTAACTCGGTGAAACTGCCTTCCCGATTTCTTCACACTCCGACTTGGCAAGCCGCCGATTAACTCGGTGAAGCTGCCTCCCCCGATTCCACAACATTCTATTCCACAACCTTTTAACCCAGCAAGCCGCCGATTAACTCGGTGAAGCTGCCTCATCTCGATTCCTCAATTTCTCTTTCTTCTCTCTTTTATATAGTAAACCAAACAAATGCCATCCGGAACGGACGAACAAAACGGGCATTGCGACACCGTCGGGAGAAATTGAATAAGCGGATTCGTCGCGAAACCTCCCACGCCGAAGAACTCGCGGAGCAATTAATAGAAGTAGAGCCGGGGCTAGCCAACATTTCGCTGCATCAGTACGCCTCCGCCCTCCGCTCCGCGGCCGAATTCGAGAACCAGTGTACTCCAGAAAACTTCGACGTGGAGAAGTTTTTTTAACCTCGTCCGTCAATTTCCTCGCTCTCCCACCCATCCACCTCCTGGCACCTTCTTCCAAAGAAAATTTAAACCCGACAAGCAATTTTGGGACCAGATCTCCAAACACAAAATAACCGATACCGTCTCTATGTATATTTCCCATGATCCTCTTCCCTACCTCGTCCCAATCAAGACTTTCCGCACCGCGCACCCTAATCCCCCGCCACACCTGCAACCCGATCCCATAGACATGCTCGCGATCACCAACTTTTTACCCCAATTAGAACAATTGGGTATATAAATCCAGATTTTCCGTTATTCGCGGTCATTTTCTATATTTTATGTATAAAATTTTATGTATAAAATTTTTCTTTTGTAACGAATACCTCAACTCTTTTTTGTACGCAAACAGAACATTGTAATTCATTTTTATTATTTATTATTAAATTAATTAATCAGAATTCCGTCTAAATAATTTTTCTTTTCCTTAAAACTTGACTCCGCGCCGGCTCCCTGAGGATCGCACTAGGTCCATCCCTGGTCAAAGAGATTCGGTTCTCTGGCCTAAAACGGACCACCAATAACGCGGGCGCAGGCAAGGGTAATAACGTCGCCGACGCTGACTCGATCCCTGCCCCCTTAACGCGCGTTCGACTCGCGGATCGGCATCACGACGTCGTTCCGCGAGAACAGGAGAGGTTCCGTGCGTCCACCCGAGTTCTCCTCCTCCTGACGAGAGATATTATCTTTCGTCCAGAACACGGACGTAACAATATTAAATAAATAATTCTTATAACATTTAATTAGTTGATTCATAGTTTTCCGATATTATATACGATATATCAGGTGTTATCGTTTTGGCACAACTTAAATGAATTATTGCAAAATTTAAATGTGAATCTGTTCACTGTTCGCGTAATCGCGATTTATTTAATTTTATAATAGAAAATAATTGTTCACATGAATATGTAGAACCGAACATACTCTTTATTGCAGCACGAGCGTGTAGTCGATGAAAACGTTCTTGACATATATATATGAATAAAATTGTACGATGTCAGTCATTGTATAAAAACGATTTTTAAGAGCAGTGTGACATTTTAAATCTATTAATTCTAATTGTATATCTGCGGGAACAATATTAATATCAACAATAAAAGATGTCATAAAAATAAGTAAGTCTTCTTCTAGAACATGCATTTCTCTAAACCGACAATCGAATTCATTATGTCATAATTGAAATGAATTTATATATTCTTCATATTGCTTATCTTGAATGTGCATGGCAACAGATAATAAATTTGAAAAATGCAACAACTGTCGAGATTGAAATTGATGGATCCATAAATTAAGTTTCATTTGGAAAACAAGGAAGAACGAGGGAGAAGGAGAGCGGAGAGCGGAGAGCGGAGAGCGGAGAGCGGAGAGCGGAGAGAGAAATGAAGGAGGTGAAAGAGTAAAAGAGAACAACAGAGAAGTGAAAAGTGCGAAAGAGAAGAGTACAGAACAATGAAGGGCCAAAAGAGAGCGAGCGAGAGTGAGAAAGAATGAGAGAGAAAGAGAACGACCACGGAGATGAGGGAGACATTTCTTAAGATGAAATTTTCACATTTCAACTTTGCATGTTAATATCTCCGTATCTATGAAGCACATAAGAAAAAGATAAAAAGACTTTTTATATGTAATTCTTACCCAAGCTATCAATTGGACATACAAGTAATTTAATCGGTCCAGCCGTTTCTGCGTGATAATCTGATAATCTGATAATCTCAGGTAATTGCAACTGAATCGCTCGCATAAAGATGCACGGTCTTTCCTCTCGCCCGTTTCGCGCTACGTGCACACTTGGCGCGGTCCACGACCGTGTATCTTGATATGTTATATATCAATACATGCTATATATCCATGTATCATAATATGATCCTTCACACATATAAATATTATATTTACATTTAAGAAACTAATTAACCTTTATTAATAGCAATTTAAATTAATTATAAAGAACTTAAATAAATTATAAAGAAAACATCAGTGTATCAATTATACCAATGTTTGAAATTCAGAAGCCAAATCGTCTCTTAAGTTATAATTTTAACTCAACGTTTACTTCTATAGAAAATAATATTAAATGTGGTATGTATCAATTATGTCTATCTTTATATTAATTAATAATAACTTGAACTTTAATTCATCGTACTTTTAACAGCGTTAAACTACGTTAAACTGCATTTAGTTCCAATGGATTTCACTTCCGAGATTGAAATAGTAATTATATTAAATATTTAATGTCATAAAAGGTCACAGAACAAAGATTGTATTCAAGAATCAACTGTCTGAAGAAATGGTATATTTTCGTTTGAAACCACAACAATTACTTCGAATTCTTGAATTCTTGGGAGTGTTATCTAGTACCTCCTCGAAACCAATTTCTGGGCGTTTTATTATTCTTAAAAATGTTGTATGGTATCTTACCTTTAGCAATTTAATATTTCAATTAATTGGTGAAACTTTGTATATTTATCATTGTCAAGATACTATCATGATACTGAAAACTATATTCGTAGCTGCTTGTGTTACTGATGCAGTTTTAAATCTCATAATATGTCATATACAAAGAGAACGACTTCAGGTAAAATAATTCTTGTACTTCAATATAGATATGAGAAAAAAGAAAGATGTTTACAACTAAGGAAGTTGAAAATCATAGTCGTGTAAATTAAAAATTTTTAAAAATGAGCTATTTACATTTTGTTTTCTGCAGGCATTATTTATTCATTTTCATAACGAAATAAATCAGGTGTTTCATCAGAAATTACATCAAGATACTACATTCAATGCTTGTTTTCTGTGATTGTTTCTATTGTATTTTTTTCACTATCAGATTATACTGGACTTATAAGACTATAATCTTCTTTTCAGTTCTTTATGTATTAATTCTAAAGATTGAATTAAAATGTTATAATTTCTGAAAAATAATTTAAACTATTTTAAACTAGATTTATATATTTACTTATTTTCTTGTAAACATTTTTAAAAATTTTAATTTTAATATCATTAATGTTAATTTTTATCTAGTTAATATATAATATTTATAAATAATTATATAAAATAAATTATGTAATTATACAATTAAAATAAATTATATTATTATACAATTAAAATAAATTATATAATTATAATAATTATATAATTTATAATATTTATATTTATATATAATATTTATATTAACATATTATAATACTAAAAATGATATTTATATGCTAACAAAAAAAAAAGATTTTTGATATGATAATAATGAACAATAATAAGGCTAATGGAAGTTAGCGCTAAACAGGAAGCAAACAGGAAGCATTATATGTTTCTTAACTACATCTTAACTACATTTATTAATAAAAAGTATCAAATATTTCGATTTGAATTTAAGTCATTTTTAGTGTCCATATGGAAAGAAACTATTGAGAACTATTCAATTTCTATAATAATTTTAAAACGGACTGCCTTTTCATCAGTACGTAAATTGTTAATATTGTTAATATTTTACACGCGAATATGCTCGTCAGTTAGGCCGGGTTCGGAATTGCGAAAAACAGAAAAGCAAATATGTTTTTATGGTTTATATGGTTTTAAATATTAATTCTTTATTTAAATAAATCTTTAGATACAACTAATTGTTTAAAATGCGGATACAGCGAAGAATTGTAATTTGTTTAACATGCGGTTGGTTATTTACAGCGAAGAATTATAATTTTGTTTAATTCGCAATTAGTTATTTACAACAAAAATTACAGTTTACTATTACGCAGTGAGTATTACAATCAATATGCGATTATTTACATTTGATTAGTGCACGGGTATTTACAGCGAGATTTTATAATATATTTTGCACGAGGCTTATTACAATCGGTAAGCGACAACACGGTTATTTACAACGAATTAGAGGGCGATGAAGATTATCATATAAGATGCAGCGACGGACGGCGTACGCGAAGATCGGAACGCGCCGATCCTTTCCGGATCTAACGGCGGATACGGTCGGTTTCGGCGCGATTGCAGCGTGGGCGTGGTATGATTCGATATAGCAGATACGGATCGGAGCATCGCGGACACGGTCGATTTCGTCGCAGACGCGGGCGCGACAGGATCACGGTTTAGTTTCCATCCTCGAAGGGTGGAACGGTAGCGGTCGTTCACAACAGCGAACGCACTGTCGTGCGCGGCCGTGAGGACACAGCAGTCAATAATCCCTGATGGTGGCGATTGCCGTTGCGCTGTGGTTTTATTGAATATCGGATAGGTGCTGATCGATGCCAGTAATACCTGGCTGAGACAGCGAATGACATTACTCTGGGTTCTTCCCCGGTCAGCGGATTCGGCGGTTCGGAAAGGATTCGAAGATCGGCTTTTGCTAGTAGGGCTGAGACTGCGAACAATCTCGTTCTCAGGTCTCTCCTCGTCGGGATCGGAGTCGGTTTTGCTTCTGCGAGCCCGGCGGATAATTCCGAGAATCTGTGTTAATTACTATCGGATTGCGTTTTTTATATCCTGCGGATCGATAATTCGGACGATTCTGGAAAGATTCGGATCAATCTGCGGATATTATTTTTCCCTAATTACAGAAATAAAAATAAATAACTACAACGTGAAACATGACATTTTCTCGGCAAGCAAAATTTTCTTGGTTGCTAAAGTCTTTTATATGAAATAAATTCAATTGTATTATCAATTACGTGCCGCTTTAGTTTAGCAGATTTTCAACGTAGTGGCTCTATAATAATTCGATAATCAATATTTTTGATATCGATTAAAATCTCTTTTATTATTCCCCTTCCCTCCCATCGAAAATATTATATATATTGCGAAAAATATCACCTCAGCCAGAGATCAAACCTGGATCGCTTGCTTTCCGGGCAGGCGTCTTATCCACTAGACCACTGAGGCTATGATAATATCGCAATATTCAGACAAATATGTCAAACATCTTTTTCAGCCGATGTACGAATAAACAATAAATAGATATAGGCCGAGTACATGTTAACAAACTACAAAACTAAATAATTTGTTTGTCATTTGTTTACGCGTTCATTACGGCTCGAATTCCGCGTTTGGGTATTTCCGCCGCGCTGCGCGGAAATATCGCTAAGTATCGCAGATTCTAAGTACGGCTCATGGGTAGTGATTATTTACTCACAATTTTAGAAAAGTTTATCGGCGCTTTGCGTCTTTAAGCCGATGGATGATTAGTCGGCCTTTCGTCCGATGGATCGAAGCTGGACATAACGATGCTGAGGGGGAGATGCATCGTTACAATTTGAATAATAACTGTTGGCGATTACATTCATAAATAATAATTGAATAATAACTATAACTACTAATGAGTTTTGAAAAGTAACTATTGACAACTACGTGCATGAGTAGCAATTGAATAGTAACTACGACTATTAGCGAATATTATTAACGATCTGATAACAATATTGTAAATTCGAACATAACATTTTTTCAAAAACATTGTTGCTTTTTAAAAAAATATGCATTTGTATATTCTGAATTGTATAATTTTTTTATTAACTAACTCTGTGTTTTCTTTACACAAATTGATTTATCTTATTACTTCGTGTATAAGAATATTATGTACGATAGCAAAGATTGCATAGTTTATGAGATTGTAATCAATACTATTACTATTACTATACTGGAGATCGATAACGATTACGTGTAATTTTAAATAACAACTTTTATTATAATATCTCATATATAAATTCTATCAAGAGTCTGCTGCAATTTTTACGATATAAACAATGGATAATGATTGCATAGGCTACATATAATAAAAATTCATTTTACAAAATTCGATCTTACGGTAAGACGACGTCTAATCATATGTCGAAGATCCTGGTCATCGATAAAAAGAGAGGAAAACGGGTCCGAGAGTCCGTGCGAGATCCATTATTTTGCAATAGGATTGAATCTGACAAGAATGCGAACAATCGGTTGCAGCCCTCCAATGTAACATTTAAAAATGTGTAAGCTTTTGTCTGGCAAGGACTGCAAAACTGATTGAGGTTGCCCGGTTGCCCTATTTCCATCAGGGCCTCCAGGAGTTGGGAATCTTAGCTTTGATTTGCTCGCAAAAGAACTTCAAATCTCTCTCTTCTCTCTCAAGCTCTTCCTTCTATTTCAATCTCTCTTCTCAAATCTCATTACTCAATCTCACTACTCGTCCTTCTTATACATCTCTCTCCTATTTCTCTCTCGATCTTTCATCTTCTTATTCTAATCGACTTGTCCGAAATACTTCTCAGCTAATTTTACATATGTTAGAAGATATTTGGTACTTTATATTGAAATATGCAAGAATAAAGTGTAAAATATCTCATAAATTATTAATTTTTTGACAATTTTATCTTAATATTTTTATATACAAAATAATTGGAAAAATCATATTAGTAGTAATACTAGGCTGGTTCTAACTCAGAAGCGTTGAGGGGGGTGCGGGTGTGCGGGGAGGAACGGCGGGCAACCGAGGAGCTCCGGGGAGGGAGGGGGGGAACGGCGCATGTTGGACGACCCAGTGCCATTGAACGTAAACAGCGTGCGATTAAATCGACGATTGATGCCTTCAACATCGTGATAAATAATTACGAAAAGATAAATAACGAAGATGATATAAAAAAAATTGCGTGGACAGGGTGCGTGGACATGATGTCAGGGGGAGGGGGGGCCGCCGCCGCATTCATCGCCGCCGCCGCCGCTACCGCACCCGCCGAGTAAAAAATAAATATCTCTCTCTCGTATACCTATTATCTCTTCCGTTACGGTTCTCTCTCTCTATGGCGAATGTTATTTTTCTAATTATTTTATGGTGAGAAGAAAGGAATGAAAGAAATACATGTTTTTGCATATTAGGTATGTTTATATGTTTAAACAAATTGAATACATTTAAATGTGAAATTTTCTTTATTCACATTTTTCTTATACACTAAAAACTAAAGCTAACAGCTCGCAATCGACGAGTTGACGTCTATCGAATGTATCGCAATCGCGTATCGCATTCGGCACTCCTCGGGATCTGTTACAACAGACGCGATGTTGGAGAATCGCGTATACTTGGCATCAATCGTGTCAACGAATCTGACGAGTCGATCGAACGTCACATCGATACCTTCGTTCAGATCAAACATTCGACGTAACGTCGATTCGATCATCGTTACGCGTACATTCAAAGATTCAAGACGTACAAGTGTAACGTCGTCGTTTCATCAGATAAATTCTGACAGTTAACGGTCCAACGCTTATAAAATTGTCTTTGTAATCGTTTAGCAGCAATTTATAGATATTCCATCGCTGCTCGTAGAGTCCCTTCCACGTTTCGAGAGACAGTATCAATCATTCCTGTCCCCGATGATCTCCCAGAGCGATCTCCACGTAGCTCGGTGGACCAACGTTGATTCCAATTTCCAAATATTTGTAACCCGTGACCGTCAGAGTGTAACGTCTGCTCAGTAAGCGCACCGCGCGACGCTCCACCGAAATACCTGTCTAAATTAAATATATAATATTGCACAATATTGGAAAAAAAGAGAAAAAAATAAAAAAAAATGCAGTTGAAACTTACGCGTTACATTCCTTCTTTTGTTTTTCGCCATTGTGCGCTGCTTCCTTTGGCGGAATACATTACGTGTTGTTCGAACGATGGAGGAGCGGAGTACTTTTTGTCGTGCAGATCGTTCGATGGAGGACTGATCGCGTAAATTTTTGACATGGCAAACCGTTAATTCTCCCTCCTCCTTCCTCTCCCCCCTTTTTTCTAGGAATTTCATTGTTGCAATCAAACATGTAGCAACATGTTCGCAAAGGAGCGCGATAACGTTCAAATTTTTTTCTAGGAAAAAAGCCGTGATAAGATGGCTTTTCCTAGAAATCGACGTACGTGTCGCGACGTGTTAAGAGAGAGAAGCGTCGATACTCCGGCTGCTATAAACAAATTGGGGAGACCTATGATGATGCTCCGACAAAGGGATAAAGAAATTGTCGATAATATATAATGGGTTATGGGGTGTGCAGGATTACAGTAGATGGAAGTCTGTGTGTGAAAAAGAGTTGACGGTGAAAATGGATAATGTGTTAAATATAGAAAATGTGATTAATATGGATGAGGAAGACTTTGTGAATATAATAAACGAAGTGTTTGGAAATGAAGAAGAAATGGAGATTGACAATATTGACAATATTGACATTGATATTGAAGACGAACAGCACGCATTGTCTGACGATAGCAATTACGTAAGTGATCAAAGTGATGACCTTACGGATTACGCAGAAAAAAATTGTTACCCGTTCGGAACTCCTTGCGTTGAATAATAATAAAAACGTATTGTTCAATACAATTTTATTATTCAACGGGTGGTGCACTAACTCTATGTGCCGAATGTATAGTTCATCTAGCGGACACTGACATTGAAGTATTGTATGCCGTTAAGAAGCACGAGATAGATACTCTCAAGGCGCTAAACAGCCGATTTTGCTCCAATTGCCAACAGTCTGTCTGTGTGATAATGCCATGCAACATGTGCCCAATTTGCACAAATTGAAAAAAGACAACATTGTGAACGAGTCATATGCAAGTGCTCCGTGGAAAAGTGTGATGTGATATAAAAACAATATGGAAAGGTCATTGGAAGAATTAACAAGTTCTCCGTTATGGGATTCAATCTCTCATCTACTCGCGGGTGCAAAAGTACAACTAGAAAGACGTTTCGTGCACGTTGGTGGTGAGTACGCGAGCACCAGTAGAGACAATGGACCTCTCGTTTGGTGCGAGATTGATACGGCATTTGAAAGCAGTATATTGATACCGCAGGTGCGGTGATCAATGTGGACTATATCGAGCCACGACAATTTTTAGAAGACGCTGGTGGTGTAGTGCTCGAGCGAGTGCGAGACATTGTACAAAGACACGATAGTGTGAAAGTGAACACTGCATTTAACGAGTTTGTGATAAACGGGCGAACAAAAGTATAAACACTAAAAATAGTGAACTCTTTCGAGTGTTAAATTTGGACGAGTGCTACGAGCAGTACGTTATCGAACTCACGTTGGCGTCGCTCGAAGAATTCCAAGAACGCGACAGTGGATGGGCGTTGTCGCGAATTCTAAATTTGACTGTAAACGTGAACAAATATAATCCAATGCACGCGGGATGTTACATCGAATTACCGCGGGAAATTATGTTAAAGCGAGCGGTGATCAATGTACGATCCAAGGACAATGCGTGTTTCGCGTGGTCGGTAGTCGCGGCTCTGCATCCGGCTGAAAGGAATATAAAGCAGGAATTGTCGTATCCGCATTATACGACAGTGTTAAATTTGCAAGACATTACGTTTCCGATGACGTTAGATCAAATAAAGAAGTTTGAACGAATCAATGACATCTCAATCAACGTTTACAGCTTCGAGGGAGGAAAGGAGATTCTCCCGATACATCTGACATCAAGGAAGCTGGAGAAGCAAATCTATTGTACGTGCAGGATCCGCGCGACAACAACGCGGGGCACTTCGCGTACATCAAAGATCCGTCCCGTCTTGTGAGCTCGCAAATAAACAAGAAGAAATGCAAGAAATACTTTTGCGACCGGTATGTATTTTAACAAATGTTATTATTTCTCTTATAAAATTGTTTATTAAATACCAAAAATCATATTTTCCGTTTGCAGATGTCTACATTACTTCAGTTCGTCTGAAAGATTGCAGTCACATACAACGGACTGCGAAAAGATGAACGATTGCGCCATCCGACTGCCGAGCGAGGACGACAAGTGGCTAGAATTCAAGAACCACACGAATAAGGAACGACTTCCATTCATCGTTTACGCGGACTTGGAGTGCGTACTACAGCGAACGGAACCGGCAAAGAAGGAAGATGCATCACCTATCAGCAGCACGAGGTATTTAGCATCGGATACTACGTGCGATGCTCGTATGACGACGCGTTATCGGTATATCGATTTCGTCGCGACGAAGATTGCGTTGCGTGGTTCGTTCGGCAACTCGAAGATTTGGCGCATCAAGTAAAAATTCTGTTAACCGCGAATGTCCCCATGGAAACGTTGTCGAGAGAGCAGTGGGAGGCATATCGTAGCGCGACGCGTTGTCATATTTGTGAAAAACCATTTGCGTCGGATGACACGCGAGTACGCGATCATTGCCATCTTACCGGTCGTTACCGTGGTCCCGCGCACTCAAATTGTAATCTAAATTATAAAGGTTCATATTGCATTCCCATAGTATTTCACAACTTATCCGGTTATGACGCGCACTTTATCATCACGGAAATAGCTACGAAGGTCGAAGGCAGGATCGACGTGCTGCCGATAACAAAAAAAAAAATATATTTCGTTTACAAAACATGTTCAAGATACCACCGAGAGAACAGAAATTCTCTCTCGAAATTCTCTTCACGAAATTGCGTACGCTTGCGGTTCATAGATTTGTACAAATTTTTAAATACCAGCCTCGATAAATTGGCATCTTTTCTAACGAAAGAAAAATTGAAAATTTTACGTTCCGAATTTTCCACGGTATCAAACGAAGATTTTGACTTGTTGACGCGCAAAGGTGTCTTTCCGTACGAATACGTGGATCACGCGGACAAGTTGCAGGACATGCGCCTACCACCGCGCGAATCATTCTATAGTTCGTTAACCGGTGATACGGTGTCGGAGAACGATTACGCGCACGTCGCGAACGTCTGGCAGCGGTTCTCTATCCGAACGCTCGGCGAATACAGCGATCTATATCTTAAGACTGATGTCTTGTTATTGGCCGACGTTTTTGAAAATTTCTGCGAAAGTTGCGTCGCGAGTTATAGACTCAATCCCGCTCATTACTATACATTACCAGGTTTCATGGGACGCCATGTTGAAACATACGCGTGTAAAATTTGAGTTGCTCACCGACATCGATATGGTTATGTTTATCGAGCGCGGTATACGCGGCGGTCAATGTTCCAGCAGATACGCGCAGGCCAATAACAAGTACATGCATTCGTATGACCCGTTGAAACCATCGTCGTATTTGATGTACGACGTGAACAATCTGTACGGATGGGCGATGTGTCAACCGCTGCCCTATGCCGAATTGCGATGGGTTGAAGACGTTGAGAACTTTGACGCGAGCGCGATCGCTCCGGATTCGCAACAGGTTATATTCTCGAGTATCCGCATCATTTGCACGATCGACACACTGACCTACGGACTTTCTGTCCAACGCGCGATAAACTACCCGGCACGCGGCAGAATAAACTTCTCGCGACGTTATACGATAAGAAGCGGTATGTCATCCATTATCGCAACCTGCAACAATGTACGCGCCATGGTCTTCGTATCGCAAAGATACATCGCGTACTACAATTTGCTCAATCCGCCTGGCTCCGCGATTACATCGAACTCAATACACATTTTAGAACGTGCAAAAAAATGATTTTGAGAAAAATTTGTACAAATTGATGACGAACGCAGTATTCGGTAAAACAATGGAAAATGTGCGCAATCACGTCGACGTTAAACTTTTGACCAAATGGGACGGACGGTATGGTGCGGAAGCAATGATCGCGAAACTAGATTTCCACAGCCGCAGCGTCTTTGCGGAAAACATAATCGCCGTCGAACTGCGTAAACTCGAGGTGAAATTTAACAAACCGATTTATGTGGGTATGTTTATACTCGACATATCGAAAATCTGCTTGTACGAATTTCACCACGAATACATGTCACCGCTGTATCGCGAGAAATATAAAGTAATGTACACCGACACGGATAGTCTCGTATACCACATCGAGTGCGACGATGTGTACGAGATGATGAAACGCAATATCGCTAGATTCGATACGAGCGATTATCCGCCGGGCAACGCGTACGGGATGCCTCTCGTGAATAAAAAAGTACCCGGTCTAATGAAGGATGAGAATAACGGTGCGATAATGACAGAATTCGTCGGACTCAGAGCGAAGATGTACGCGGTGAGGGTGGACGGCAGAAAAGACATTAAAAAGGTGAAAGGTGTAAAAAATAACGTCGTAGCGCGAACAATAACGTTCGATTACACGCAGTGCTTGAATGAAGAGATCGAAATGACTCGTCGCCAGTCATGTATAAGATCCAAGCTACATCAAGTATATACGGAGTCCGAGTCGAAAATCGCTCTGAGCCGTACGATGACAAACGATACATCGTATCGGATTCGACGGAGACGTTACCGTGGGGACATTGGCGGATTCCATTGTAATATATTAGGTGTACAAAAAAGTTCTGAGCTTTAGATTTCATACCGAAATAACAATTTAAATTTTATATATCTTCCCGCCCTTTTGCGGTTTTAAAGCGTTGATTTTATTTGGCCTTCTAAAATGCCATACGGTTTGGCGTTTGATGCACATAATCTCAAAAATCAGTAGTGTTCACGATGGCAATAACAAAAGAGCATATTCAATTTTCCATCTACTTCGCGTTTCATTTGAAGAAAAATGCTGCTGAAGCCACTGCAATGATTTGTGCTGCATATGAAGAGAACGCTGTAAGTCATACTACATGTAAAAGATGGTATCAAAAATTTCGCCGAGGAGATTTCAGTCTTGAAGATGAGCCGCGTGCTGGACGCCCTCAAAAGATTGAAACGGACGAATTGCAAGCACTGCAGGATATAAACTCTGCGCAAACTGAAAAGGAGCTTGTAAAACAGTTTGGCATTACGCAGCAAACCATTTCCGTACGTTTACATACGATGGGAAAGGTTCAGAAGGAAGGCAGATGGGTTCCGCATGAATTGTCCGAAGATAACAAAAATTTTCGGCGTGACACTGCACTCACTTTGCTTTCAAAGTTCCGGAAAAAAGATTTTCTGCACAAAATCATTACAGGCGATGAAAAGTGGATTCTTTATGATAACCCTAAACGTAGAAAATCATGGGTTGACCCTGGTCAACCTTCGACATCGACGCCAAAGCCCAATATCCACGCCAAGAAGGTTTTGCTCTGTATCTGGTGGGATTGGAAAGGTGTGTTGTATTACGAGTTGTTACAACCGCGTGAAACAATCACGGCAGACCGCTACCAACAACAATTGACCAATTTGTGCGATGCATTAGAAGAAAAGAGGCCATTTATTTACTGGTCAAGGACGTCGTAAAGTGATCTTGCTGCATGACAATGCTCGACCACATGTTGCGAAAGCGACTCAGGACCATACCTTTGCGTTAGACTGGGAACTTCTCCCGCATGCGGCGTATAGTCCAGACATGGCGCCTTCTGATTACTACCTATTCCGGTCGCTGCAGCATCATTTGGCTGATACACATTTCGTGAGATTTGAAGAGATACGAAAATGCATTGATGACTTTATCGCTTCGAAGCCGGTGAACTTCTATCGTCAAGGAATTTGCAAGCTACCCGAAAGATGGCAAAAGGTCGTTGATGCAAACGGGAAATATTTCGCTGATTAATATTTTTTTGTCTGTTTTTGAATAAAGATTGAATTTTACAAAAAAAAGCTCAGAACTTTTTTGTACACCTAATAGATGACATCATAATATACGGATCAAATTTAAAAGAACATAACAAAAGTTAATTGAAATATTCAAGAAACTAAGAGATTACAATCTGAAACTACAACCGAATAAATGTGAGTTTTTAAGAAAGGAGGACATATCTAGGTCACATTATTTTCGAAAACGATATAATTCCGGATCCATCGAAAATAACGGCCGTAAAAAACTTTCCAGTACCTAAAAGGGTAAAAGACGTACAATCCTTCATAAGATTAGCCGGTTAGAAAATTCATCGAGAACTTTTCGAGGATAGCGAAGCCACTGACAAAATTAAG
Organism: Pogonomyrmex californicus; assembly: GCA_024349325.1. Classification (NCBI taxonomy): domain Eukaryota; kingdom Metazoa; phylum Arthropoda; class Insecta; order Hymenoptera; family Formicidae; genus Pogonomyrmex; species Pogonomyrmex californicus. Next base: position 9,928,049 of record JAECZD010000010.1, read on the forward strand.
AAAAAAGGACGAAAAATTCGCTTGGACAGCGGAGCAACAAAATGCATTCGAAATTAAAGGAAAAGCTAACGACCGCACCAGTTCTAGTCTACCCCGACTTCACTAAACAATTTATATTAATGACAGACGCGTCCGGTTACGCCATCGGAGCGGTATTGTCGCAAGAGTCAGTAGGCCAAGATCGACCAATTGCCTACGCGAGCAGAATTCTGAATAAAGCAGAACAGAACTATAATACAACAGAGAAAGAACTGCTAGCCATAGTATGGGCCATTAAACACTTTCGATCGTACCTGTATGGAACAAAATTTCAAATAGTTACCGATCACAAGCCATTGATCTGGCTATTTAGTATAACAGATCCTGGTTCGCAATTAATCAGATGGAGGCTCAAATTAGAAGAGTATGATTATGAGGTGATACACAAGGCCGGCAAAGGCAATACAAATGCTGACGCGCTCAGCAGAAATCCGATCGCGCCCGACACACAGATAAACATCATCGAATGCGACAAGGAAGAGCGCGAATATAACAAAGAGGAAAAGGAGTAAATAATGTATGAATATCATAATGCCCTCCTCGGAGGACACCAAGGCGTAACACGCATTGTAAATCGGATACGATTAACGCACAACTGGCATGGACTAACAAGAGACGTGGAAGAATACATCGCCAAATGCGAATATTGCCAGAAAAATAAACTAAGCAGGAAAACCAAAATGCCTCTGGTACTGACCACGGCGGAAAGACCGTTTGAAAAATGCGCCCTAGACATCATTGGACCACTCACGGTCACCATGAAAGGAAATAAATATCTTCTAACATTCCAGGACGACTTAACAAAATTTAGTAAAGCAATACCGATATCAGACCAGAAAGCAAGCACGATTGCCAAAGAGTTCATTACAAAAATAATATGCGAATTTGGAATATCGGAGAAAGTACTGACAGATCAAGGAATGAACTTCGTCAGTGACATGTTCAGGGATGTATGCACCCTCCTAAAAATAACAAAAATCCAAACAACTACGTATCATCCTGAAAGCAACAGAGTCCTGGAGAGATCGCACAGGATTCTGACCGAATATTTAAGGCATTATATAAATGAAGATCAAACTGGGATGAACTAACTGGGATGAATGGATTCTATACGCGATGTTCACGTACAATACGACACCGCATACAGCAACGGGTTATATATCGTTCGAATTGATGTACGGGCATCGAGCAACACTACCTCCGGCCCTGACAGCGCCGCCAAAACCATACACATATAATAACTACGCGCAAGAACTAAGAGAACGACTCCGAGCCACACAGAAATTAGCAAAAGAACATATCCGTGAAGCAAAACAAAAGGCAAAAGAACATATCCGTGAAGCAAAACAAAAGGCAAAAGAATATATCCATGAAGCAAAATAAAAGGCAAAAAATTATGCAGATAAAAATATTATCACTAAAACCTTCAAAGGAGATAAGGTCTTCCTGCATGACGAAGCAGTGCGCAGAGGACGATCAAAGAAATTAGAAGCACCATGGATAGATCCATATCAAATAATCAAGAAAACCTCCGATATTAATGATTACAAAATTAAGCAGAAACAAAAAATTACGACGATGCACGCGAACTGACTCAAACTATTCATCGAAGACTAGGAAACAACCGTATACGAATAATTACCCGCGAAAAGCAAAAAGCAGAAGCATTAATAACAAAAATAGTATAAAATTAGAGTTAGTAAAAAGAAGAAATATAGGACTCACCAGTCATGCAGGACGACGACGAACCGTCGCCCGGTGGCAACGCAAATTCGCACCCGCAGAGGATCGCGGGGATAGCGCTCCTCACAGATGGGCGGAGGGGGCGCCTGAAACTCAGGCTGAGACCTCTCCTGAATATACCGTGCCTGCGAAGGAGCATGGGGGCGATACTCCTCGGTCCAGACGACTGTGGACGGCCACCTGGATATCATCCTAATCGCCAGCCGTTGTGCCGCCAGGTGGTACGACCGCCGCACACACTCATTACACATAAGAGGGATATACTCTCTATCACACGCAATGCACTGCATAGCTCAAAAAATTTTTTTTCTTCGCTTGCACCGAACGACGCGCAATAGGCCATGGTCGACGGCAGACTGAATAAAATAATTTATTAAACGTCCCATACAAAAAATGCACGGTTAGGATTCACAGAAAAATAATCTGAGTCCTAATCTTGCAGGATACTCCTTGTGTGGAGAGGAGCAGTACAAGCGACACCTGACTCCCGGCAAGCCTTTGACTGGGAATTGTTCTCGCATCAGCCAAGGATCTACTACGAAGAAATCGACCAGCTGAGATCAGACTGAATCGGCATGGAAACTAGTAATAAAACTGGGCGCAAAGGAATTAGAGATCAAACATCAATTACAGGACTATATTGAGGACTATATTGAAACCGTACTACAGTGCGAAAAAATAATAGGCAATGTCCAGCTAGTTTGCAGAAACATTATGAGGATAATAGAAAAAGATAATACCAAATTAATCACGCTGCTGACGCAAATAGAAACACTATACAAAACAACTGACAGATGACGAGGACTATTGGATGCGGTCGGGTCGGTCAGCAAAATATTGTTTGGAATGATGGACGCCGATTGGAAATTAATAGACGAGCAACTGCGAACCTTACGAACAAACGACAAGGTACTGCAGCACGCAGTAACAAACCAAATAAGGATAATCAACATCAATAGCACACTTCGACGAATTAGAAAATACTAAACTATAACGAAAATCTGATAATGAACGCTACAAAACGATAGAGCAACAGTTAGCTAAGTCCATACTACAGGCAGACGTAGACGAACATTTATTAATCTTGACAACAATAATGAATGATTTAACGAAAGACACGAAAAATGTAATAGACTATTTGACCTACGGGAAAAACAGAATGATACCGACACGACTATTACCTATAGAACACATAATAATAGCCTTCAGAAAAGCGGCTACACAATTAACTACGGGATTACACTTCCCTTTTAAAATCCAGACTGAACATTGACAGACAATACATACATATATTATTTTTAGCGCCTATTCGGATGGACCATATGTATACACGATCTTGCGATTTCCGATTGTAGCATATCCTACATTTAAATTAGTTAAGACGATACCGTTACTAGTACACGATCATGCGAATGTATTCGCCTACATAAAACTAAACTATCCTCTGTTAGCTATAGATAAAGAGAATTACCACTACAAATTACTAGAAGAGATAGAGTTAGAATGCTGCATACGAGAAACAAACACGTACACATGCGAACAGAACTTCGCGACATATTATGCGGAAACAACAGCACCGTGCGAGGTGCAAATATATATATACACACACACACACACACACACACACACACACACACCAGAACAGCTCAATTAATGCGAAAAGAATCATATTATATCCAACACACCGTTGTGGATAGCATTGACGGAGGAGCAAGCGTGGCTCTACTCCACGGCATATAAACAGGAAATTAGCATTAAGTGCGAAAGTCAGATAGAAAAAAAAATTATATTAGAAGAAACCGGAAAAATAAAACTAAAAGATAATTGTAAGTTAATCATACCAAATGTAATATTGAAAGCGCGAAAAATTGAAGGAATAAAATATATCCAAAATTACCTCCCCGATTATAATATAACGCTAGAAATAAAAAATAGAGACACTGATAAGAATAAGATAGCGAAAATCAATACCTTACGACAAATAATTAAAAATCCCGTAGATTTAACCAAATTAAGCGTAAGCCTAGAAGAAATAAGAGAAACTCTAAGAGATAGCGATAATGACTTATTCAAAAATAAATACGTTGTATACCCTATGGGAACAGGCACCTGCGTAGTGATAATAATTATAATAGGATTAATAGTATGGTGCATAACCAAAAACAAAATTAAAAAGCAAAAGGAAAGCGAGATAACCGCACAGAGGCGCCGCGACGATGTTATGTTATATTAGACATAAGCACACGATTATATTACAATTACGCGACAGCACATGTAAACTAGTAGATAAGGCCACCTTCCATCAAAGGGGGAGGGATGTCGCGAGCGTCAAGAACGCAATCGCGCCCACCGCTGACAAAGCGGATTGTGGCAAGCGGGCGATACATTATCTGACTACTATTACTCTTGTTAATCGATAGCGATTGCTAAACTGCAATCGTGCATTTATTCTGCAACTACTCTACGTAAAGTAATTGCTAATCGGGTTGCGCGGTCCTTACGCGGAAAGCCGCCGCGCGACCCAGAAATATATCGCGAACGCTGACGAACATTTCGACTACGCTGCCAAGGACCGGCCGCCTGGAACAGGATAAAAACCGGGAGACCGGTGTTAGGAGTAGGACTCGCCAATATCTTGTCTGGCACGTCTGTCGTAGCTCGAATTAATAAGGACAAACTGTATTATTTAATAAATTTGTAAATTGTAAAAGCAAATAAAGTGTCAGTGCTTCTGAACGCCGACTCCCTGGTCGATCCTCCGACCCGCACAACAGGGCGAGGAGCAGCCTGATACTGTACTGTATTTCTCCAATGGAGTTATATGCTATATAAGAGGAGAGGTGTGGAGGAAAATGGAGGAAGGATAAAGATTAACTAAAACTATGGTGAAGAGAGTTCTAATTAATGACATGTTAGATATAATCAAGTCTTCATATGAAGTGCCTTCCACTCTTATCCCTCTTATCGAACACTGCTTAAAAACCACATATTTTTCCTATAACAATCAATTCTATGAACAAATTTCGGGGCGGCGATGAGTTTCCTCTGTAGTCACTAACATCTTCATGGAGAATTTCGAGAAAGAAGCTCTCTGCAAAGCACCAAAGAAACCTAAACTTTGATTCTGCTATGTAGACGATACTTTTGTAATCAGGAGACATGGTAGAGCAAAACTACGGAAATTTCTAAAGTTCCTCAACACTCAACATCCGCTTCACCATGGAAGTAGAAGAAAATAAAAGACTCCTCTTCCCCTGTACTAGTGACTAAGAAAGCTAATAACACCTTACCTGGTATATAGAAAACCGACATATACAGATAAATATCTGCAGGCGGAATCACACCATCCAATACAAAAACAGTCAGCAATCAACTCATTTGTACATAGAGCATTCACTCTCTGATAAAGAACATTTACAGATAGAACTCAATCACTTGAAACTAACTTTACAACAGAATGGACACGACAAAAAAAATATAAATAAAATAATCAACAGAAACATAAACAAGATAAGGGAATCAGGCGCACAAATATCACATGACGAGACAGACAGAAAAATTCTTTCCATCCTTTTATATATAAAAGAAATAACCAATCGCATCAGGAGGATTATGAAAAAATACAACATTCAATATAATTGATATGTAAGAGTTCGTGCAAATGTATAACATTAAAAAGAAAAATGACCGAGAAACAAGCACAAAAAATATAAAAGTTTCAGATAAAGTCAATAAGCAATATATTGAAATAAAAATGCATAAAAAAGAAGTTAACAATATATAAACATTAAACGTTTTGGGTTATATTGAGCTTTCTTCAGTACTCAAGCAAAGCAAAGTGGTAAATAAATATGTGTATAAAAAGATATTGATTCGTAACAGATACGGCTCACCGGATCGACAACGTCTTTGCAATCGACACACAGTAGTATGTATAGGCGGGTTCTAACTCAGAAGCGTTGAGGGGGTGCGGGTGTGCGGGGGGAACGGATGGTACGGGGAAGAGAGGGGAAGTCAGGGGCGGCAGTCCTTTGAACTAAGCCGCGGGGGGATAGATAAGATAGTAGGATTCGGTGAAAATGATATAAACAAATAGATAAACAAATAGATAAACAAATAGATAAACAAATAGATAAACAAATAGATAAACAAATAGATAAACAAATAGATAAACAAGAAGATAAATATATAGATAAACAAATAGAAAATTGCGACTCGAAGGACATGACGTCACGGGGGAGGTAGTGAAGAAAGACGAAACGAGGTGAGATAAACAAATAGGATAAGATAGCAAGGCGATATAAACAAAATGGGCGGCGAAGATGATATAAAAAATTGCGCGTGGACATGACGTCGGGGGAGGGGGGGGCCGCCGCCGCCGCCGCCGCCGCCACCGACTAAAAAAATAAATATATCTCTCTCGTATTATCTCTTCCGTTGCGGCTCTCTCCCTTCCTCCAGACTCTTTTCGTATCCGTAATGATTTTTGACTTTTTTGAATTACATGTGTTATTTATATATGTGTTTATATGTGTTGTAAAAAGAAGATTTTTTTTACAGAAGAGTATAAAAATATGTTTTAGCAATTTGTGTATTGGATGGCGGGGAAAAAGAATAAAAAAACATAATTCGTATATCATATTTATTTTATTCATGGTTATCTGACCACCAATTAAATAATTTGAATACATTTTGTAATGCGCAATTAGTATAGTGATATCCGCATAGCATAGTATTATCAGCGTCCAGATTGTTTAGAGAATCTATGTTTTCGTAATCAGCATCCAGAGTCTCGATGTACACGCGCTCATCGTCCAGAAGCAAATTCCACAGCCATTGTCGTTTTTCGTGTCCCTTGACATATACGACAGCATCGCTGTCGTCGTCGTCGTCGTCGTCGTCGTCGTCGTCTTCCGTTCCATGCACAGCCTTTGTAATTAAACTCTTAGCTTCGCTGTATGGAATCGTTCCGTCGTCCCATCATAGTCTATAGTGATGACGTATCACCCAACGTGCGCGAGACTTGTCGGCACTTGCGAGGAAATGCCATGGTATAGGGCTTGCGAAAATATAGTGAGAGAAAACGGTCCGTTTTCTGAGAGGGGCAAACTCCTTTACAACAAACTGTCCTCCAACGAGAAAACCTTGCAGGTCTACGAACGTTGGCACGATCATGACGAGCAATTTTTCGAGACTGCGGTTGATTTCGATGTATCGTAGATTTTATTGTCTCTCTCTCATGTGCCAGCGATGCTCTTAGGTGATCTTGCTTACAACATTGGTCAACGGATTGTAGTGAACCACGCGATCGTGTATAATGAGACAGTACGCGGTGGTATTCATCGGTACGTTCTCCTTAGTCTCAAATTCCAATCTCACGTCCACGGTTGCGCTCTTGACCGATTCGTTTTGTCGAGAACAATCGATGATTACGAATGGACCGTTATGTAGAAAAGACGTGACGGTGAGACTCGGCTCGAGATACTCGTATCCGTAGTAACCCTTGCAGAAACGCGCGTACGTTTCATACAACACGGACCATCTGTTTTTGTCGAAATCAAGATGCATATCGTCGTACGGATAACATTCCGAGTTCAGATAGAGTTTCACGTTGGTTAAGTTGCAGTCGTCGAATCGGCTCGTGTCCTCAGCCATGACATTTTTGCGACCTGTTTGCAGAGCAAAGATGACGTATCGCGGTTTCTCGAGCTGAGTAGCGGTCTTGATGGCCCACGAATGCTTGGTTGTACGCTGTAACAGCGGAAACTCGTACAGATCCCACGAGCGAAAAGCCATGCTCAAGTATCGTCCGCTCTCCAAAGTGCGCAGCATCGATAGTTTTTTTATCTCGCTCAATAACACGTGCGGCATTCGCCATTGTATCTTGAATAAGTCGACCACGGGATCCAACGCCGAATTTCCCGTCAGGCAATTGTTGTCGTTACGAGATCGTATCAAGATCAATTCGTGACGAGCGTTGATTATCACGCGTCTGTAATCCTCGCAAAATCCCAACAGTGCGTAGAGAGGTACGCAAAAGTTAAAATATCCATCCGCGCTGGTATGCGCATCCCAACCGGCATTCCTCAGAATCACGCTTCTGTCGGATGATGTCGTTACGTAATGTTTGAGCGTGCTGGTTACGCCCACGTTTCTGTTACGATCAATCTCCACACCATCAAGCTCGTATCGAATCTCATCGAACAGGAACGCGACAAAATTATTTCCCAGCACCACATCAGATCCCTCGACAACTCTGTTCTTCGTTAGTTTTCCCTCGATATATAGAAAGCTTTCGTACGGCAATGTGTACAGATCCTGTTGCTGTATAGGTATTCTTATCTCATCGCTGTACCCGAACGTCGTATTGGCGAACGGGTTGTACGCATGAGTCTCAATCTTGACGATGCGATCGTCGAAGATTGGCTCGTCTTCGATGTTTAGGATATCAGTCATTTCACAAGTTGCGCACCGCGAATCCTAAAGCTTGTAAAAATTTAACGTTCGACGCGTTAAGTTTCTTCCTCTTCTTGACGCAGCCGGATGAGCGAATATTGTCGATCGATGTTTTCTTTGTAAAAGATGCGTTATCTCTCTGCGTATGCTTCGCTTCGTTCAACACGAGCATCTCAAATGTCACGCTCGCGTTATCGCTGTCGCCGTCGTACGTGCAATCTGACGGTGATCTCTTCTCCTCTGAAATCGAGCAATCGTCCGTTCTGGTCAACAATGCGTATCGTTAGCTCCGTAATGCTCCGTACGATGACTGGCAGGTAAATGATCTGCATCGGCCTTTCCGATATCTTATATCCTGGCGGCACGCTCGGCGAAAATTCGTGTATCGTGTGCACACTTTTGTCGTTGCTGTATGCGCCCGCGGTCACGTTGCACTCTACACGGATAATGTTTACGTTCATTATGTTGATCGACACGTCCGATTCGTGCCACCTTCGCGGTTGCAGTATACGCCTCGAGAAACCCAGCAGCGATCCAATGTTACGAGGCTTGTTAAAGTTTATTCTGTAGGCGCATTTAATCTCACACCTCATCGTGTTGTAATTTGCGCGGAGCACTATCGGGTATTCTCCAATCTCGTCATCGCCGCGCGCGGTGTCACCAGCGTTACCCTCGGACGCGTCGCGTCGCGGACGTTTCCGTAAAATCTCACGTTTCAAAAATTCATTTATGGCATGCAGTTCATACGATCCCTCGGGAATCGTAATTTCTGCATCGTCTTTGCCAAAATAAAATGTATTGTTCGAAGCGTTTACATTCGGTATCGTGTGATAAGTCTCCAAAATTGTTAGACCAAGCTCGTAGTCATCGTCGCTCAAATCTATGGCTGGAGAGTAATTTGTCGCGAGAACGCTGCTCTTCCCGCTCAGCGTAAGCGTCAGCGACATGATGGAAAAAGCGTTCGACGAATACTGAGACGCCGCGACATTTTGTCGGACTTTATAAATTCACGCGCGTCGACCGTTTTGGAGAAGAAACCACAAGCACAGCTGTCCGCAGACGCTCTGATCGTACGTCTGATAGGACGTTCGATTGTACTCTATCGTAGCATCGTCTCCGAAATATCGTATCAGTTCCTTGGGCGGTCGAAGATTACCGAAACTGTCAAAGTACACAACGCGATTGTTTCTCTTTGCGTACGCTACCCAATGAGTACCGGGACCCGTCGTGTCGTCCAGATTTACGATACCATTTTCATTTCGACGCGCGCCGCTAATCGGTAATGCGTGAAAACACCTCTAAAGTACGGTACGCGCATACGCTTCGCCAGCTGGTCCAATTGTACATTGGTGGTTACACCCGTAGGTATTTTTATCGTCTCTTTGGCGTTTTTTTCTTTTTTCTTTTTTCGCTGTTACGCCTCGTCCGCCTTTGTACGGGGCGAGATACAGTCCTCGTCCGTATTTGTACGGAGCGAGATACAGTCCCTGTCCGCGCGTTTCCATCGCGCGACGTTGCAGTTCCTCGAGTTGACGTTGCGCGACTTTCCTGTCGTTTATCGCTTTCGCCACGCTGGCCGCTCCGCCGATTAAGGACCCGAGAGCGCCCAAAATTGGCAAAATCGGTAACACACCACCTCGTTTCGCCGTTGGAAGTATTCGTTTCTTTTTTTGCCGGTTTTTTTCTTCGCCTTCATACCCATGCCGATCTTGGTCTTGGCTTTCATCGCTGCCCAAACGGCTGCAGCTGCAGCTTTCTCGCTCAGAGCCGAATCTCTCGCGATGACGCGTCCTAAGGCTTTATCGGCGAGTACCTTGTCCGCCGCGTGTCTGTCGGTGAGATCGTTGCTCTGAGAATACGCAATGTCGTGTTCACGGCACGCCGCGTCCAGTGGATTTATGCCCGTTTCACCTCTGGCTAATCGCTTTTTCAGCCGAGTACCCGGACCGCAAAACTGATAGCCGGGGATATGTAGTTCGAAAGGAAGCGCGTTTATCGCTCGATTGAGCAGACCTCCAATGTAGCCTTCGTTTGACGCTGTTGCTGGCATAGGCCACAATCCTTTATCTTCGGTGCAGGACCGTCTATATGATCTCGATCCCACGATTGATTATAATGCTCGACGCAGCGACGATAGGTTTGAACCTCCAAATCCGCCTTTATATACTCCGGAAGCTTGTCCCACACGTGATCGATATAATTACCGCACACGCGTAACAGTACGACCTTCGGTATATATTGCAACTGCTCAGCGCTCAAATCCCGAATATCGGAGGGATGCGACAGCGCGAGATACATTTTTGCTACTGAGCGATTCGTGGTTTCGCGCGCCTATAAATAGGCGTTCGATCGAAGCCTAGATAACGCAGTGCGAACATGAAATTTGTACGGCAGCCGCTGACGATACGCGTCGCGAACTGTGACGAGAGAGCGCGAATGATGGGAGACATCGCGACGGAGCGCAAGCACGGTGAAATGTTACCGAGTACTATACGCGCCATCATTTGCGGGCCGTCGAATTGTGGTAAAACCAACGTTCTCATAAGCTTGCTCGAGAGTCCGCACGGTGTACGTTTCGAGAACGTGTACGTATACTCGAAATCGCTGCAACAACCGAAATATCGATACTTGGAAAATTTACTAACATCGATAGAAGAAATCGGCTACTTTACGTTCTCCAACAACAGTGACGTCATTCCACCGAGCGAGGCACGTCCCAATTCGATCTTCGTCTTCGACGACGTTGCGTGCGATAAGCAAGATGCTGTGAGAGAATACTTTTCGATGGGCCGCCACTCGAACGTCGATTGCTTCTATCTCTGTCAGACGTACGCGAGGATACCTAAACATTTGATACGCGACAATGCGAACCTGCTGATTCTGTTCAAACAGGATGGTACCAACTTGAAACATGTTTACAACGATCACGTGAATACCGACATGTCATACGATGAATTCTGTGCGTTATGCCGCGATTGTTGGCAGCGCGAGTATGGATTTCTAGTGATAGATAAGGACAGTCCGCTTATCAATGGGCGATACAGAAAGGAATTTAATACGTTCGCGGTACCGTAACGTGGTTAATCGATGTCGATACGTCAAGCAGGCAACATGGATAACACTAAAGATCGCGAGAAAATAGCGAAACAGATTGCGAAAACGAGCGATTCGATTCGCAAAAAATATCGCGCTTTAAAAATTGGTAAAATAGCTGAAGATACAGCGTTGGAGAAACGCTTCAAGCCCATCGTCGAACCTCTAAAACAGATTGTTGAAAAAACCGAGGAATCTCAATCGATTAAAAAAGAAGCAAAGGATCTCGGTATTAAGAAAAAACGTGAAGACAGCGATGACGACAACGATAACGATATTACTACTACTACTGACAAGGATTCATATTGGACGGATGTTGGATGGTTGAAATTAACGCCGCAGTCTAAAAAACGACGTACAACGAAAGAATTGAAAGCCGCGTCAGATTCACTCGTGTTCGAGTCTACACCGATACAACCATCGAAAGACCCATCGAAAGAACCACCGCTGTTCCTGCAAAAGGAAGATGTTTTCGAAACAAAAGACGTCAGTGAACCGTCATTCGAAACAACCATCAAACAGAGTCTGCAAACGCAACAAGGTCGAGAGGCGTTGCATAATCAGCTGGGACCATTAGGGCAAAAGTACGTAAGCCCTCTCCTCGATGATAATGGAAAAAACGATACATTTGATCGCGTATACGGTGTTTATTTCGATAAAACCAATGGTGCGATGCTTGGTGACAAGAAATTTGACGTTGACAAAAATGACTCCATAATCATAGACAATGTGAGATACAATGGTACACCAGGATTGTACGAATTGATCTTCAAGAGACTTCCCGATGACGCGGTTTTTACCGAGGATGACAAACAAACGTATAAAAGTATATTGTTAACAACAAATGCTCATAGACGTGGTCACAGCGCCCATAATCCCATCAAGGGCAATAGGGGATCCAAGTATATTAACATCATCGCTCCGCTCGTATCTACGTATGGAAGTAGCGGGCGTAAAAAGGGTGCAGGCGTGAGCAATATACCAACCGCCATGAAGTTAAACGACAACAAGATCGATTACGTGCATTGGGACGATCCCAACGAACTGGTGGATCGACTCCGATTGCTCGACGCTTCGCACCGAGCTGGTAACAACGCTCACGACAACGAGATGCTGTCGATCATCGAGGAACTTCGCGAAGCCGGCATTATTATAAATTAATCGCGTATCGACGAAACGAGCCAGTCGATTAACGTCAGTGAGGAAAAAAACAATTTTAAATTGTATATCTTATCTTTACTATTAAACATCGTCGAAACATGCGATCCGATGGACGTGAAAAAAATGTTAGCTCCGAGAGGCGACGACTCGTTGAGGAATTGCACGCTCCGGCGAGGAGAAATTTTCCACGAAGACGTGTCATAATTCGGGGATACGACGATCTGTGGCAGGCTGACATCGTCGAGATGCGTCCGTACTCGAGTTTCAACAGAGGTCATCACTACATACTCACCGTCATCGATGCGTTGAGCAAGTACGCCTGGGCCGTACCGCTCAAGAGCAAGGTCGGAAGCGAGACGGCTAACGCTATCGCTAAGATAATTCGAGAGAGCGGAAGATGCCCGAGAAACTTGCAAACGGATATGGGAAAGGAATTTTACAATGCCGATGTGCAAAAACTCTTGAAAAAACACAACGTTAATCATTATTCCACGTATACGGTGTTGAAGGCATCGATCGTCGAGCGATTCAATCGCACGCTTAAGAACGACATGTGGAAGATGTTTACGCTCAACGGCACTTACAAGTGGGTCGACGCGCTATCGCGTCTCGTGTCAGATTACAACGCGCGCAAGCATCGCACTATCGGCATGCGACCCGTTGACGTAACTCCCGCGATCGCCAAAAGACTCTTGGATACGGTATACAGCGCGATAAAGATCGCAGGTCCAGCAAAATTCAAAGTAGGCGAATCGGTACGCGTGAGCAAGTACAAGACAATTTTCGAAAAAGGCTACACGCCAAATTGGACCACCGAGGTGTTTAAGATCGTTACAGTGCAGCGTACTAATCCCGTAACTTATCTGCTCGAGGACTATCGCGGAAAATCGGTCGCGGGCGCGTTCTACGAGCACGAATTGCATCGCGCGACTCATCCGGACGTGTATCTCGTGGAGAAAGTACTACGCAGGAAGGGAGACAAGGTTTACGTCAAGTGGCTGGGATTCGATAGATCGCATAACTCATGGATAAACAAAAGCAGTGTGATTTAATTCATTTTTCTTATTTTTATAATGTATTAAAAAAATAAATATACACTGTATACATGTATACAAAGAGTTTTTATTATTTTTTTCTGCCATTACATTTTTTAAACTATACATGTATGTAACTTACGAGAACACATGTAAATCTGCATGTATTATAAACAATATATGTATTAAGCCGAGTATACATTAAATAAATCGAAGAGAGAATTAAAGCTAATTCCTCAGCAAGCAGGATCTTGGTTGCTATTATAAATTATATATAAAATAAATTTGAATAGCTAAATTTTATTGTAAAAACTACATATAAAAACTACAAAAAAATACATACATCTATACTACATATATAACAGTATCGTATAAAACTACAAGAATACATACGTTCATACATACATAGATATGATACATAGGTACATACATACATACATACGTGCATATATGCATATATGCATACATATAAACTACATATACAAATATATAAAATATATGTACATTGTATAAACATGTATATATTACAATGGAATCCGCCAATGTCCCCACGGTAACGTCTCCGTCGAATCCGGTACGATGTATCGTTTGTCGTCGTACGGACTCAGAGCGATTTTCGACTCGGACACCGTGTATACTTGGTGTAGCTTGGATCTTATACACGACTGGCGACGAGTCATTTCGATCTCTTCGTTCAAGCACCGCGTATAATCGTCGAACGTTATTGTTCGCGTTACGACGTTATTCTTTACACCTTTCACCTTTTTAATGTCTTTTCTGCCGTCCACCCTCACCGCGTACATCTTCGCTCTGAGTCCGACGAATTCCGTCATTATCGCACCGTTATTCTCATCCTTCATTAGACCGGGTACTTTTTTATTCGCGAGAGGCATCCCGTACGCGTTGTCCGTCGGATAATCGCTCGTATCGAATCTAGCGATATCGCGTTTCATCGCCTCGTACACATCATCGCACTCGATGTGGTATACGAGACTGTCCGTGTCGGTGTACATGATCTTACATTTCTCGCGATACAGCGGTGACATGTATTCGTGGTGAAATTCGTACAAGCAGATTTTCGATATGTCGAGTATACACATACCCACGTAAATCGGCTTGTTGAATTTTACCTCGAGTTTACGCAGTTCGACGGCGATTAAGTTTTCCGCAAAGACGCTGCGGCTGTGGAAATTTGGTTTCGCGATCATTGCCTCCGCGCCATACCGTCCGTCCCATTTGGTCAAAAGTTTAACGTCGACGTGATTGCGCACATTTTCCATTGTTTTACCGAATACCGCGTTGTTCATTAATTTGTACAAATTTTTCTCAAAATCGTTTTTCGCGTACGTTCTAAAGTGTGTATTGAGTTCGATGTAATCGCGGAGCCAGGCGGATTGAGCAAATTGTAGTACGCGATGTATCTTTGCGATACGAAGACCATGGCGCGTACATTGCTGCAGGTTGCGATAATGGATGACGTACCGCTTCTTATCGTATAACGTCGCGAGAAGTTTATCCTGCCGCGTGCCGGGTGGTTTATCGCGCGTCGGACAGAAAGGTAGGTCAGTGTGTCGATCGTGTAAATGATGCGGATACTCGAGATCGACCTCGAGAATATAACCCGTAGACGAATCCGGAGCGATCGCGCTCGCGTCAAAATTCTCAATGTCTTCCATCCATCGAAATTCGGCATAGGGCAGCGGTTGACACATCGCCCATCCGTACAGATTGTTTACGTCAAAGTACATCAAATACGACGACGGTTTCGACGGGTCGTACGAACGCATGTACTTGTTATTGGCCTGCGCGTATCTGCCGGAACATTGACTGAGACCGCCGCGTATACCGCGTTCGATAAACATAACCATATCGATGTCGGTGAGCAACTCAAATTTTACGCGCGTATGTTTCAACATGGCGTCCCACGTGAAACCTGGCAATGTGTAGTAATGCGCGGGATCGAGTCCATAACTCGCGACGCAACTTTCGCGGAAATTTTCGAAAACGTCGGCCAATAACAAGACATCGGTCTTGAGATATAGATCGCTGTATTCGCCGAGCGTTCGGATGGAGAACCGCTGCCAGACGTTCGCGGCGTGCGCGTAATCGTTCTCCGACACCGTGTCACCGGTCAACGAGCTATAGAACGATTCGCGCGGTGGTAGGCGCGTGTCCTGCAGCTTGTCCGCGCGATCCACGTATTCGTACGGAAAGACACCTTTGCGCGTCAACAAGTCAAAATTTTCGTTTGAGACCGTGGAAAATTCGGAACGTAAAATTTTTAATTTTTCTTTCGTTAGAAAAGATGCCAATTTATCAAGGCTGGTATTTAAAAATTTGTACGAATCTATGAACCGCAATTTCGCGAATCTGATCTCTCGGTGGTATCTTGAACGTGTTTTGTAAACGAAATATTTTTCTTTTGTTATCGGCAGCACGTCGATCCTGCCTTCGAACGCCGTAGCTATTTCCGTGATGATAAAGTGCGCGTCATAACCGGATAAGTTGTGAAATACTATGGGAATGCAATATGAATCTTTATAATTTAGATTACAATTTGAGTGCGCGGGACCACGGTAACGACCGGTAAGATGGCAATGATCGCGTACCCGCGTGTCGTCCGACGCAAATGATTTCTCGCAAATGTGACAACGCGTCGCGCTACGATATGCCTCCCACTGCTCTCTCGACAACGTTTCCATGGGGACATTCGCGGATAACAGAATTTTTACTTGATGCGCCAAATCTTCGAGTTGCCGAACGAACCACGCAACGCAATCTTCGTCGCGACGAAATCGATATACCGATAACGCGTCGTCGTACGAGCATCGCACGTAGTATCCGATGCTAAATACCTCGTGCTGCTGGTAGGTGTACGATGCGTCTTCCTTCTCTGCCGGTTCCGTTCGCCGTAGTACGCACTCCAAGTCCGCGTAAACGATGAATGGAAGTCGTTCCTTATTCGTGTGGTTCTTGAATTCGAGCCACTTGTCGTCCTCGCTCGGCAGTCGGATGGCGCAATCGTTCATCTTTTCGCAGTCCGTTGTATGTGACTGCAATCTTTCAGACGAACTGAAGTAATGTAGACATCTGCAAACGGAAAATATGATTTTTAGTATTTAATAAACAATTTTATAAGAGAAATAATAACATTTGTTAAAATACATACCGGTCGCAAAAGTATTTCTTGCATTTCTTCTTGTTTATTTGCGAGCTCACAAGGCGGGACAGATCTTTGATGTACGCAAAGTGCCCCGCGTTGTCGTCACGCGGATCCTGCACGTACAATAGATTTGCGTGCTTCTCCATCTTCCTTGATGTCAGCCGTATCGGGAGAATCTCCTTTTCCTTGATACCATAGACGTTGATTGAGATGTCGTTGAGATGTTCGAACTTCTTAATTTGGTTCAACGTCATCGGAAACGTAATGTCTTGCAAATTTAACACTGTCGTATAATGCGGGTACGACAATTCCCGATCTGTATTCCTTTCAGCCGGATGCAGAGCCGCGATCACCGACCACGCGAAACACGCATTGTCCTTGGATCGTACATTGATCACCGCTCGCTTTAACATAATTTCTCGCGGTAATTCGATGTAACATCCCGCGTGCATTGGATTATATTTGTTCACGTTTATAGTCAAATTTAGAATTCGCGACAACGCCCATCCACTGTCGCGTTCTTGGAATTCTTCGAGCGACGCCAACGTGGGTTCGATAACGTACTGCTCGTACCACTCGTCCACATTTGACACTCGAAAGAGTTCACTATTTTTAGTGTTTATACTTTTGTTCGCGCGTTTATCGCCCGTCACAAATTCGCCATTGAACGCGGTGTTCACTTTCACACTATCGTGTCTTTGTACAATGTCTCGCACTCGCTCGAGCACTACACCACCAGCGTCTTCTAAAAATTGTCGCGGCTCGATATAGTCCACATTGATCACCGCACCAGTCAATATACGGCTTTCAAATGCCGTATCGATTTCTCGCCAAACGAGAGATCCATTGTCTCTACTGGTGCTCGCGTACTCACCACCAACGTGCACGAAACGTCTTTCTAGTTGTACTTTTGCACCCGCGAGTCGCGCGATCCTCGCCACCGCAGATTGTCTATTTGCAACGGTGAGTCGAGGACGCTTAACACGGCTAAGTTCCTCGAGTTGTTCGATGCACTCCTCACATCGTTGCAACCACGCGAAACACTCCACCAAGGTAGCGACTTGGCTGCACTGCTCCAGCAGCTCGCGTTCCACTCGCTCTAGGTGTTCCATATTGCAAAATCTTGATTCTTTTAAATTGTTGTACTGTCTCATCAAAACAATTTTACATTTTTTTACTTTCTTTTTTTTCTTTTTTCTATAGCTGCTTTAACTCGAAGCCAGTATATAAAGCGTTGTATTTCCGACATGTCCGGAGATTGATGGGAATAGAACAACCATATATGATTATCCTCGCTTCTTGGAATTATCTCTGCTACTTTTTGCCGCGAGAGAGGTAATAATATATTGGATGCGTGTCCTCTATAATGATAATATGTGCACGCTTCCAGAATTATTTCCGCTCTCTCAGAAGGAGCGGAGAAGCAGAGAGTCGAATTGTAGCGTCCCTTAACTCTTGGACGAGGAATCGGGAAATGGGGAGTTGAGGTATAGTGTCTCTTTATGTAAAATACACCGCCACGTTCACTGGTAGATGAGAGATTGAATCCCATAACGGAGAACTTGTTAATTCTTCCAATGACCTTTCCATATTGTTTTTATATCACATCACACTCTTCCACTTGCATATGCCTCGTTCACAATGTTGTCTTTTTCAATTTGTGCAAATTGGGCACATGTTGCATGGCATTATCATACAGACGGACTGTTGGCAATTGGAGCAAAATCGGCTGTTTAGCGCATTGAGAGTATGTATCTCGTGTTTTCTAACGGCATACAATACTCCAATGTCAGTGTCCGCCAGACGAACCATGCATTCGGCACACAGAGTTAGTGCACCACCCGTTGAATAATAAAATTGTATTGAACAATACTTTTTATTATTATTCAACGCAAGGAGTTCCGAACGGGTGACAATTTTTTCTGCATAATCCGTAAGGTCATCACTTTGATCACTTACGTAATTGCTATCGTCAGACAATGCGTGCTCTTCGTCTTCAATATTGTCAATCTCTATTTCTTCTTCATTTTCAAACACTTCGTCCACTATATTCACAAAGTCTTCCTCATCCATATTAAACACATTTTCAACACATTATCCATTTTCACCGTCACCTATTTTTTTCACACACATTAGACTTCCATCTACTGTGATCCTGCACACCGCATGACCCATTATATATCATCGACAATTTCTTTGTCCCTTGTCGGAGCATCATCATAGGTCTCCCCAATTTGTTTATAGCAGCCGGAGTATCGGCGCTTCTCTTGACACGCCGCGACACGTATGTCGACGTTCTACGAAGAGCTATCTTTTCGCGGGCTCTTCCTAGAAAACAAAATTTGATCGTCATCGCGCTCCTTTGCGAACATGTCGCTACATGTTTGATTGCAACAATGCAATTCCTAGAAAAAAGGGGGAGGGGAAAGGTGGGAGGATTAACGGTTTGCCATGTCAAAAAATTTACGCGATCAGTCCTCCTCCATCGAACGATCTGCACGACAAAAACGGTACTCCGCTCCTCCATCATTCGAACAACACGCAATGTATTCCGCCAAAGGAAGCAGCGCACCGTACAATGGCGAAAAACAAAAGAAGGAATGTAACGCGTAAGTTTCAACTGCATTTTTTTCTCTTTTTTTCCAATATTGTGCAGTATTATATATTTAATTTCCACAGTATTTCGGTGGAGCGTCGCGCGGTGCGCTTACTGAGCAGACGTTACACTCTGACGGCCACGGGTTACAAATTTCTGGAAATTGGAATCAACGTTGGTCCACCGAGCTACGTGGAGATCGCTCTGGGAGATCATCGGGGACAGGAATTGATACTGTCTCTCGAAACGTGGAAGGGACTCTACGAGCAGCGATGGAATATCTATAAATTGCTGCTAAACGATTACAAAGATAATTTTATAAGCGTCGGACCGTTAACCGTCAGAGTTTACCAGATGAACGACGTTACACTCGTACGTCTTGAATCTTTGAACGTACGCATAACGATGATCGAATCGACCCTGCGCCGTATGTTTCATCTGGACGAATGTATCGATGTGACGTTCGATCGACTCGTCAGATTCGTCGATACGATCGATACCAAGTATACGCGATTCTCCAACATCGCGTCTGTTGTAACAGATCCCGAGGAAGTGCCGAACGCGATACGCGATTGCGATATCTTCGATAGACGTCAACTCGTCGATTGCGAGCTGTTAGCTTTAGTTTTTAGTGTATAAGAAACAAAACATGTGAATAAAACAATTTCACACTTAAAAATGTATTCAATTTGTTTAAAAATATAAACATATATAATATGCAAAAAACATGTATTTCTTTCATTTCTTTCTTCCCCACCATAAAATAATTAGAAAAATAACATTCGCCATAAGAGAGAGAGCCGCAACGGAAGAGATAATACGAGAGAGATATATTTATTTTTTTACTCGGTGGCAGTGGCGGCGGCGGCGGCGGCGGCGGCGACGGCGGCGGCGGCGGCGGCGGCCTGGCGGCCGGCCCCCCCTCCCCCGACGTCATGTCCACGCGCAATTTTTTATATCATCTTCGCTGCCCATTTTGTTTATATCGCCTTGCTATCTTATCCTATTTGTTTATCTCACCTCGTTTCGTCTTTCACTACCCCCCCCCCGTGACGTCATGTCCTTCGAGTCGCAATTTTCTATTTGGTTATCTATATATTTATCTTCTTGTTTATCTATTTGTTTATCTATTTGTTTATCTATTTGTTTATATCATCTTCACCGAATCCTACTATCTTATCTATCCCCCCCCGCGGCTTAGTTCAAAGGGATGCCGCCCCTGACTTCTCCCTCCCCTCTTCCCCGCACCATCCGTTCCCCCCCGCACACACCCGCATCCCCCTCAACGCTTCTGAGTTAGAACCCGCCTATACATACTATTACACACAATCGTCATGTTAAAATTCTTAACAATTATTCGTCATTTATAGGGAAAAATAAGTTGAATTCACAAAGAATTTTTTATTTGAAATCATGGAGGTTCTCAAAAAATATCCTGATGTCAAAGTAGATCAAAAATAACATTGAAATGTGATCTAAAGTAAAACGGTTTAAATTAAAAATAAATAGTAAAAAACTAAAGCGATTAAGTAGGAACAATATTGTCTTTTTTTGTAATCAAAACTCAACTTACCTGTATTAAAATGGTTTCGTCAATTGTAAAAGACTGTACATCAATCGCAATGAGATGCAATCTGTAACAGCAAACGACAGTGACAAACCGAAATTGATGCTTGACTTTACAATGTTGGGCAGACAAAACAACAAAAGATAAAAAAAAGGAACAAATCAAGAGAAAGGAAATGAAAGGGGAAGGGGGTATTATTTATCTATTTGAGATCAAGTATATCAAAATAGGAGTTACTAAGTACTCGGTGTTCTTGTTGGAATTGATGCCTATCTTTTGTTCTTTAATATCATCTCTGTAATTATCATCTCTGAAAATTAATCTTTTTATGATAGATTCAATATCGAGTATTTTGACATTGTCTCAGTCAAATCTATGATTTTATTAATACTATTAAATCTGATTTTTACACTGTGTTCAAATGATCGAATGTTTTATGGTTCCGATTTTATATTGTACATGTGTCTTTAATCCTAGTTTTTCGGAAGGAAAGAACGTGATTTCTCGAGAGTTAAACATTGAAACGTGAACTCTCGAGTCAAAATGCACTGTTTATGTTTCGGCACTAGGTCAATGATGGGCGAAATCGTTATGACACCAATGATGTAAATCGCGTACGTTCATTAAGTTCATCGGTTCATCGTTTTTAGATCAAGAAATGTAATTCCTTTACCAGGGAAAGATCTCGTTGCGATCGATAGATAAGGAAAGAGAACGAGTGTTTTAAAAAAAATAAGAAAATTAAAATCTAAATTAAAAATCTTTTAATAATATTGTATAGAATTCATGTATTGAAATTAAGAAAGACGAAACGATCATCTCAGAAGTTTATTAAAGGAACAAACAAAATAAACATCGAAATATTGATTTAAAATATAATAACTAACAATCGATAATAAATTTCATGCGTACATACTGTGCGTCCTACAAGTTCGAAATATGTATCTTTCGGTCAGTTGAGTCTAGACAAGCGAGCGAGCACCACGTCAAGAGAACAAGATCTTTTATAACGATACTTATACAGTCCACTCAAATAGAAAATATAATTAATATTTTTAGCCAATATCAGCAAGCAAATTCGTTTTGATTCAACAATAAATATGAAAAATACATGATCTAAAGAAACAAGAGAAATAGCAGGTGGAGGTGAGATGCCTATCGCGGATGTTGGTGCGTTAGGATTTCAATGAAATATAACTGTCATGTAACTGAATCGTTGAAACGATGATCCAGCTATAGAATGATAATTCTTCAATTAATTTAACTTAATGTATCGATATTTAATTACGGGATAAATAAAAAAGATTTAACAAAAAGTATATAATGTAAATGGAAATTAATATGTGAAAGTTAAGGAGGGGAATAACCTTGGTTTTTTTTAGAAGGTGGTTATTAGGTCGAGAGGGTTCTTCTTTTAAATCAGGGAAAAAAGGTTCGTCGTCATGAAACATAGGGCCGGGGGATAGGATTCGAAAATTGATAAGAGATTCTAATTCAGATCGGTGTACGAGGGAATGATTTGGCTCTATTGCATAAATAATGATGTGGTTTAATCGTGGACGTTTTTCTTGCAGCTCGGTTTTCAAAACGATCTAATAACGATAAATAATATTCATCTGTAATAGTTTTACCTTTTTCCATATAGTCGATGAATATTATTTCTTGCGAATCCCAAAAGACAGTCACCATAATCTTTCCGGCCGAAGGAATGGTCTTCGCCTTCTTTGATGCAGATTCCCCGCTGACAACCCATTGTTTGGACTGTTCTTTGATCTCAGGCGTGTAGTGATATATTCGCGTTTCTGTCCACAGTGACCGAAACGACGCCTAAAGTCCTGTGAATTCCGCTGGAACAGTTGCAAACATTCCTTAGAATACTTCACACGATTTCGTTTTTGGTCAATTGTGAGCAATCGTGCATCCATCTTGCAGATAACTTTTTCATACCCAAATGTTGATGCAAAATATTATGTACTCATTCACCTCGAGCACTAGCAATCTCACGCACCTTGATTCTTCTATCATTCATTACCATATCAGAAATCAATGATTTCGAGTAGTAGCCTCAACAGAGCGTCCAGAACGTTCAACGTCACTTGTACTCATAGTGGTCACTCCGAAACGTTTGAAACTATTTATAAACTGTTGTAATCGAAAGTGCAG